>OX375875.1:27505925-28105925 GCA_947359465.1 Metellina segmentata | reverse complement strand
ATTTAACCATTTTTGGCGTTGGCCTATTAACAATTATATAGGGTGTCCATAAAAGAATGTCCCAGTTTCAACGGTATATTATAACAATTTAATTTAGACTATTTACATCAAATCATGTATCAAATTGAAGGTAAACTCAACTAGTTTTTCTTATAAATGTTCAATAGGTGCATCTTAAGTTATACGGCACACATCCAACCTAAAATCGAATTCTTCCCACACTTTGGTTAACAAGTCCGGAGCAATGGCATCTTCAATCCTGTGTCTCAACTCTGGCAAATCATTAGGTAGCGGCGGAACGTAGACACGTGGATCTTTTATAAATCCACAAAGGAAAAAATCGCATGGCGTTATGTCAGGTGAACGTGGAGGCCAGAGAGAAAGAGCTCTGTCGTCTCGACCATTACGACCCATCCAACGGTCAGGGACTTCGACGTTCAACTAAACTCGTACAAAGAGATTCCAATGGGGAGGGGCTCCATCCTGTTGCCAAATAAAGTTTACAGGTTCACCTTCTACTAATTGGGGAAAGAGCCATTCTTTCAACATATCCAGATGAGCCACCCCTGTTACGGTAAGAATTGGACTTTAGGTTGGATGTGTGCCGTATAACTAAAGGTGCACATATTGAACATTTGTAAGAAAAACTAGGTGCGTTTACCTTCAATTTGATATATGATTTGTTGTAAATAGTCTAAATTAAAATGCTATAATATCCCATAGAAACTGGGACATTCTTTTATGGACACCCTGTATATCGATTCCGAATTTATTCTTTGGAATTTCGAGGATGTACCAAAGTTGAATTCGAAAAACAAGTCAAGTGACGATCACGTTCCTAATAAGCACAGGAAATATATATTCCGCCACAGAAACACTACCGCCCCTACATTTAGCTGGATATAAAATGCCTTTGATATTACGTGTCTGTAAAATGTCGAAACACCAGTTTTATAAAGCCCAACAATCGAATTTCAAAGCAAATAAGCCCGTTATTCCAACTCAAACACCTCACATCCCCAGGAGTTCATTTCAACAGGTCTGTACGCTCGAATCCGAACACCGCGTTCTCGTTTATTGTCGACCAATCAACCATCTCCGGGAATCGAATCCTCACCTCTAAGTCTATTGCGCATCGTTAAGGGAAAGCACCTTCATCCCGGGGCATACTCTTACCGCAAGCAGTCACGGCAACCCCATCTGTTATCTTCCATTCTTCATCGCGGCTCGAAACATTAGGTCACGAAAGATGCATTTAATACGTGCTAATGTGCGGGGGAGAAATTTAGTCTGCGACTCGGAAGACATCTCAACTGTTGCCATGGAAACCTAAGAAAACGCTTCTTGGATGGGGCAGCATCTTTTCATTCCGCACCATTAGATTGGCATTTTGCAGCGGCCGACAGATGTTCCGGCGACCGATTTTCCTTTGTCCTCACCCTGTGAGTTTTGAAGAGCTAAATGGCTAATAATTAACGCTCTGATCTGATAAACTTTCCAGAAAAGTTTTGAGTGGCTGTTATTTGGGAAGTTGATAATATCGGGGCTTTTTGAATCAACCTGATGGTTGGCTCGATTTAGTTCCACGGCACCGTCTAGATCGTTGTACAGTAAGTTTCGAGGTAATTACCGGTTCTGTTCTGTTCCAGTGAACGAGTTTACAGAGTAGTTACGAGTTGTGCAATTTTCTCTCTACAGACTCGGCGTTCTTGTTGGTATCATGCTTGCATCTAACATTCTTTCGTTGGAAAATAGTTCGTGAAAACACAATAACTCATTATTTAACACTGTTGGAACTTAAGAAAGGTATTTTCAGTGAAAACAAACAAATCATGCAATAATTTATTGAGCAGTAGGTAGGTACTTTGGTTTTAATCCGAGTGTATAACCTAACCAGATATTTTCTATTCAGTACATTTTGTGATTGTTTTCGATTCTAAAAATAACAGTTTCAAACATTTCGTCAAGTTTATTTGAAAGGACAACAGTTCTTGGTTGGTAGGTAGATAGCTGTACTAACGTCATACTAGAGCAACATAACGGGCTACTGGCGACAGTCCGAGATCAATCCCGAAGGAAAAATCCAAGGGCAACACCACGTACTTTTGAAACCTGGTCGGATGACGAGGGAAACATTGAACACCCCACTCCAAACTTTCACACCCTACGCCAAAGTGAGGACATTTGAGGCCACGACTTTAACATGCACCATCCCCCACATACACGATGGTCTTTTGTCAAATCGAATTCCTAACCCTCCGATTACTAATACGTTAAACTCTATAAACTGAGTTAGAGCGGCCCGATTTATAACTGCTGATCCAATGCGAAGACAGTCGACCTTGGGAAGTCGTTTTCTGAACAAATGTGGATAATCGCTAGGGGAGAAAGGCTACCAGACGTAATGAATGATAATCGGCGTGGTTGTTTCCCCCCCCCACACACACATACACCAAATCGCTATCCCTGATATCACTTTCGGCTCTGAAACGACTAACATGGTCCCCCTATGGACTAGAATATGCTTTAAAGGCGCCAGTTGTGCAAGCGCTTTGTTTACTTTCCAAGCTATCACCTAATTTCAAGAAATCTACGTAACTCAAATACCTTTTCGCGCAAGTGCCGAACTATACTTCTGCAATCAAAATGCTCTGACATGATACGTATCGGGGGGTTACCTTAAAATGAAATTTATAGCCGTATTGACAGCGTTCGGCATTTGATCCACATGAAATTGACCAATCGTATATCAATTCAAAAAGTATTCTTTGGAATTTCTATTAGCGAAGTGCTGAAAATTGTATTCGAAAACAAGTCAAATGACGTCATGTTCGGAATACGTACTGGAAATACGCATCGCCTCAGACACTGTACGTTTGAAACTGAAAGTTTGGACGTACTGGAATACTCTAACGCCATCTATATTTAGCTTGACGGAAAATATCTCTCATAGACTAACATAAGCATCAAAAATATTTTTTTGATGTAAGAAGGAATTTAGAGTTAGAGAATTGTGATAATTATTCTTTTTCCTTTCCCACTTCATACACTTTACACATACTTGATCCTGTTTTTGAAGTGATATCTATTTTATTATATCTATATCCTCAATTTTATTCCTATGTTATCCCTTAAAAGCTTGTCCTTTTTTTTAGGACCTTGCGACATAAAACCCAGTTAACCACGAAATCCTTTTGTATACGCCAAATAAATATATACACTAAGTCCGTAGGTTTCTTTGAACTGCCTTAGGGGTGTCAAGAAAATTCTGTAGACTCGGCGGAAAATCTGAAAATTCTTCTACTCCCTTGGTAGCATGTCAATGCAACTCATACATATCATCGAAGTTTGTCCTCGCACGTAACCTTATTCTTGCGCATCTATTTACTAGCTTAGAGTATTTTCGATCGGACTTTAGATCTATAAATGTAACACCGACATCTCCACGTCCTATTTTGTGTGTATTTTTATTTGTGCTGACTACTAAATGTTGCCTGGAATAACTACAAATCCCTTAAAATGTGTAATTCTTGTCTGCTTTGTATAAAATACAATTGAAATTTTGTTTTGTTACAATGCGATCATAATTGGTGCGCGGCGAAATCTAATTATGCCAGGTACAAATTTAACTTGACCATTGATAACTGCTATTGAGAGATACCTTTTAGTAAACAAGCAATTACAGTGTGTTAATCCTGGTAATCATAAAACACAAAGATTTAAGTCTTCACATTTTAGTTGAATTTTAGAGAGTATAAAAGTACAAGTGTTAAGCCTGTGTTGTCCTATTGCAAGATAAAGAAAAGTACAACGTTTAAAATTCCTCGGTCAGAATCTTAGATAGTACTCATAATTACTTTAGGAAAAGCAGTCCACAGTGATCAGTTGACTTCTTTACATGAATAATAATTCTTTCATACTTTCGTATGGACAAAATAGTTAAAATATCTCAGTAGTCTTTCAAATAGTTAAAAATACCCAGACAATGCTGCTTTTCTTGAATTTCGCACTTTTCTTCGCTAATGGATTATCATATTTTGTTTGTGTGTGCAAAATATAAAAAAAGTGTGTGCATATATATATATATATATATATATATATATATATATATATATATATATATATATATATATATGTATGTATATATATATATATATATATATATATATACCTATACATATATATATATATATATATATATATATATATATATATATATATATATATATATATATATATATATATATATATATATATATATATATATATATGTTTAAGTTACTATATATAATATTTAAGTTTCGTTCCTCCTAACACGTATTAAAAAGTCTATTTGGTAGCATGCTATAATATAGTTATCTGTCATAAAGAAACATTTTTTAGAAAATGAAAAATCAGTATCAAGGAATTAGAAAATATTTTAGTGCAGATTGATTCAAAACTCCATCAACCAATTTTTTTAACCTTTTATTTCTTTTCAATTAATTACTGGTTTTTAACATTTAATTTTTATGAAACTCCTCTCTTAAAACTGATCTTAAGAATGTTGCTTAGTTTATCCAAGAAAAAACATAATGAATATCAAATTACTTTTAATGAATAAAATTTTTTAATAAAGTTTTGAATTTGTATTTAAATAGTAACGCGCTCTTCTTGTATTTAAAGGATCGTGAAATTGCAGAATAAATCTCATCATACGCAAAATCTAAAAACCACCTATGAGAAGAAAAAAAAGATTTTCGTGGACTGAGAAAGATTGTTATGAATTAAGTTTGTTTCATTCCATGCAAACGCATGATACATCAGCTTATAGTTATTCTATATATTTTCAGGAACTGTTTTTGAAACTTTCTCTCGGCAGAGTTTGCATTCTCGTGAGTATTTTCGCAAAGTATATAAATGTCCTCAATATTCAAATATTATATTTTTATGCATTTTCAGTTGCTTTCCTTCCGAGAAACCAAAAAGTTTATGTCTGTAATTTAAATAAAGCCATTCTATTTTATGAGAATATCTCGCATCCGGAGAAAGCAAGAAATTTATTCTTTATAGCAACGTGCATCGTAAAAGGTTTTGTGGATATCTATAGCAGGATTTATCCACAGAGCTCCTTTATTCCCCGTACACCGCGGATTCTCGTTTTATTCACTGTAATTTCGTCCGCATGTAATATAATTACTTCAAGACCAAACACGTTTGAAATAAAACTTATTAGTCTGTGGGACATTTTCCGTTACGATTCAAATTTGAATTGGTCTCAAAATCGTGTTTCTGTCGTAGTGTAACTAAAATACACTACCCTACAATAATGAACCGGACGCCAGCGTATTTGCAATATGATTTGGTAGTTGTTTGGGGGTGTTTTTCGTGGTATGGCCTGGGGCCTTTGCATGTTGTTCCTGGTCAATTGAACGCCGACGCCAACATGAACACTTTGGACAATCAGGTTCTTCCTACGCTCTGGCAATTTTATGGAATGGACGAATGTTACATTCAAAACGACAGCAATCCATATCATGTTTCAGCCTCTGTCAAGCAGTGGTATCAAGATATGGATGTAAAACGTCTTCTCTGGCCTGCTCAGAGTCCCGACCTAAACCCCATAGAACATTTGTGTGACGAGTTAGAGCGACGCTTACGAACTACAGCTGGGCTAACGACATTCGTGCAGCAGGAATGGACACAAATACCCAAAGCTGTGTATCGACACCTGGTTGAAAATATGCCCAGAAGGGACCATCCCCCTATTAAAGCATGTATTATTTCTCTTATACCATCACATCCTGCTGTCCGGTCCGTTATTGTAGGGCAGTGTATAACATATGACGAAGTGATGACGGAAATCATTTATTTAGAATATTTTCTAGATTTCATTGGTTACAATTTATACGAGATACATAACGTCATGTCACTAAGCACTAAATTTGCATTTTCGACTCGATATAAATCTTAATCCTATTAAAAAATCAAAGTTAGTTCCGTGGTTTAGTAGTATTGTCCATTACTTTATCAATCTGCCAAATATCGAGTCGCAGATTTAATTCCTGTAAATTACTATGGGTGTAGTTTTGTCTTCTGTGTCAGTAAAACTTTTTTTGTGTGTGTTTGTTCATTACTTGATGTTGTCTGATGTTTGTTCATTACTTGATGTTGTCTCATGTTTGTCACAACTTGGCCAATATGCCCTTGCGCTGTAAAACAGATATCGGACAGGCAAATATCACAGTGAAGTTCAATCTAAAAATAAATGTAAGTACTCTCAGTATGCAAAGTTTCATGTAAATATATTCAACCGTTTAGACGCATTAGGGCACACAGAGAGATAGACATCAATCGTGCAAGAGACGGATTTTACATTAGAAGGGCCCAAAACGGATAGAAAACTTGAAATTGGTCGAAAATATTCACTGTGTAAACACTCCTGCTTATTTATATAGATTTGAGATTTATTTACTTAATTTTTTAACATCTTACATCAGAGATTTTTACTGTTACTTTTTTTCGAGCTCTAATGGTTGGTTGGTTTGCCACTCATCTGTCATGTGTTCTCATTTGTTGGGATCTAGCCTCAAAATGGATTCCAGATGACAACCAACCTGTATGCCAAGACCTGAATTCGAACACCCAGAGTCTGTTGAACTAAAGGGAGAAAGCACAAACGAGGTTCTATGATCGAACTAACAAATACTTTACTCTGTTACCCTGAAAACACATTCGGCAAGAACTAAATTAGCAGGAGCCACAAACAAGTAACCGATAACCTTTCCAAGTGCATAAAATCAAAAAGAAATTATTAGCGCATTGATTTTAAATATTATTCAGCTATTGGATAGAAACAAGCTGCTTACTACAATTGCGTTTTCTTAAAGATTTGCCACTTTGTATTCTGAACAGGTAGAGCAGAATTGAATGAAAAAGAAATTCTATAAAGCAATCGGTGGTGTACCAATTAACTCAAAACAATTTCGAATTACGTGTGCCGCGTTTTCATATATTTTATTTTTTCCCCTACAAAAACTTTCAGAGAATTTTTCGTTTCAATGAAACGTTTGGAATTCGAGCATGGAATGTTTGTTATCTTTCCGCCTCCACGTGAAACGTTGACCGATTAAAAATAGATAAATGTAATGACAAAAATTTTTCGTCAGAGAATAAACGTACCAGGATTAAATATTCCCCGAAAAATTCGGTGTCATTGAATCGAATCCTGAGAGAATCCTCCATTTTATTTATTTTATTCGATATGAAACTTAATTAATGATGTACCAAATTTATTTAAACTTTTTTATTTCAATACTGACTGTAAAAATGCTTAAGAGAGAGGCATGTCAAAATTCTCTATTTGACAAAAAATATTGTTTTGTTTTGTTTTGTTTTTACGGATTGTTATTGTTATCAAAAAATAATTTTCAGTTCTGTGTCAAACGTTTAGTTTCAAATGTAATTATGGATTTATAAAAGAAACTAGTTAAGGAATTTGAATTCTAATATTATTCGAAGAATAGAAGTTGTTACGAAGAATCAGGTTATTAAATTAGCAATTTTGTTTTAAATTATCAATTTTAAATTTATATTTATGCTTTGATTTTTAAGGAAAAGCGAACATACATTGAAATTATTATCACAACTCTATTTTCAGCGAATAACGTAATTCAATTTCATGATTGAACATTATATTGTAATTAATGTTTGTTTTTCAGTTTACTACTACTTGGATTACAGATATTTCTCAGTCAAAATACAATTTTTAATGTAGAACTTTTGAATTCAAATTTAGATAAAATTTATTGGGAGCAGTGGAAAATCAACACAAAATGTGATTTTGATTCAAAAGCAAAAGGGTTTCCTGATACATAAAACAAGAAAAAACTTTTTTTGCTTCAATTCTTGATCAAGGGATTCAATAGAAATTTTATTTATTAGCATTATTAAAAAATACAGAGATCTTTGGTCGGTTTCTCTTCCGTAAGTAAAGCTGTTTTTACCGTGTTCTTAAAATTATTGCACCTATATAATTTTTAAAGAGCGGTTACCATTATATTTCTTATAATTATTCCATTCATATAATTTATTCTTATAATTATTCTTAAAATTATTGTACCTATATATTTTTTAAAGAGCGGTTACCATTTTGTTTCTTATAATTATTGCATTTATATAATTTATTCTTATAACAATTCTTAAAATTATTGCACATGTATAATATTTAAAGAGTGGTTACTATTCTGTTTCTTATAATTATTGCATTTATATAATTTATTCTTATAACTATTCTTAAAATTATTGCACCTATATAATTTTTAAAGAGCGGTTACCATTCTGTTTCTTATAATTATTGCATTTATATAGTATATTCTTATAACTATTCTTAAAATTATTGCACTTTAATCACTGCGATTGCGGAATATGGTCTTATTAGTGATATATGTGACGTAATGCACTAATATCGCATTACAGTCTTTATTCAATCACTTTTTGAATTTTCATAAAGTGATTTAAGATTTCATTTTGTTTGATAAAAATTAAAATGTCCTAATGGCTTGACTTAAATTTAGAGATATAAACATTTTTATCGCAAAATTCAAGACACTTGGCATCGCTCATTGATTAATAGCATTGTGATTTTTATACCCATTTTTATTTCATCCATTTTCATTTCCATTCATTTTCAATCCATCCTCGGGAGTTCTTTTAGTTCCGATACTGACTTCGTCGATAGAAGAATGAATTTAAAACACAAGTCATGATTCTTTATCTGTACCTTGATAGAAAAGGGTCTAATGTTCATTTTGCAAATTTTTGGGAGCAGCTTATTAAGGAATTTGTATTATATTTCTAATGTAACGTACAAAAAATACTGTCCAAATTTTGATAATTTTATGATGTACAAGCAAAATTTCTCGACTCTACTTGGTTTGAATTGGTTAACTCTAGATTGAAGAAATTAGCAGAATATATAATCCATTTTGTCTTTCGTGGAATAAAATAGTGTTTTAACACCTTTTCGACAACTTACTTTAGACACTAATCCTACACATGAGAATCCATCCATGTAATACATTTCACATACATCGCACTCTTAGGCCCGGTACACACATCCGGTTTTTCAACGTGCGGCGCCGCTGCCGAAAGTGTGGTCTGGGATACATTATATACAATGGAGTAGTGCACACATGTACCCGGCGCCTCTGCGGTGACGCACGTCCAACTTATGTGCAATTTGTACCGCAGTTCCCCACAGCACCGCAAATCGCCGCACACGCTTCTCCGGTCTGAAGTACCTTGTTTTCAAATAAATGGAATATAAATAATAATTAAAAAATGGTTGTATCCAGTAACGTCTATTTTTGTTTCAAAATATACTTTTTTCACCAAGGGAAAAAAACACGATTTCTGCGATAGAATATTTATCGCAAAAGGCGCGAAATGAGTACTTGCGTCATTTCGCGGTTATGTATGCATAGTTGGACTTCGGCGCCGCACGTTTAAAAACCGTATGTATACACCGGGCTTTACTGTATGACAAAGCTACAAAATGACGAAAGGGGTCACTAAGGCAGGGCTCGAAATACCCGGGTGCACAGGTGCACAGTGCACCTGAAAATAAAATTGTGCGCCTAATATTTCCCTCTAGCTGCATGTAGTGCACCTGTCGCTAAAAAAAGCGGGGGAAACGTACTTTATGTCATTTTGATGCCTGAACAAAATATTAGTATCGACCTCTCTCGCTCTAAGGGAACGTAATTAAAATTCCTAAATACACACTATGCAAAAACTTTAATCCAGAAAATGCTATGTTGCAATGCAGGAAAAATACAAAAAGATGAATGTACACTAAATCCTATGGGTAAAGATCTGCCTTAAACGTAGACATTTCTGATTGCCCACCAATGTCTGATGATGACTGAATATTTGTAAGTAATAATTTCGCAGATAAAAAAAAATGTTTAAATATGTTTATTTACTATCTACCAGTAACATATCCAAACATACCCAACTAATAAAGTAGTTTACATTACATTAATGCTCGTATATTACGTTTTTTTAAATGTGCGCCTAAAACATAATCCGTGCACCTAATTTAAAAACTTAGGTGCACCTTGTGCACCTGTATTAAAAAATCTATTTCGAGGCCTGCACTAAGGTTATGACTACAAAATATTTTTTTTTTTGGGGGGGGGGGGGGGATTTGGAATTCTCTTTTTTAGGTTCTTTTCTTGCTCTACTTAATTCATAAAAATTACTCGTACTCATGGTCAACAAAACAAAGTTTTTTTTACTTGTGGCACTCTTACATCAGGAATTGGGGAATTTCTTGGTGAATCTTTCTTTAAGGGAAGGATGAATTAATTTTATGACAAATTAATTTTATATGATATTAGTCACCAAGTTTTTTTTTTAAAGCAAATAAATTTGTTTTCAAAATTATATTTTGTGGCACGGTCTGATGATAAAAGAACTTGTTTTAAAATTGAATGTATTCAGTACAGACCTAAAATGGTAACGTGTTACCAATTGTAAAAAAAGGTAGTAATTAATAAATGGTTGTATCTAATAACGTGTATAGTAACGCTTGTTTCAAAATATACTTTTTTTTATACCAAATAAGCGAAATAAACACGTTTTATTCGATGGAATAAAAATCGCAAACGGCGCGAAATTAGTACTTGTGTCATTTTACTGTTATGTGTGCATAGTTGAGAAATCGTTGCCGCTGCGGCGTCGCA
Source organism: Metellina segmentata (assembly GCA_947359465.1). Lineage (NCBI taxonomy): Eukaryota > Metazoa > Arthropoda > Arachnida > Araneae > Tetragnathidae > Metellina > Metellina segmentata. The sequence continues at coordinate 28,095,198 of OX375875.1, read as the reverse complement.
CATTGAAATACCGGATGTGTGCACCGGCCCTCAAAGTGCACAGAATTTAGAAATGCAAATTTTATTCCGAGTGGAAGAAACAGAAAATATCACTGCACGTAGTCAACCAACACAAATTTTCGTAACCATTTGTTGAAAAATATCGTCTGTTCCAAATATTCGGAAATCGTTTATATTGCTCAAAGAACAAAAATAAGACTCTTAATAAATTAAATATCAGAGCTAAAATTGCATAAAAATTAATTTAAGGGAAAATAATTGTTTTTTCAACAGTACTGGTAAAACAATCCAAGTAACCGTAATAAACATTCCAAATTTTCCAAAACTACCAAATTATGGTTGATTTAAGTATACTTGTTCAGGTGTTTTCGTATGGAACGTATCTAAATATGTAAGCAAAGAAAAGTTTATATTGCATTCACTAAACTAAAATACGATGCGTAGAATAAAGAGCATTGTGCTGAAATATATGGAATAAAATGTATGTGATACCTGTACAAACGCACGATTAGAAAATTAGACATGGAACCAGAAGACGGACAGATTATCACAACCAAAGTCAGTCACTAAATGAATATCAGTTCTCTCCGTATGCAAAGTTTCATGAAAATATTTCTAACCATTTGGACGTAGAATGGGCACACGCATACAAACAGAGAGACAGATGGACAGACAGACAACAAGCGCGCAAGAGACGGATTTTGCATCAGAAGGGTCCAAAAGGGATCAAAAACTTGAAATGGATCGAAAATATTTAATTTACGAACAAACACTCCATTCTTATTTATATATATATTGCCACAGGAGGATATTGGTTTTTTGAGTTATAACTTTATGTACCTTGAAATGATTTGTGAACATAACTAACGAATTTAAACATTGGCATTTTTTTACCAAGGCTGATAAAGCGATAAATTTGTTTGTTGGAAGCATAAAGGCTCTCAAACGATGGACCCACGTCATGAAATTTGCACAGCTTATTTTGTTTGAAATTGTTAGGTCACTGCATGTATTTTCACCTCACTACATCCTTCTCTTAGAATTTAAAAAAAAAATTTAATAGAACATTTCGCAATAAGGGCTCAGTTTTTTATCAAATAAAAATCAATACAACACGTTAGAACGAGAAATCTGAAGAGGATAGAACACAATCACGTGAAGCGAATAAAGCTCGAAAAGCTATTTGATGATGCAGTGAAACTGCTGAGAAAACGGTGGAGGATTGCACAGCTTATTTTGTCTGTAATTTCTAAGTCACTGCTGGTATTTTCACCTCACTACATCCTTCTCTTAGAATCAAAGAAATAAAATGTAATAGAACATTTCGCATCAAGGGCTCAGTTTTTTATCAAATAATAATCAATACAGCACGTTAGAAGCTGTCACGAGAAATCTGAAGAGGATAGAACACAGTCACGTGAGGCGAACAAAGCTCGAAAAGCTATTTGACGATGCAATGAAACTGTTGAGGAAACAAGGGAAGTTTGGGTTGCCTGAAGCAGCAAAATTTTTGGGGAAGCCAGAAAGTAAAGTTAGTTAATTACATCGACCTTATAATGAAATAGACGGTGTGTTTGTGAGCATCTTTGTGCTATTTTTTCCGATCCGGCGGTTTGAAGATCTGTCAGGTGGTTGTGGGAAAAATCATGTGTGATCATGATCAGATCAATCATGATCAGATGACTGACAAATCGCGTCCGCGTTTAATAAAACTTCTTTTACAGCGAAGTCGATTGCTTTTAAAGCTTCTGGCTGATGATGAAAGAAAGCAGTGTGTGAAAAACATCAACCGGAATCGGATTAGGCTTTATTCTGATTGGCTGTCGGCATGGCGACAGAGACTAAAGTTGAACTTCTTCCAAGACTTGAAAGCGCAGCGACAGAGCCAAACTGTGCGAAATAAAATTTGTTTGTAATACGCATGCGCAATAACGAAGAGACATGTTTCTTGTCTTTATCGCCGTTGGTGTGAAGCCACCATTAGTCAACACAGCTCTAATCGCAACAAAATTTGTTAGCTACACAACCAATCAGTCCAAGTCAATTTTAAGCACTCGTACCTTACCTTTCTGAGATCTTACAACTTCAACTTCACCATATACTTTGTATATTTCATTAAATGGTCGATGGTTAGTCATAGGAAAGCTTCAAAAACGACATTTTTATAAATAAAAACAAAATAGTGAATGGCCATTCAAAGGGTCTATACGTCCACCATAGACAACATGAATACTAAATCCCATTTAAAATAAATTATCACAATTTACTTCTTCAGATAAGGCCTTCCAAATCACGTAAAAAAATGGAGAAACATTAATTGAAACTTAAGTTTTTCTTTTGTGTTATTTTGGTACTGGCGGCGGAAAACGCGTAGATTTGCCAAAATAGCCATCAACTAGTTTTATTTTTATATTTTTATGGGTCGTTTTTTTTTTTAAGCTACGTAAATTCATTTTCCGTTTCATTGCCCCAACCGCAATAAAAGCATTACGTGCGCATTGAAATTCGAAACACGCAATCCATTCAAGGCGCGTGAAATTTAATGGAAAAATTCGCGTTCTAAAATAAACGGCAAAAGTACTGGATTTCAAATATTGGTTAAAGAATACAAGAAGGCAGTCTGGAATTCAATAGCTAGTAATGCGATTGTCCTCCGTTTTGAAGAAGCAAAATGTCACTGACGTGTGACCCTTTTTTTTTGTATTCGAAGAAGATTCTTCTATGCTGCGGAAAGGGCATTTTCTAAATTCCCCGCGGAACTCAAGTTCTTCGTGTGGTTCTCCCAACAGACATGGTTCCAAAGAAAAATTGAAAAACACAAATTTCTTCTCTGTCCAGTACATCAGCGTGCCCTAGATCGGATTATCCAGCGAAAAAGGATCCAAGGCTCTGTCTAGGGTTTTTGCAACTGCAGAACGACGTGGGGAGTTTCTTTTGTTCTAAATTACAAGACATAGATGCGGTTTAAAAAAAATGGCGAAAATATTCTGTGTTTCACAATTTAGGGGAAATGTGAGATCCTTATAGAGTATCTTCCATATTCATATTAAATGCTTTATGTTTCCCCTCGTGTTTGTTGTCTCGACGTGGTATTTCGTCATTAGCAAAACGGACTAGATCTTGATAGACGAGATATCTCGGCAATGGAAGAAAACTGAATTTTAATCTCTCTCGACATCATCATCAACATCTCTTTAAAATATCTCTATCATTTTGGAATTCAATCGGTATTCTTGAGGAGGAAGTATCTCGTCATTAACAAAATTGTGTACAGCTTCCGTCTACGTTTATAGCGGTGGCAACAGACGTGGGGCTTTTTTGGCGTACTTCTAGTAGCGATTTACGGTAGGGTAAGAAAACCCATCTGTATTACGTTTATTGCGGGTTTTATGGCACATTCGGCAAGCGGAAACTATAAATTTTTATTTTGAGTATTCTAGAAAGTTCTTTCAAAATACGTTAAACCCTCGTTTGGTCTCATTGGTTCATTTGAAATAATTCTTTTCTTGGTGACTTTAAAAGTGCGCTAATAAAAGCACCAAGGCCGTTGCCGCCGCTATAAACGTAGACTGAAGCTGTACCCAAAAGTGGTCAGATCTTGATGGACGAGATATCTCGTCAAAGCCACTTGGATAGTTCATGGGATGATAACTTCCTCCATTTTTAGAACCTTAAGAATATTTACTTGTTATAGTTTGTAGTAGGTAGAGGAAATGATGAAAGTAGGGTACTTGATGTAAGATACTTGATGTAAGGTACTTGATGTAAGAAGCTATGAAAGTGAATTTTGAATTTTTTTTTTCATTAGTCTCTAATGTTGAATTGTTGATAACTTTTAGAGTATGGAAATTTTTATTAAACTGATGTAGCGAATTTAGTTAGTTGAATCATTGAGAATTGGCCGACCAACTGGTCTGGTGGTTAAGGTGTTAGCCTCAAGATCGTAAGGTTCCTGGATCGAATCCGGGTCAGTGCATGGATGTTTGTAAGGGTATGGTGTAGAGGCGGCTGGTGCAATCTGTCATGGCCGAAAATCCTCAACTTTGGGTTGGTGTGGAATTTAAAGAGTGGGGTGCCAGCTCAGGTGTTGCCTCGTCATCTGACCGTGGTTCAAAATTACGTGGTGTTGTCCTCGGATCTTTCCCTCAAGGGATTGATCCCGGACCTTCGTCAGTAGCCCGTTGTGTTGCTCTAATACGACGTAAATTAAAAATTATCAAAAAATTACCTCGAGAATTAAAACAATATACATGCACTTCGATACTTTGATATAGTACCATGTTCGTTCTAAATACTTAAATCGGTATCTTTATTACGGTGAATATATTAACTACTTAAAAATGTATGGCAGGCATTAAATACGATTTTTTGTGCTAAATCAGTATTAAACTCACAATTTCTTGATAGTTAATGATATTCAATTAGTTACCACCGTCCTATCCTAAGCCATTCGGTGTATCAACAAGTAATTTTGAACCATGGTCAGATGACGAGACAACATCTGAGCTGGCACCCAACTCCTCAAACTTCGACACCACCCAATGTGAGAACTTTCGGCCACGACAGATTTAAGGTGCACCAGCCGCCTGTGCACCATACGCTTACAAACATCCATGCCCTGACCCGGATTCGAATCAGGAACCTTCATATCTGGTAACTTACATCATAACCACTATACCAGTTGGTCAGCATTTAGTTAATGGTTTATAAATCCTGTAAGCAGCGTATTATGGTTTGTGAATCTAGGTACTATAAAAACTTCTTATACGTTATTACAGGCCTCGAAATAGATTTTTTAATACAGGTGCACAAGGTGCACCTAAGTTTTTAAATTAGGTGCACGGATTATGTTTTAGGCGCACATTTAAAAAAACGTAATATACGAGCATTAATGTAATGTAAACTACTTTATTAGTTGGGTATGTTTGGATATGTTACTGGTAGATAGTAAATAAACATATTTAAACATTTTTTTTTATCTGCGAAATTATTACTTACAAATATTCAGTCATCATCAGACATTGGTGGGCAATCAGAAATGTCTACGTTTAAGGCAGATCTTTACCCATAGGATTTAGTGTACATTCATCTTTTTGTATTTTTCCTGCATTGCAACATAGCATTTTCTGGATTAAAGTTTTTGCATAGTGTGTATTTAGGAATTTTAATTACGTTCCCTTAGAGCGAGAGAGGTCGATACTAATATTTTGTTCAGGCATCAAAATGACATAAAGTACGTTTCACCCGCTTTTTTTTAACGACAGGTGCACTGCGTGCACCTAGAGGGAAAAAATTAGGTGCACAATTTTATTTTCAGGTGCACTGTGCACTCGGGTATTTCGAGCCCTGCGTTATTAGATGTTATGCCTATATGTATACAACATATATGTTCCTCAAACCTATCTACGTATTTCAATCTATAAATTTTGCAGGCTATTCTTATGCTAAGAAAATGAAAAATATCAAAAAGCATCCTTTCTTAACTCTAATTTAAACTATCAAATTCAATCGGAATATCTCGAGCTATATTCTAAGTGTACATGTGAAAAAAATACTATCTAAGTAAACACTTGCTGTTTTATGTTAAATTTCTAACCACTTTTTCTGATGAAAAATAACCATGTGATTTAGAATGTTTTGTGTAGTTCCCTCAACTTACAAATCCTATGCATCATATTTACTTATAAACCATTGGAAGTACGCGGAAGCTCAGTTGGAACAACGGATTACCAACCGCAGTGTTGCGTGTTCGAAACTCGTTCCAATCAAAGACCGTCATGAACAAGGGGACAGATGCACCTTCAATTTGTCGTGGCCTCAAAGGTCCTCACATTGGCGTGGTATGGGATACTGCAGACTGGGGTGCCAGCACAGGTGTTGACCTCATCATCCGACCGTGATTACGAGACAGGTAGGTTTTTAATTAACGTCATACTAATGCTAGCACAACGGGCTTCCCTTAGGAAACAACTTAACGATCATATTTAGCCATGCTGCTTCAATCACAGAACATATAATATAAAATAACACACACAGCAAAAAGGTTTTCTAAAACAGAAGATAAAAATATACCTGCGCCGCCTACAACTCGCAGGTTGCAAGCACAGTGGGCCTACACACGGAGTTATGACGGCCCCAATTTTACGTTACCAAAATAGGGGGATTTGAATTTATATGTAATAATTTTCAAGTGCATCATTTCTTCTGTTAATATCTCTCTCTATTTAAACATCCTTTTTCACTAAAAGATTCACAAAAAAAAAATTAATAAATCACAAAACAGCCTTTCGTAAGAAACGAGATTAAATCCATCACTCTTAATCCGTTACGTCGATTATAGATAATCTCTGATTTAATTTGACAAAAAAGGACATTTTTTCGAATATAGAATTCCTAAAATGCAATTAACTATTTTTTAAGTGCGAATAGTTAATTAATCAAGCATACATAATCTTGTGCCATCAAATGATAGAGCATTGATGTGGAAGTACTCTGCTGTAAATGCAAACATCGTTATTTTTATGATTAAATTATATATTTTGTACTGAGCACGAAATAAATTATCTTGTGGATTTAAAATGTATTTGATCACCTCGATACAATAACGATGTTTTGAATTCGAAACATCGCTAAAGTTTAACTTTAAATAATGAAATTCAAATGTATCAAACTTCAAAATGACAGCGATTAAAATACATATAAAACAATCCATATTGTTAAAAGTATAGGAGAAGATAACTTAAACTACTTTATTTCCAAAAAACGGCAACAACGATTTCAGTGAAATACAGTTTTTCTAATGCATACAGAAAATAATCAATAAAATTAGTGAAATAATTGAATCGGCCAAAATATTAAACTTCATCGCCCAGTATACCTACTGTATAAATCAAGAAGGTCGAACGTGTGGTTTTAACTTTATATTCCAGGTTTTTTTATTTTTTTTTACGTCGGGTTTGAAAGCTTATTGAGAATGTTTCAGTTTCATTTAACAACAAGATTAAAAATATCAAATAACACGAAAAAAATCCTAATAACGACTTCCTTTAATTGAAGGCAGCGTCAAAAGCACACTTAACTTGAAGATAAATATCAGGTATTTACAAAATCTTAATGAGATTTCAGCTTGAACGTTCTTAAGGTAGTTTTTATGCGTTTCTTTAATTCAGAGTTTAAGAATAACGTTTAATTATACGTTTAATTTTAAAAGCTACAAGTTATTACGTTTTTTTATCTACAAATTTACGGCCTTGAAAGGGCTGGCAATAACTCAAAACGTAATTATAGATTCTAAAAATGTTCCAATTTCTCTCTCAACTCAAAATGTTCGAAAATATTTTATTGGTGATAGTTTAAAGTGAGGTAATTAAAAAGATCTCTGCATACTTAATAATCAGCATTTTATAAACTATGTAATGAAAAAATTAAAAAAGCCGAAAGAACGTAGTTAATTTAAAATTAAAAAAGGGTCCTATTGATATTTAATGTTTTCGTGTCATTTTTGCAGGGATATTTGTTTTTAAGACGCAGAAAATTTTATTAAAAATAAATAATTTATGTTTTTTAATAAATAAGTCGTAATTAAAAAATACATGCATCAATTTTTTTTTATAATAACGAGTTCAGTTTTTAAATTAATTATGTCGATCAACATCGTTACTAATTTAAACTAGTTTCGAAAGATTGTTAGAATGCGGAAAGGTAATGCAAAATTCAAACATCAGACTTCAAGAAGATTTGTGCAATTAGTTGCTAAATTTATTATTTATCATTTTCTTATGTGTAATAAATTTGATACAAATTGGAATTTGTGTGTGGCTTTTACTCTCTCTCTCTCTCTCTCTCTCTCCCTCTCTCTCTCTCTCTATCTATCTATCTCTCTTTCCTGCAGTGATCCTGTAGTGTTAGCTTTAGCAATGTAATCTCTAATATTGTAAAAGGAAGTGTTTGTTTGTTTGTATGTTTGGAGCCTCAAAATCCTGATGATTCTATGGCACTTACAGCAATGAGATTTGGCATACAGGTAGTCCGAATTATTTGCAATTTTGGGGTCGCGGCGAGTTTTAAAATTCAATCTAGAAGATTTTTGAATGAATTTATAGTTTTATTCTCCTTTGCTTTTTCAAACGCGGAGAACTTTTTCTACCCGTGTGACCTTGCAGTCAGGGTTTGGAATCATGGCAAGTTTTTTTTCATCCGCAGTACGCGGAGAAATTTTTTTTTCATTTCCGCTTTGATTTTGCACGGACGAATAAATTTCCAGCCAGGCAATAAATCTTTTAACTGAAGTCAGTTCTTTTTGCTACCTCCAAGACCGTTAAAGGTAGAGTAAAAATTTCAACGGATTTGAAATCTGCGGAAAATTTCAGTTTAGATTGATACCTAAAAATATGATTTTCTTTAAGTAAATCATTTTTAATTGAATATCACAAATTGCATTGCTATTTGTATACCAAATGTATACAAATTTCTTCATGGGATTTGAAATCTGAGGAAAATTTTACACCATATGAATACCTTACATCACGTCTTTGCCCGTGGTGTTGGTTTGCTACGGGCACGGGCTACACCGAGCTAGCCACGCAGTGGCTAGTGTTGTATATTGGTTTATCGTTCAATTTCGTTTTGCTACACAAGATATGATAGACTGGTACCTATGGTTTAAAATTGATTCCAAACCATTACAAACATTCACGCTCCTGCTGAGATTGGAATTCAAAGCCTGTTGAACTAATGTTCAGAATTTGACTTTGTTATGATGGCCTTTGTGCTTGATTTTGAGCTTTTCTACTTCTCTGATCAATAACATTTATTTGATCACAAAAGCTTTTTCTCATGAAAATTAATGATAATCACATTATAGCAATACAAGGGCAGATATCACGTTATCCTGGTGCACCATAGGGGTGTGGGATCACATACCTCACCTACATACCACACAGTCTAGGTACAATGATAGAAGAAATAGAAAAGTAGGGTGAGCAATTGTAAAACCTTCTAATTTGCCAAGTATGAAGTGACCCCAACTGATAGTAACGTGACCCTTAGACTATTTCGTCTGCCGGATGGTAACGAATATTCATCATTTGATTGGTCCAAAGGACGTTTAAGACTCCCGTTCATTAATTGATCACCTGATTAGTCTACGGGACGAAGAAGTAGACTTCAGCGATTTCATCTTTTTTTCTTCTATGGCCCCGAGGTAGCCACCGTGTCTCAGTGGGTATGAGCACTGCACTAGCAACCTGCGTTTTATAGGCGGTGGAGGTTTGATTCCTACCTGGATGTATTTCTCTCGTCTGTGTTAGCAAAACTTTCATTGTGAGTGCATGTCCATTACTTGATATTGTATGTCTTATGTCGGGCGTGGCATTACCAAATGCAGCTCTTGCGCCATATAAACTCAAGCAGCCAACCAGAACCTCTAGGACACGCCATCACTTCAGACGATGTCTTAATAAGCAAATCGCCTTCAATCCTTCCTCCATCAACCGTCTGGTAATAATTCGTATTGCTATAAAAGGCTATACAGTGGAATAAACAGAATGAATTATTCGATGTTCAACAAGGAAGGCTATCAGAGCAGTTTCAGATTGCCTCACTATCAGCTTATGATCTACAGCATTTATTTTTCTGGATCCTCGTGAAGTACTTAGCTTTACTGACTCACTTATGCCAGCACCTTGTAAGTAAATCATTGGATTTTGGTCACTATAGAAAGCTGTTAGAGCAGTTTCAGATCCCCTCACTATCAGCTTATGATCTACAGCAGGGGTGGCCAACCTGTGGCGCATGCGCCAAGCTTGGCGCATTGGATGGTTACAAGTGGCGCATTGCATTATTGTGCCTCCTTATTCTTTTGAAGTAGATAACTGAAAATATCTTTATATTTTCAACACCATAGTACTCTCAGTTCAATTCATAGAGCTTTCTTACTCCTCATTTCGTCGCAATTTTTAGAATTTGCAATTTATATACTGTGTGATACGACGTACTTGTGATCTGTTTGTTCTTTTTCAATATTTTGTGTACTATTTAAAGTTTTTTTCTTACATTACTGTTATTTATCACTGTGCAAAAGAAGCGCAAAAAGTATGAGAGAAAAAGTGAATTTAACGAACAGAAAATGAGTTATTTACAGCAAATCCATCAGGAAAATCGTTTTTTGCATTGTTTGTGAAACTACTCTTTTACGTAATAGAAGACATGATCTTAATAAACACTATAAAACACAGCATCAGGCTAACATAGAATGAAAAATTAAACTTGGTCTAGGTCGGAGTTACGTAAAGAATGTGTGACAAAACATGGAAGAAATCAGAAGACAAAATATTTTTGCTAATGTAAGTTGTGAAGACGAGGCGATGACAAAAGCGTCCTATGAAATTGCTTTAGCATTGGCGGGAAAAAAAAAACCTATTCTGACGGAGAAGCCTTGTTTCCAAATATTTGCACGCCATGTTGGTTATAAAGGTATTGAAAACGAGGTCGCGAATTACTGTTTCAAATTTGAAGAATTCTCTGTAATAGACATTGTTTTACATACAATATAGTTGAATAATTTTAAAATGTTAATTATGTCGATAAACATACTTTTATTAAAAGAGTTACTAAGGATATGGCAAGACCATGAACGTAAGGTAAAAAAGGTGCTTGAATTGTATGGCGCATCTGAACTCGTATATGAGAAAAATTCGCGCATGGTATGTAAAAGATTGGCCACCCCTGATCTACAGCATTTATTCTTCTTGGTCCTCGGGAAGTACTTGTGTAGCTTTACTGACTCACTGATGCCAGCACCTTGTAAGTAAATCACTGTATTTTCACTTTAGAAAGCTGTTAGAGCAGTTTTAAATTGTATCACTCTCAGTCTATCCTCTGAGGCATTGGCTATTCCAGGTCCTTGTGACATATAGTCTTCTGACTGTGGTTCAAAATTACGTGGTGTCCTAGGTTCTTTCTCTTCGGGTTTGATCACTGATCGCCCTGATCACTGATCGCCCCATGGTGTTGCTCCAGTACGACGTTAATTAAATTACCTACTTATACCTACCTCGGGACGTATGCGTGTAGCTTTACTGATCCACTACTACCAACACCTTGTCAAGGCTTTTTTCAAAGTTGTTCAGATGGGTATAAGTTATTCGACAGCGTCGATCACGCATTCTTGTTTTCAACTGCTAGTTGTTGTTGTTTCTAATGCCTACACTGGCAGACCAGAGGAGTGCCAGGCCCGTAGAAGACGGCAAGAGGCGAGGGGGTGCGCCTTCCATGTTATTGAGCCCCATTGGGAGGAAGTCCGACTTTGCTCGGCATACATGACACATCCGTTTTACAGGAAGGTCCCTTTCATACATCCATTCACTCACACATATCGTAATTTAGATACCAATCAGAGGCCGATAACCCTCTGATCAGATACCCCCAGAGGTATTGATTTGGTATGGGAACATGGGGGACTTTGTGACCACGACCTATTTAACGTGCCCCAGTCACCATTAGTGAACACGACGGTCTTTAGCCAGGTCGAAGCGCCGATCTCACAATCATCAGAATTGCAGGCTCCGCCGAGGACAGAACACACAACCCTTCTGATGCGAGCCAGACGCTCTACTGACTGAGCTACCGCGGCTCTCAACTGCTAGTAATTCAACAATGAAATTGTGTTACTATATTATATATTCCTTTATACTTGAGCACTTATTTCAACTATATCATTACTGCTCTGTAGAAAGAGCTTTTAAGTAGACAAACCTATTGAAACAGTTGAATTTTTATATGAAAAATATTAAATAATTTTTAGATATTGTGATGCATTAATTGAGGTAAAATATTTACAAGGGCAATGGAATTCCAGCAATATTTTTTCAAGGTCCTTAATATTAAATATTTGCTTTATATTATAATGATTATTTGGGGGGTCTTCATTGTTAAAATTTTTTTTTTAATGTTATCCTACTCTTTAAACTTCCGCACCACGCTAACGTGAGGCCAATTTAAGTGGTAACAGATTTAATGTGCCCAAGCTTGAGTGTTTGTTTTGCGATGTGTTTTTACACCAAGATTTGAAATGAGCATCGGTATTTTTGATAATCAAAGCGGTTCGCGCGCCTATATCCGTTCTCCAACCTGCAATCTTCCGCACGTGACTTCTAATCAATGTTGACCGGAGTGGCATAGACCAAAAACGTTCTCGGTTTGTGTCCTGCGGAATTTATCGTCAATTTGTCTCCAACTGTCGGGCTAAATTATGAACATTCCGGGATGGTTGCAGTTGCCTTTCCATAACGTCCCGAATTTGCTCTATGGGAGAGCGATCAGGATACCTAGTTGGTTAAGGAAGTGTTGGGAAAGGAACGGTAACACAACCGGTCGTGGAATGGCGTCTATGTACTGCTGTGCTGTAAGTGTGCCAGAAATGACTGCCAAAGGGCTATCAAGTGAGATGGCACCCCAGACCATAACGCCCTGTTGTGGGCATGTGTGGTGTGCTATAGTAAGGGCAGGATCCCCAAGCTGCCCTGGACTTCTCCAGACGCGTCTGATTGTCGTCAGGACACAGTTGGAAACCGGACTCGTCACTAAAGACTATACGTCTCCAGTCAGTGCCGTTCCAAGGTGATCGAGCCCGGCACAATTCCTTGTTGATGCGTCGATTATTTTTGTTATAGAGTTTATGTTGTTATTTAATCATCATGCATATCGAGCGCTCACAAAATATCGTGATCTTCAAAAGGTTACGGTATAGTGGTTAAGGTGTTAGCCTCTAGATCGGAAGGTTCCTGGTTCGAATCCGGGTTCGGGCATGGATGTTTGTAAAACGTATGGTGTAGAGGCGTCTGGTGCACCTTAAATCTGTCGTGGCCGAAAGTCCTCACGTTGGGTTGGCGTGGAAGTTTGGAGAGTGGGGTGCCAGCTCAGGTGTTGCTTCGTCATCTGACCGTGGTTCAAAATTACGAGGTGTTGTCCTCGGATATTTCCCTTAAGGGACTGATCCCGGACCGTCGTCAATAGCCCGTTGTGTTGCTCTAGTACGACGTTAACTAAAATTACCATTACCATTGCCTATCAAAAGGTTAAAAAATTTTGCATTGGCATGGAAGGCTCAAATGAACCATTGCCTGCTAGTCCAGAAAGAGGGGTGGGAATGAATGTAACTCAAACTGGATGGCTACATTAGTCCAATGAATGCTTATAATGACCTAACCTTTTGCATGAGATGTTGCTACAATTTCCTTGATGGAGTATGGTACATCTATGTGCTTTCTTTTAGACTTTGGCTTATTTCAAGCACCGAAATTAAAATAATTTTACTTCACGTTACAAATTAATAAAATAATATATAAAATCAAAACTATAATAGATTTTGGAATGATAAAATTTTTTTATGTTACTCATTTATTTAAACAGCATAAAAAGAGTTTGTTCATTACTTAAAATGTATGTACACACTAGAAATTATGAAAATCGACCAGAAAGTCAAAAAAAAAATTTTTTTTTGCTTCAAAATATTCTTTGATTTTTTAGCTTTCAAACGATGCCAAGATCTTGCAAATATTCGAAAGAGTTTTCTAGTTACAGGGGGTTTTGTTAGGTATTGTCATCATGAACAGACATTTTTTAAAACTTTCAACTCAATTTCTGAAGAAACAAGTTTTTGCAATAGGATGCCTTGTTCAAACAGTGATAGCTCAACAATAAATTAATATATTATAATTTTTTTTTGTATCATTATATTCTATATAATCCAGTGGATGTTTTGACTCACAATCAGAGTTATTACATAAGAAATAAATTTTTAATGGATTTTTAAATGCTAAATTTCCAGAAAAAATCTTGAAAAAGTTGTAACAGAACATTTTTTATCTCTAGCAACTTGCTTGAGGGTCAAAACATGAAGAATAATATTGAAAACAATTTCCAACTAGAATTGTCTTTCTAGACACATTAGAATTTGAGATATTACTGTTCAAAAAACATGCTAATTAGCTCATTATATCTTAAATATCCAATTAATATTTAGTTTAATATGATTTTTTTCTCACTGAAATGGTTTTAAGCGTAAACCAATGACCTACTGTGAAAAAACTAGATTTTTAAGTTAAAATTTAAAAAATCTTCTAGTTGTGTACGTACACCTTAATTGTTGTTGTTGTCGTGTCTATGCATACAGTACTAGTGCAAAAGTTTAGAGTCCTCCAAAAGTGAATGTCGATATACAAACTTTAAATGAATAGTTTGATACGTACTTTTAATTTTTAATACCATCGAAAGCCTGTTCAACGAATGACTGTAATTAACAAAACAAGTTCGTTATCAGATTGACACACACAATTACCACATTTATTGAGTTTTTTTGCAAGCCATTTTCACATAAAAATGAAATTTCGATGTTCGAAATCATTCTAAGGATCTTGGGTCCTTTTTTATAATATTATTGAATTAATTTAAAATCATTCGTGATTTTTAATATTATATTATTAGTGTTTTTATTATTATTGTTATAATATTCGTGTTTTTAATAATTAAGTGAGGATATTTGTTTATTTTGTGCTGGACTCAGTACGAGAGAAATTGAAGTTCATTATGCTTTCACGAAAATCTTTCAAACACTGAAACAGAAACCAAATATTTTAGATGTAGGAAAGAATAAAGAACCAGAAGAATTTTTTGCAATGCTTGCGATCGTATGTGTAGTACCTTTGATACTCGGATGCAGAAGGAAAAGTAGAAAAATAAACATGGAAGGCCAATTTCTTACTTGGTTCCGAACAATTGAAAGAACGCTGAATTTCGAGTGAGTGTATACATTATTTGTGGTATGTGGCGGTGAACCTCACCACACTAACCCTTATTCAGTTTTACTTGTCCTACAGCACAATCCAATCGCTTGTTCACTGACTCCTCTTGGAAGGATAACTACTATACTTTTCTTCCTCTAATGCCGAAGTAGGATGAGTAGGCGAAGTTTGAGTGTTCGCTCAGATTGTTTTCGGCCATCGACAGCTCCCTAAAGAATTCGAGTGTTCGATCTGGGACTTCTAGAAGTGATCATTCTATCTTTGTTGACTGCTCCTAGAATGGAATGTGGGTAGACTGTCGTCGACATGTTATTGGAAGAAATATTTCTACCAAACGATTTCTTAGTGCTATATAATGGTACCTCTCTTAGCGGTTATAAAACCGAAGTACAGATACATTTAGTAGCATAACGGTTTGAAACTGTTTATATACGAATTGGTCGCGCTGACCAATGTTCGATCCCCACCCACAATAGTTATTTTACACACCAAGTTAGGCATATATATATATATATATATATATATATATATATATATATATATATATATATATATATATATTAGGTGTAGTGAGAAGTTTTAAAGCGAGTTTTGTATGACGTCTACTGCAAAGTAGCTAGAGATATCAAACCGACGCAGAAGCTAGGAAAAAAGTGAACGTAAAGTTGAAATGTTGAAGGTGAAAGATGTCATACGATAAGACATGAAAGCATGTCAATCAATTTCTTCTGATTTAGGGGTGAATATCGTGTAGGAAAGCAGATGTGAGTATTCGTTTCGACGTTTTAAATATGGCGATTTTGAGGTTAGCGATCGACAACGTAACGAGGCTCCACTGAAGGCTATCCATGACGATTTGGAAACACTTCTCGGTAAAGATGCATCACAAACGCAAAATGAACTAGCTGAACAGTTAGGAGCATCACAAAAAACGATTTCTAATCGTTTACACGCAATGGGAAAGATTCAGAAGGCAGGAAAATGGGTACCACATGCATTGAGGACGACCGTGTCTTGAAGAGCATGAATCTGCTAAACAGGCAACACAGAAAATCTTTCTTGTGGAAAATCGTGACAGGAGATGAAAAAGGAATCTGTTATGACAGTCCGAAACGCAAAAAATATTGGGTGAATCCAGTTGAAGCAACAACATCAACGCCGAAAAGAGACATTCACTGCAAGAAAGTTCTCCTATGCATCTGGTGGGATATGAAGGGAGTACTCTATTAGAAATTGCTGAAGTCGGGTGTAAGTGTAACTGCTGACCGCTATAAACAACAATTGCTGCGATTACAACAGGAAATCGATCGAAAACGTCCGTTTACTGGCAAAGGTTTGCGGCCCGTTAAATTGCTCCATGACAATGAACGGGCGCTTGTTGCAAAAGTGGTCAAGGACACGTTAGTAACACTTGACTGGGAAGTTTTGGAACACCCGGCGTATAGCCCCGACATAACCTCTTCGGACTATGATTTGTTTCGTTCTATGCAGATTGCCTTGTCTTCTGTAAATTTCCGGACAGTGGACGAAGTACGAAAATGGGTTAACGACTTCATTGTGTCATCAGAGGAATCTTTCTACACTGCTGACATCCGTCAACTGAATGACCGATGGCAGACGGTATTAGATAATGATGGATATTATTTCGATGAATAAAAGTATTATTATCAGCTCTAAATTACATATTCCTTTCTTTGACACGTGCTTTAAAACTTCTTACTACACCTGATAATTGTTTTACGTGGTACATAAAAAAAAACATTATTTGACATCGCGTTTTGGCAGCACTGTACGATTGTTTGTTTATCACGAAGCCTCGCGCCTCAATTGAATTTATAGCGTTATCGTCCATTTTCAGAGCCAACAATTAGTCCCGGTACACACATCCGGTTTTTCAACGTGCGGCGCCGCTTTGGCACCGAAACCCAACTATGCACACATAACCGTGAAATGACGCAAGTACTCATTTCGCGCCATTTGTAATAAATATTCTATCGAAGGAAACGTGTTTATTTTGCTTACTTGGTGTAAAAAAAGTATATTTTGAAATAAAATAGACGTTACTGGATACAACCATTTATTAATTATTATTTATATTCCATTTGTTTATGAAAACAGGGTACTTCAGAACGGAGCCGCATGTGCGGCGCCGTGGGGAACGGCGGTACAAATTGCTGCCGTGGTTACTCTAATTGATCTTAAAATTCAATCACATCTTTCATTAAAACTTGAGTTTATTTAAGTGTATTTTTGAAAATAAAATTTTTATCGGTGATTAATATAAAATACCAATGGCTTGTGTTTTAGTATAATTAATGAATACCATGTAATACAGGAACACATGGTTTTAGTATGAAATCGAAATTTAAAAAAAATCTGAAAATGTGAAATGTGGCAAGTTTTAATGACATATTTTTTTAAACTTAGGGTACATGGTACATTAATACGATTATGCATTTTAAAAGCAGGGTGTAAAAAAAACCTTGATTTAAAAAAAATCAAGTAACCTTACGTTAGTGTACGCTTACCACACAGAGCCCGAAAATATTCTGGATCCAGAAGCAGTATTCAAGTTTTCAGACATTCTCAGAAAATTGACGAAAAGCGTGTTAAAAAATTGTATGCAAAAAAGTGTAAACAAACAAAAAGTTTCGGTCGATCACACGAGAGATCCGAACGAAATGACAAGCGTCTCTATATCCTGCTAGGCAATCCCTATGGATAACAAAATCCTGCGCTTTGCGCATGACCACGGACTTCTAGAATTTACGATATATTTCGATGTAATGTTTTCAATGACGTTTCCTATATTTTGATACGACCCCTTACGAAATAGTGGGACCTGTCTGAAATCTAAGTCTAAGGGCATGCGCAGTGAACGATTTCTCGTTTCCCATAGGGATCGGCGAGCAGGCTAGAGACACTAGTCTCCATTGGATCTAATGTATATCAGTCCGCACTTGCGGCAGCAGCGCCGTACGTTGAAAAAACCGGATGAGTGCACCGGGCCTTATGGTTCAACAAGACGCTTGCACTACAACTTTTGACAACAAACTCAATGAAAATATATGTATATATATATATGTGTGTGGCTCGAATTCTGTGGAAATGTACACTCAAACATACTTGGTATTCAACTTACAAAGCAGCACTTACATTCCGAATCAAAATTTGTTCAAAGTTTTCATTTGAATTCCAAATTGTTCAAGTTTTGATTCGAGGTACTGTATAAATTTTCTACACAGCAAATTTATGTTTGAAAAATGTTTTTTTGGAATATCATATTTTGTAAACAATCCCTTCTGATAGAACACATGTCTTCATTGATGCGAGCGAAACGAGCAAGGTTTGCGCTGCCAACCAATGAGGATTAAAAAGCAATCCTCCGGGGGTTTGCGAGCGTCAGCGAGCAGGGGGCCGGCTACCTTGTTCACTTTAATATCTTCTTAACTATAAATATGTACAAAGCTTTTTGTACAAAAAATGGTACATTCTGATTTGTAACGGAACGAGTCCATTCAAAACGGAATTCGATCACGAACATCTTGTTCGTGCACTTGACTGCTAAGAGTGACAAAGGTGAGGCTCGTAACGTGGCGCATAAATGGTACTATATAGTGATATCAAAAGTGGGATGCCAATATCGCTGTCAGCGCTACGAGTGTTTGGAAATGACAAGTAGAAGGCACTTACAAAATCCACCACGAATATTAACTAAGGGGAAATGACAACATTGAGCTTATAGAAATACTTGATGCCATAAGATGTGAAAGATGACTTTCAGGTTTAATATTGCTACTTTCCCGCTTGATAAAATAATTATTTGTAAATAATCACGGATATAGATAATATGTTATCCTTGAAAAGGATTTTCTTTTAACAACCAGAGAGTCAAATAACAATCTGTAATAACGTCTTTGAAATCAATTATTCGTTACATCCCTTACCAGACTGAAATTGAACTAATAACAAACCTTTGGATATACACTGTTGTTTGTAAAAAATGTAACACCATGAAGGAATCATCCGATTGAAATGAAATTTGCAGCAAATGTCAATTATAAGATGTTATGCAAAGTAGTAAAGTTTCAGAGCCACCACGCATGCGTGGTGTAATCAGCGCCCTCTGAACTGATGCTAAAAGCGTATAAATGGAGGGGACGTTGAAAATAGTGCATGGTTATTTTTTAATGGCGAACGTTTAGTGAGACCGAAGTATGATTCCACGATAAAATAGGGTGAAATTTCAACAACTTACGGAGTTTGAACGGGGGAGAATCATCGTCCTTCGTGAAGGAGGATTTTCCTATCGCGCAATAGCAGCTCGTGTGCAGCGGAACAGTTCCACAGTGATGCTAGTTTGGAAGCAGTGGACCGACAAACACCGGACAACTCGAAAAACTGGGAGTGGACGACGGAAGGTGACGTCAGCGCGCAATGATAGACATCTGGTCCACATGGCGGTAAATGACCGTACAGCTTCCTCCAGGCAGTTAGCAGTACTTTGGTCTACTGCTACAGGTGTACTAATGTCAGATATGTTCGCCGGATATGTCGCCTATTGGATTTGGTTGGTCGGCGTCTCGCTCGTGATCCGCGTTCTACATCTTAAAAAGACGAACTTTGGGTGCGCATACAAACAATATGGAATTCTCTTCCACAAGCAGATATTCAACATCTGTTTGACTCCATGCCACGTCCTATAGCAGCACTTATTGCAGCGTGTGGTGGATACATCAAATACTGATTTCGGACACTTAATATTGTTTTATTCCTTTGAAAATTTATTAAATTATTTGTACTAATAAAAGCCGTTTGTGTATTAAATTTCATTTAATTCTGATAACTCCTTCATGGTGTTGCATTTTTTACAAACATCAGTGTAGTGCATAGAGAATGTTTCAATTTGATTCCACCTTCATTACATTTTTTTAATCTTTTTTCTGCCTTCAATTAATTTTATTAATATTTTAAAATATGGAAACTGCTTTTTTTACAGTAAATTTACTGCATTATGAATTTTGAGTTTAGAGGTTTTTTTCACAATCTTTTCGGATTAACGGAACATTTTCCTTCTGTAGTTTTGACAGCTCTACTTATAAACCTCATTTCAATTAGACATAAAAAATTTGGATCCTTTCAAAAACTCCATGCCACTAAAAGGCTCTGAATGGATGGATGCGTGTGGCGTGGTTTGAATGTCACAAAAATTTGAATATCCTCGATCATTTTGGAGTAAACCCTCACATTCACAAAGGCTTTTCTTTTTTTCGCCTTTCCACCAAAGAAGGTTGTAGTCCAGGTCGCAAAGAACCTAAGACAGTCAGTGCTCCTAACGCAAAGAAACAAATTCCCGACATCCTGTCGCTGGTGGATTAGACGACCCTCTTAATTGCGGTCCAACTAAGTAATCAATGGTGACAAACGGAATCTCCCCGGCTAAATCCAGAGCAGATGATAGGTTCTCGAGATCTGGCCAATAAAAGCTTTAGAGAGGGATAAAACAACGCGCTTATTCTCCAGAATTCTTCCGACTTCCAAGCTTCTGCTCAAACGCATCCGAATTTCGGTGGCGTATCGGGGCAGGAAATTGGCTATAAATTCCTCAGAGGAAGGCTTCAAAGGGTGGAGAGACGTAATAAACGTTACCGGGCCAGCTTGTTTGGCGGTTTCTTTCTTTTCCTTTTTCCCTTTTTCTCCATTTTCGAGAGTTTCGGAAGAGATATCGCACTTTGATATGTTTTCCGGAAACTCGAGACAGCGTCCTCGCGAGAGATGGAATCTAACTCGGCGACGGTAATGACGGATTCGACAACTTTTGACGTTCCTTTCCGTCGATGGATCCGCTTTGATGCGAGGGACGCCGGAGTTGCTTCCCCCCTCCCCGCTCAGAGTTCGGATCTATAAATGGACTTATACACAGAGATGTTTCCCGAGTTAATAAACATCGCGAGTTTTGATGGTGCTTGTTCACTTTCCCTTACAGACACTCTGAAAGCACCGAAAAGAGCATTATTATTTGGAACACCATCCTGTGGAGACGGTTGGGAGATGGTTATTGCGAAACGCATGAACAGAAATACGTGTATGTTCGAAAACTAGCTTGCGATTTGGGAGTACTGAACATCACATCCAGATGTGTTATACGAGGGCTGCTCAACAAAGAATTATCATAATTTCTTTAAATAATTCAAGAAAATTAAAGTTCATATTGAATGTGTAGCGGGATAAGTGGAGAATAGATAGCGCAAGTTTCACGGTCATGACGTCATTGCCGAGGCCTTGGCAGCCGCCTAAGAACGCATAGTTTTAGTTTCGCCTTAGGCGAAAATGGATGTGACACGCGAAGTGCAATACACTGCATTGAAATTTTGTTTTCGCCTTAAAAAATCGTCAACTGAAGTCTATGTGATGTTATAGGATGATTATGGGGAGAGTCATGTGTGTTCCCTATCCTCTATATAGTCCGATTATTTTTTTCTTTTCCCGAATTTGAAGAAACACCTCCGGGAAAAGCGGTTTTCATCATCACAGGCAGTGGTAAAAGTTGCGTAGACGATTTTGAAGGAAGTCAAAAAATGGCTTCCAGCATGGGTTTGATGACTGGAAAAGAGGTGGGATAATTGCATTGCATGTAATGTGGAGTATTTTGAGAAAGACCATAAACATTTAGAGGATTGGTACAGAAAATTATTTTTTTATTAATTTATAATCATTCTTTATTGAACAGCCCTCATACACGTGAACCTAGCCTATTCCGTTCATTCATTCATAACCCAGGCCACAACCTTAACCATCCGGATGATTGTGGTGACGAGGTATTTCGACATCATACAGGGTGTCCATAAAATAATGTCTCAGTTTTAATGGTATTTTATAACAATTTAATTAAGACTATTTACAGCAAATCATATATCAAATTAAAGGTAAACGCCTAGTTTTTCTTACAAATGTTCAATATGTGCATCTTAAGTTATACGGCACACATCCAACCTAAAATTCAATTCTTACCACACTTTGGTTAACAAGTCCGGAGCAATAGCATCTTCAATTCTGTGTCTCAACTTTGGCAAATCCTTAGGTAGTGGAGGAACGTAGACACGATCTTTTATAAATTCTCAAAGGAAAAAATCGCATGGCTTCATGTCAGGTGAAGGTAGAGGCCAGCGAAAAAGAGCTCTGTCGTCTCGACCATTACGACCCATCCAACGGTCAGGGACTTCGACGTTTAACCACTCTCTTACAAAGAGATTCCAGTGGGGAGGGGATCCAGCCTGTTGCCAAATAAAGTTTACAGGTTCATCTTCTACTAATTGGGGAAAGAGTCATTCTTTCAACATATCCAGATAAGCCACCCCTGTAACGGTAAGAGTTGGACTTTAGGTTGGATGTGTGCCGTATAACTAAAGATGCACATATTGAACATTTGTAAGAAAAACTAGGTGCGTTTATCTTCTATTTGATAGATGATTTGTTGTAAATAGTCTAAATAAAATTTAATAATATATATAATTGAAACTGGGACATTCTTTTATGGACACCCTGAATAACAAAATTGATCGGAAAAAACTCGATTCAGCCAAAGATGACAGTGTACATGGGGGCTGGTGCATGTAAAATCTATCGTGATCTGAAATATCCTCACGTTGGCCTGGCGTGGAAGTTCAAAGAGGTGGGGTGCTAGCTCAAGTGTTCTCGTCATCGACCGTGGCTCAAAATTACTAGACGTTGTCTTTTGATTTTTCCCCTCGGGACGGATACCGGACCGTCACTAATAGCTCGTTGTGTTTGTCCAGCGTGACGTTAATTAACTACCTACCTAATGACCTAGGTTTCGTTATTATCAAAAAATCTGCGATTGTTTGATAGTGATGGTTGTGTGGACGTCATTACCAAAATTGGTTAGATTTTGATGCCCTTCCTTGTGGTTTCGACGAGATGTCTTGTCGTATATATTGAAGATTCATTCTAGGGGTGACCAGTATAATTAATATCAAGGATTGCGCGTTTCATTTATATGTAATAATATACAAAATCTTCAAAAAGTGCACTGACAACAGCATGTAGTTTCACAAAAGGTAATGGTAATTTTAGTTAACGTCGTCAATAGCCCGTTGTGTTGCTCTAGTACGACGTTAACTAAAATTACCATTACCATCATGGTGTTGCATTTTCGATGACCAACAGTGGACGTCATAAATTATTTCTTCACACTTTTACTGAAGAAGAAAATTTGGTAATACGTAATTGGTAATTTTTTTGTTAACCTCGTACTAGAGCAACACAACAGGCTATTAACGACGGTCCGGGATCAGTCCCTTAAGAAAAGGAAATAAGAATAAAAAAAGACAATTAAAGGACTGGAACCGATATCGTAACAGTAACTCTTTTACGGTGAAAAAAAGTTTTACAATCTCTACTGTTGTAAAAGGAAATGTGTCTCTGTACGCAGTGTCCTCACAAATCCATGGCACTTACAATAATGAAATTTCACACACAGGACCTCTTCAGGTCACTTCAAAATTCTTTGAACGGCCTGGAGTTCAATTCTTTGGAGACTGCCAAACAGCACTTCGATAACCTCTTAAAACAAAAAAGCTTAATGATTTTTTAAAGGAATTTTCCAGCTGCCAGAAAGATGGCAAAAAGTCAAAGAACATGATGTGGCTTATGTGATTCAATAAAATTTTCTTATGTTTTTGTACTGCTTCGTTGGTATTTATCTTAAAAAACGCGCAGAACTTTCCGGATGATCCAATAGTAAAAACAATTAAAAGAATTAAGTAATTAATGAGACGGGGGAAGTGAATCGAACACACATATTGATACGTTTTGACGAATTACTGTCGACACACCCATTTCTTGTAAAACTTGTGTCATTTCGAGTTCTAAATTTACTTTTGACGCATTTAAATATTTGAACGTTACAATACATGAGATCAGGCACACCCAGAATTTTACTTTTGTAAGACTGAGAAAGGGGTCCCAATCAAGAAACAGATGAAGTTATTTGTGGAAATTTCTTTTCTCATCTCTTCTAACTTCACAATCTTCTGATTCAGTAATCAGTTTGGAGGGAAAAGATGTGAGTCTGGGAAAATGTTTTTAATTTAACTTTGGTATGGGGGGGGGGATTTCGTATACAAATTGCGTTATTAAAAGAACATTGAAGTATTTTTTCTTGAATATTTAAGTCTACCACACACACTTTAGGCCATATTTGTTTGAGGCTAAGGATGTGTTGCATATACAGTCGAGCCCGCATATAGCGAAGTCGCACGAAACACTGAAAGGTATTCGTTGTATCCGATATTCGTTACATCAGGTGTAATAAAAAATGGATTAGCTCGCATGTTCTAAAGCAAAAGAATTTTCACATGAATGCGAAAACTTTGTTTCAAAGGTGGGAAAAGGTCTAAACTTTTATTTGAACAGTTGAATTTACAATGCAGTTGCATAATTCTTTTTCCAGTACACTAAAATTATCACGGCAGTCAATGTTATACGATTCGAAGAACGCACGCAAATTTTTAAAACTGTCCACGGCAGATTTTGATGTCACTAATTGTCTATTTACTTCAATTTCAATATCTTCCTCTTCGGAATCATCAAAATGATTTTAAAACACTGTTGCAATGATGTCATCGTCTGTTTTGTTGTGCTTCAATTTCTACGTTGCAATCGCTAGCAACAAAATCAGCAAAAGTGTAAATTTTTTCACAGGAAACTTTCTTCAGGTTCAGGCTCAGAAATGAAATCTGAGTCCCCAAGTCCCCCTAAAAATCTTGAATGTTTCCAGCAGTTCTGGATGATTTTCGATTGAAACAAATGCCAGGCATCATCTAAAAATTGGCAAGCAATTTTAACATCCGCAACAAAATGCAGATTCGTTTCTAAAAGAGGGGGAGGGGGTTGGATCCTTGCCGTATGGGACATTCGATTTCGGAAATTATTAGGGAATTCAACATTCCTCGTTCCACAGTGTCAAGAGTGTGCCGAGAAAATATAATTTCAGGCATTACCTTCCCTCATGGACAACGCAGTGGCCGACCGCGTCTACTTAATGACCGAGACCAGCGACGTGTGCTGGAAAATAGTCAGTGTTAACATACAAGCAACACTGCGTGAATAACAGCAACAATCAATGTGGAACTACGACAGACGTGTCCGTGAGTACAGTGCAGCGAAATTTGGCGTTGATGGGATATGGCAGCATAAGACCGACTCGAGTACCCTTACTAACGACACGCCATCGGCTGCAGCGCCTCTGCTGGGCTCGTGAATATATCGGTTGGACCCTAGGTGACTGTAAAAACGTTGCTGGGTCAAATGAGTCACGATTCCAGTTGTTAAGATCTGATGGAAGGGTTCGAGTGTGGAACAGACCCCACGAGGCCATGGACCCAAGTTGTCAACAAGGCACTGTGGAAGCTGATGGTTGCTCCATTATGCTGTGATCTGTTTTTACATGGCATGGACTGAGTCATATGGTCAAACTGAACCAATCATTAACTGGAAATGGTTATGTTCAGCTACTTGGAGACCATTTGCAACCATTCATGGACCTCAGGGTCCCAAAAAACGATGTAATTTTCCCGGATGACAACGCGCCATGTCACCGGTTCAAAATCGTTCGCGATTGGTTTGAGGAACATTCTAGACAATTCCAGCAAATGATTTGGCCACCTAGATGGCAAGACATGAATCCCATCGAACATATTGGGACATGATCGAAGGGTTAGTTCGTGCACAAAATCCTGCATCGGTAACACTTTAGCAATTATGGACGGCTGAGGTAATTGGTAAATGGTAATTTTTTGTTAACGTCGTACTAGGGCAACACAACGGGCTATTGACGACGGTCCGAGATCAGTCCCTTAAGGGAAAGATCCGAGGACAACACCTCGTAATTTTGAACCACGGTCAGATGACGAAGCAACACCTGAGCTGGCACCCCACTCTCCAAACTTCCACGCCAACCCAACGTGAATGGACGGCTGAGGAGGCAGCATGGTTGAATATTTCTTCAAATGACTTCCAACGACTTGTTGAGTCAATGCCTCATCGAGTTGCGACACTTTACCGGACAAAAGGAGGCCCCATACATTAGGAGATATCCCATTACTATTGGCACTTCAGTGTGTGGTCACGCTTTGTCACACCCACTCACAAAGGAAGTTTTACTGACGCAGATGACTGAGATACACACAGGATAAATCACAGGAGTCGAACCTGAGCAATCTACATTTCGCAGGTTGCTAGAGCATTGGATACACCCACTGGACAACGGCGGCCCAAAAATAAATGTAGGGATATTTCGATCCTAGATTGTAGTCAATCGACGTTGACGAAAGTACCTTAAAGATAGACTTCTTCCGCTACACAAATTTGTCATTCATATAATTGCTATGAATAAATCAAATTCGTTGGTTTTAATTTCAGAATCAAGACAAACCGAGCGCATCTTCTCGAAATCCAACCGAGCCCGACAATTTTCCGTCTCCACCACCCCCTCGGAACTGTCATCCGAAAGAAATGACCCTCGTCCATCAAACCCGCATTCAAACTTCCCATTTATTGGTGTTTACATCGAAGCGTTCCCTGCAATCGCCGAGGCATCCTCTTATCGCGCCTTAAAAATGAGATCCATTCATTTCGTCCTGTGCGTGGAGAAGACCCGTAATTTATTTTAAGTGGCTATCTCTCCCGATCCGAATTCCAGGAGCGAATCCCCTCCCCCCCTCTCCTGGTCCTGGAGGGTCGCGCAGGAACTGTGTTCGGGATAAATGGAGCAGAGCGCAAGATGTGGAATGTTTGACCACCGCAGTGATTTATACAAAACCTTCGACAGACCTGAAATCCAGTGTTCTGCGGTGGATGGGGTGAAGAGGACGGTTTGATTTATTTGTGGTGTTCGGTGGGGTGGGCCGACAATCGCTTGTTGCATAATATGGATGGATTTCGCCATTTGCAAGGCATTAGGAACGCCATTTATGACCCTACCGGAATCGGCACGGGAGGATGATTGAGGACATTTGGGGGCAGAGGAATTGTGTGCCTTTTTTTTTCCTTGTTCGTTATTTGGTTGCGTACGTGATCCCAGTTAGATCATCCGTGGCGAGTACATCTACATTGGAAGCTTTCTCCGTTTGATACCAAATTGATTATCCTGATCGAATAAAGATATGCTGGAAGTAAAATATATCTTTTTAGATGAAACTCCACGCAGGAATTATACTTTTTTAAGATATTAAGTTCTATAACTAATATATTGCGTCATCCGATTGGAAACTTTCTCCGTTTGATATCAAACTGATTATCCTGATCGAAGAAAGATATGTGCTGGAAGTAAAATATATCTTTTTGAGGAATCTACACGTTGGAATTATAATCTTTTAAGATATTAAGTTCTATAACTAATATATTGGGTCATCCGATTGGAAACTTTCTCCATTTGATATCAAATTGATTATCCTGATCGAATAAAGATATGCTGGAAGTAAAATATATCTTTTTGGATGAATCTTCACGCAGGAATTATCGTCTTTTAAGATACTAAGTTCTATAACTAATATATTGGGTCATCCGATTGGAAGCTTTCTCCGTTTGATACCAAATTGATTATCCTGATCGAATAAAGATATGCTGGAAGGAAAATATATCTTTTTGATGAATCTTCACGCAAAATTTATCGTCTTTTAAGATATTAAGTTCTATAACTAATATATTGGGTCATCCGATTGGAAGCTTTCTCCGTTTGATACCCAATTGATTATCCTGATCGAAGAAAGATGTGCTGGAAGTAAAATATATCTTTTTAGATGAAACTCCACGCAGGAATTATACTTTTTTAAGATATTAAGTTCTATAACTAATATATTGGGTCATCTGATTGGAAGCTTTCTCCGTTTGATACCCAATTGATTATCCTGATCGAAGAAAGATATGCTGGAAGGAAAATATATCTTTTTGATGAATCTTCACGCAAGAATTATCGTCTTTTAAGATATTAAGTTCTATAACTAATATATTGGGTCATCCGATTGGAAGCTTTCTCCGTTTGATACCCAATTGATTATCCTGATCGAATAAAGATATGCTGGAAGTAAAATATATCTTTTTGGATGAATCTTCACGCAGGAATCATCGTCTTTTAAGATACTGAGTTCTATAACTAATATATTGGGTCATCCGATTGGAAGCTTTCTCCGTTTGATACCAAATTGATTATCCTGATCGAAGAAAGATATGCTGGAAGGAAAATATATCTTTTTGATGAATCTTCACACAAGAATTATCGTCTTTTAAGATATTAAGTTCTATAACTAATATATTGGGTCATTCGATTGGAAGCTTTCTCCGTTTGATACCCAATTGATTATCCTGATAGAAGAAAGATGTGCTGGAAGGAAAATATATCTTTTTAGATGAATCTTCACGCAGTAATTATCGTTTTTTAAGATATTAAGTTCTGTAACTAATATATTGGGTCATCCGATTGGAAGCTTTCTCCGTTTGATACCCAATTGATTATCCTGATCGAAGAAAGACGTGCTGGAAGGAAAATATATCTTTTTGGATGAATCTTCACGCAGTAATTATCGTCTTTTAAGATATTAAGTTCTATAACTAATATATTGGGTCATCCGATTGGAAGCTTTCTCCGTTTGATACCCAATTGATTATCCTGATCGAAGAAAGACGTGCTGGAAGGAAAATATATCTTTTTAGATGAATCTTCACGCAGTAATTATCGTTTTTTAAGATATTAAGTTCTATAACTAATATATTGGGTCATCTGATTGGAAGCTTTCTCCGTTTGATACCCAATTGATTATCCTGATCGAAGAAAGATGTGCTGGAAGGAAAATATATCTTTTTAGATGAATCTTCACGCAGTAATTATCGTTTTTTAAAATATTAAGTTCTATAAATAATATATTGGGTCATCTGATTGGAAGCTTTCTCCGTTTGATACCCAATTGATTATCCTGATCGAAAAAAGATGTGCTGGAAGGAAAATATATCTTTTTGATGAATCTTCACGCAGGAATTATCGTCTTTTAAGATATTAAGTTCTATAACTAATATATTGAGTCATCTGATTGGAAGCTTTCTCCGTTTGATACCCAATTGATTATCCAGATCGAAGAAAGATGTGCTGGAAGGAAAATATATCTTTTTGGATGAATCTTCACGCAGGAATTGTCCTCTTTTAAGATATTAAGTTCTATAACTAATGTATTGGGTCATCCGGAAAGTTCTGCCAGTTTTCAAATCGAAGCTAGCTTTTTTATTATTATTTTGATACCGCTGATAAGGATTGACCTTGATTGAAGCAGATGTTGAAATTCGGTCTTTTCTGCTTACATTGCATAATTATAGCATGTGTTGTGGCATTGTTTTTTTCACTGCAGTGCTACGATGTGTGGGTACCTCATACTTTAACACAGAAGAATATACTTGCTCGAATTTCGGCATGTGATTCTTTGCTGAAACGAAATAAAGAAGCTCCTTTTTTTAACTGATCATTACTGGAGATGAGAAGTGGATACAAAACAAGAATGTGTACCGTTTTCGTCGACTCAGTGGAGTGATATTTGTAATAAAAAAAACAGCTCTGATTGAACCGTCAGTTTAGAGCGTGGAATTACGACCTGCTAATCAGAGAGGTGAAATGAGGCCATCAGAGCAAAAAAGGTCTTACCCACAAAATCCCGAACACGTTATTGGTACCTTTTATTCCGACCTTTTCTTGAAATGCGCAGGTTCAGTTCTTCTAAAATCACAAAATAACTTATTATTGATCGCTGATTAATAAATTTGTAAAAAATAAATATTGAGAAATGACTGAACAGTACAGGACCAATTTGAAGCACAGGAATTTTCTATTTTGTGGCAAATGTCTTAGAAAAACGATCTTTTATTCAGAACATTATTATTCCGTTCCAACGCCCTTCTGTAAAAAAAAAATTATCTAGGTGGTGATTAGCCATTTCACAGAAATGGGTTGGTAGGTAATTAATTAACGTAGTTACGGAAAAACACGACGGGCTATTGGCAACGGTCCGAAATCCATCCCGATGGAAAGGATACAAGGTTCCGTAATTTCGAGCTACTGTCAGACAACGAGAACAACACCAGAACTGGCACACCACTCTTTAAATTACCACGCCACACCAACGTGTGTATATTTGTCGCCCCGAGATATTTACCGTGCACTAGCCCCCACGTAATCGACGGTCTTTGGTTTTATCGACTTTCGAACCCGCAATCTTCCGGTTACTCTTCCAATCACTGCTCAGAAATGGGTAGGTAGAAATTTTAATGAACGTCGTTCTAGAGCAACATAACAAGCTGTTGGTAACGAGGATCAATCCCAACGGGAAAGACCCGAGAACAACACCACGTAATTTTGAATCACAGTCAGATGACGATGCAACATCTGAGCAGGTACCCCACTCTCCAAATTAACACACCACACCAACCTGTGGGCACTTGAAGCCACGACAGATTTAGCGTACACCTACCCTCACATACACTACTGTCTTTGATTGGATCGACTTTCGAACCCGCAACCCTCCTGTTACTAATATTCTATTCCTCCAACCGGACTACCACGGCCTTGTTCAGAAATGGCAAAGCGTCGAGTTTTTCCACTTGTACTCGTTCTTTTCAATGAAGGTCAGAAGTTCGTGTCCATTTGGTGCTTACTAGTCCATGATTTCCAGACATTTAGATACTCCAGAAAGGTTTTCTGCTTCAAAGGTATTTGTAACTTCTTTTATCAGAAAATTACTCGGAATGTATTTCGTTTTATTTCCCGGAGACTCGCTCTTTTTCCCTTTTCACTCGCTAGCTCTGTTCTTTGTTCTCTGTTGAAACATGCAGCACATATTCCACACATTTTTCTCCTTCGAAAAGGACCGTTTTTATTCCTGTTACTGCAGGTCAATTTTCTGCTTGTAACCTCTCCCGACTTGTTTAGGGCTTTCGGAAGGTTTCACTAATCCTCTACTTTGGAACACGCAGGAGTCAATTCTTTTTTTGCTGCTTTCTTCGGCGTAGTACATTTGTTTGGCGAATTCTTTCAACGTCTGATCCTTCCTTCTCATTGGGGAGGCTAACCCAACGCTTCCAATTTATCCCAGCACTTCTATAATTTAATTACGACCCCGTCTCAATCATTGTTGGAAGAAAACAGCCACTCGGCTCCTCAGGATTTCCTGTCCATTCCCTAGACTTTTCAGAAAAAGCACTTTTCTGAACTCTGCAAACAAATATGCATCATTTATTGTTGAAGTTATTTGCCTGAGGAGTTAGTGGTTAATCTTCAATTACAGCTCGTTCATATGTTTTCATATTACATGTGATTTTAGGTTTTATGTTTGATTTATAGTCAATAGACTTCCATTCGTTTTTACCGAGGCATATCTTTATTGTTAGACATGTTTTCAAGACCAGGTTTTGCTTTTTTAAGATCAAAATTCGACTGCTTCAGAAAATATTCTTAGAATTTATTTTTTAACTTGTATTATAAATATACATTTGACAGAAAATATTTTGTTTTTATCAAGGCAAATCTTTATTGTTGTAGACGTTTACAAGACCGTGTTTTATTTTTTTAAGATCAAAATTCGACTGCTTCACAAAATGTTCTTAGAATTTATCTTTTAACTTGACTTGCAATAATAATAAAAAAAACAAATCGCAATCTTTTTCAGGTTTATTCGCTTTGTAATTGGTAATAGCGAGTCACGTGATAGCTAGTCTTGTGTTCAACGGGCTAATTAATTTGGAGCACGCGCAGACGATAAACAGCAGTTATATTTTTTAATTAAAATTCATTCATAAAGTATGAGAGTACGCTCTAGAAAGTTTGCAATGTTTTCAGAAGAACCGGCAAATTCGGTCGCCGTTTCCATAGCAACAGTCAAATATGAAAAAATTAAAAAGTACTAATCCAACAAACACGGAGAAGCTAAAACATTTAAAATTATGATGAGATTTCCTCTGAATCTTAACAATATATGCTAAAATATTTCCTTTTTTATGTGGAAATTAGATGTTTTGTTCTTGAGATTTTTTTAAACATTTTGTTTTTATTTACACTATATTTCCTTGAAAAGACGATAATGTTCGGAACGTTTTCTAAAGCTAAAGTACTGGTGTCAGCTTATATACAAATCCCCTAATCTAGCAAAAAAGTAGGCAATATTTCGTTACTCGGGCACATGCGATAAATATCGCAATGGGAAGGGAACCTTCAATTAACGTAGTACTAGAGGTCCAGGATCAATCCAGCAGCGATTCAAATGGGGATGTATTGTGAAGCACTAACCTCCTTCTCATTGTTGAAAAGTATAGTTCGCGAAGCGAACTAAATATGATTACGCAGCAATCATCTGGGGTCGTTGAGAGCTAGCGAGCAGGGGGTGGATCCCCCTAGTGTTATAAATATGCATTTGTCAGAAAATATTTCGTTTTTACCGAGGCAAATCTTTATTGTTGTAGATGTTTTCAAGACAGGGTTTTGCTTTTTAAGATTAAAAGTCTGCTTCAGAAAATGTTCTAGAATTTATTTTTTAACTTGTGTTATAAATATACATTTGTCAGAAAATAGGAGTTTTTAATTTCATTTAGCCCGTTTATGTGTTGACAAGTGATTGTAAATTATTGTATGTAAATTTTGTTTCATATTTGCAATGAGATATAATTTCTAGAATTCATTCATTTAGACATTCTTGGCAAAGATAAATATAGCAACAGCACTGCTTTTTATTTGGTTTATCACCGCGTTGTGTTTACTGTTTCAAGTCTATTAGACTACCAGAAAGTGAGAAACAATTCCAAATTTAGTCAAACATGGTTGGGATCACAACAAATTGCCATCTAAAATGATTAAATTATTAATTATCCAATAACTTTGAATTGCTATGTTTAAAGCTTTCTGAATCAAGCTGTTCAGCTATTACGATATTATGATTTTCTTAAAATGTGAAAACTAACTTTTCTTCTTTATATATAATCTTCTGTCTTAATCTTGATGGTAATTCCCTCAGATATAGAATTAATCGATGTAGGATTTTAAATAATAATTTTTGAAAATGGGTATTAAATTTATCAAATGAATGGAAAAAGGCATACCTATATTGGCGTTAAAACTATGAACTAACTAAGGAAATTTTTACTATTTAAAAACTTTTTTTAATAACCATTAATCGAATAAACAAATTCTTTAATCAATTTTGACTTTTATGATGTTGCACATAAATATTATATTTACAGTTTTTCGATGCACATGTCCGAAGTAAAGTATTTTCAAAGAGTGTGATTTGGTATATCTTCGAGCAGCAATTTAATTTCGAAACCAAATTTTACGAAACTGTCCACACAAATATAAAATTGAACTATTTTTTTTTAAATTTCCTTTAAGAAACTAATATCAAATCGATGTTTAAAGGAACGAAACAGAAATTTAGCCATTCCTTATAACATCGCTTTTCTTAAAATTATCAAATAAAAAGAATTTCCACTTAAAATTCTTCAAATATCTATGCTGTAAGTTATTGCTGAAGCTTGTTTACACATCGTGTTAATTTTATTACGGGTGTTACAAATCTTTTCACACTGAAATGCTTTCACTCCTCCCATTATTACAGAACTTCCCCCTTCGTTCAGTCAACAAATGTGCCATTTGGTTTTGATTTCAATACAGACCTTAAACCTTAAATGAGAATAATGCCATTTGACTCTCCCACAATGCCCTGCTTTTATGTTCCCAACGTCAATCGGGAGTGTATTCCTTGATTGATTACACCAAGCATGCTGAGTGAAAGTAGCAGTGTTTGTTTATTCTGTGTCTGCAACGTTGAACGCCACATAAATTCGGCGTGAAAAGTCTTTTGAAAGTAAAACAATGTGCGAAATGATAGTTTGTAGTCGGGGATTTTCGTCGTGGACAAAGAAGAGCAGACGGGAATATTAGGCGTACAAAAGTGCGGGTCGTCCTTTCTTTGAAAAGCAGTGTGAGTGATGGTGGCTGTCCGACGAACAAAAATGTCTTTTGCTTGATTCAATAAAGGACGTGTGATTTATGTTCTGTCTCCGAAATTACAGCCTCCAAAGGTCCGTGAAAACCTTCATGCACTTGTAAATGGGACTGCCCTCTGGTGGCGGATTTTTAAATTGGGACTGGCTTTAACAAGTTCAGAAACTTGAAACAGGATTACATAAATACAATAGCGCTGAATTAAATTGTGGTTGTCTTAGACTCACAGCATTAACAAAAACAAAAGATACTTTTAAAAAAATCAAAATATAACTGAATCTTAAATAAGAATATCAGAAAATTTGAAATCCAATGGAACTTTTTGAAAATTATAAAAGCAAGCATATCTTTGTTCATTCGAATTAAAAGTTGTCTTTACACAGAAAGACTCGATCTATGTTCATATCGGAAGAGCCAATCAAGTATTTACAGATGCATGTTCAGAGAAACTTTTATGTTGTACAAAATAAGCAGAAACATGATCTAAAATCTGAGCAATGTTTATACAGTTTCAAATTAAGTGTACTGATCTGTTTAGTGTTCATAAGTAAAATCAAATTTAAAAGGTTTTAATTAAGTTTCAATTTATATAATTCTTTAAAGGTAATTCGCCTATCAAAAGCATCTGATCGCATATCTGTTATCTATAATTTATCCAATATTTACAACGTATCTTACCCAAACTGTCCAATAGTTTCAGTCTATTGATTAGTTAATAATCTTTACAAATTTTATCATTATTTTTCATGGTTAATTTATTTACAAACGCTTAATCACAATATTAACTGTTTTCTGAACTTGAATGACAGAGCTGACGAATCGCTGTCTAACTTAATAACACGATATACTTTGTGTATATCGTGTTATTAAGCTAGACAGCGATTCGTCAGCCCTGTCACCATTCCTTATATCATTCAGCACCAGTCCAAGTATCCCGACAAAGAAGACCTTGTTTTTCTAACTTGAATCCTCATTCAATTAGAGTAATAGGGAAGTATTATCACGAGGTATTTCGTTATTAGCAAAATGTCATATTTTGATGAACAAAATATATATCTCTTTGAAAAAACTTTTATAAGCGATAGTTCATGACTTTAAATAAGGATACGAAAATGTTAAAAACCATATGAAAAAGTTTGACTGTAGCAACTTACAAATCCTTAAAACAGACGCTACTCTCTTAGAAAAAGACCAAATGTCAAGCTTAAAATCCAATCTCAAAAATTAAATTATATCGTTCCACGCACACGCATCATTGATACATGATAAAATCTCTGAATGAGCTTTTAGGGTTGCGAGTTCAAATCCAGCCAAAGACTGTCGTGTACAAAGGGGGGTTAGTGCACGTTAAATCCATCGTGGCCTCAAATGTCCTCACGTTGGCGTGGTGTGGAAGTTTGGAGAGTGGGGCGACAGATAAGGTGTTGTCTTGTCATCTGACAGTGGTTCAAAATTACTTGGTGTTGCCCTTGGATCTTTCCCTTTGGAATTGATCCCGGACCGTCGTCAATAGCCCGTTGTGTTGCTTCAGTACGACATTAATTTTAATACCTACCTACCTGAATGAGCTTTTGGATCTCAAAATGTCGAGAAAGGTTATTTCCATGTTGATTGACTTTACGCTGCGGCGGTTAGATTTTTTCAATCGTCTCAAAGAACGACTTTTCTCCTGATTCTCCAAGCCCCCATACCTAATTACTTAACTTGAGCGATAGAGCCGAGAGTTTCATTTACGACTGACACTTTCCTCTCATAGTATCGTTTAGCGTGAGAAGAGATATCACCTAACGACTTTCAGCTTTCCCAAAATTGTTCACACCTCACGGTCGGCAGGATAGAGGGCCAACGAACAAAAGAAGGGATCCTTCAAGAAGGTCAGTCGCTGACAACTCGTAAATGGTGATCGATGCCAGCGGTCATTTAAAAGGGGGATAACATTCACCGCTACCATGTCGCTGGTGTAAGCGATATTTTAGTGGTAACAAAAGTCTACCAACCGCATCGTAAAGATTAAGACTGAGTAGTGGTCATCTAAAGCATATGACCTTCTTCGATTATTTTTCAAAGTTTTTCTCACAATACACCAAATGTAAAAAGAAGAAACAATCTCTCCACATTACATCCTACATTGAAAAATGACAATAGCCTAAAACTCTTCTTCGACCCTATTAAAATAGCTGGAAATTAATTTTTTAAACCTCCATGGTCTTGGTATAGAACTTATCTAACACAGTGGGATAAGCATCAACCAACGAATTCATTAATTTCGTTTGCTTCATAAAATTCCTGTTTTATTATAATTCAAATGAAAAGAACCTAGAACTCATCACTTAAAAGTGTATTTCAATAATTGTTTTATAAAACTTCAGTTGGGTAAAATTTTATTTTGGAGGGGGCCCAAAGTTTAAACTGGTATTTTGCATGTAAAGTTCAGATTTCATTACAGTTTTTAGTATTTTTATGCTATTTTTGATTACTAGACCACATAAAATTTAAAATCTATGTAGTCGCATAAAAAGTAGTAAAAATAAATTCGTTAAAGGTCATGAATGACTGTAAATAGTTCTTCGGCAATTCATTACAAAACAAATTACATTCCGCGGTAGCTCAGTCAGTAGAGCGTCGGGCTCGCATCAGAAAGGTTGTGGGTTCTGTCCTCGGCGGAGCCTGCAATTCTGATGATTGCGAGATCGGCGCTTCGACATGGCTAAAGACCGTCGTGTTCACTAATGGTGACTGGGGCACGTTAAATAGGTCGTGGTCACAAAGTCCCCGGTGTTCCCATACCAAATCAATACCTCTGGGGGTACCTGATCAGGGGGTTATCGGCCTCTGATTGGGATCTAAATTACGATATGTGTGAGTGAATGGATGTATGAAAGGGACCTTCCTGTAAAACGGATGTGTCATGTATGTCGAGCAAAGACGGACTTCCTCCCAATGGGGCTCAATAACATCGAAGGCGCACCCCTCTTGCCGTCTTCGACGGGCCTGGCACTCCTCTTGTCTGCCAGTGTAGGCATGAGAAACAACAACAACAAATAACATTAAATAGAGCAATAAACAAATATTCAAATCTTCCTTCTACATATTTCCTTTTTGTATGTTGTCGCTGTAGGAGGACTGACAACTTCTGTAAATACGTGAGATGGTCAACGCAAAAAATTGCAAAAAGACGCATGGGCATTGCTTTTGATCTTCGTACTAAACATAAAATCGCTTATTAAAAAAATGGCAATTTATAAAATAAAAAATATAATAAATTGAGCCTTCAGAGCCCACCTCTTTCTTCTGACTATTAAATACATACAATGGATATGAAATGTTGTACAGGGATTTGAAAATTCAATAGTCATCTCTTTTCTATTTACAAAAACATATCACTAACAGAAAGTGAAAACAAGCGAAATAGGCGAGTTTAGAGCGTGTGAACTAAAAAAAGCAGACATTGTCAGGCTTTAAGATGACTGCCGTTGAAGAGGATTTTATTGAATTGAAGTAGAAGGTTTTGGAAAGTATTTTTACCCCTAGGAAATAGGAGAGGATCAGTAATTCATCCCTATATCTGAGATTCTCCTTTTCAAGAAGAGAATTCACCTTTTGTTTTCAAAGAGTCAACAGAACTTCAAATATTTTACGAAATCAAAACACAATATATTTTTTATGCGTCTGAACAGTTGTCTCGTGGTGTGCATAGGGAGTAGAAAATAAAATAATATATATACTCGGAAAACTTCTAAAATATAACTTTAAGAACTCTGACGACGGAAAATAAATGAATCGAACACAGAATGGTGATTTTACAAACTAAACAAGGTTATCTTTCGATTATTTTCTCAAGAATGTTTAAAACATCACTGGATGCTAAATTTATTAATAAAATCTGGTCTCTTAAAATTATAGATGTCTGTCTTTCTTTCCACTTCTACAGTTTAACTAAGCAATTAAAATCTTTAAAGGGGGCAGTCTACACTAGAATAAATCTACTATAAATCATGTGATGGACTTAGCTACAACTACACAAATTTACTTGCAATACAATACTTGCTGTACTTGCACACAGATGTGCCGACTGAATACTGGTACACCAACCTAATACTTGGTAGGCTGCTCGTCTCTATGAGCCTGTGGAAGTATTCTGTAGGCATTGAATACATTTCGTCCTGCATATCGATCCCCAATTCTGTCACATTCCGAGGAGTAGGATTTATCGTGTTGCATGGTATTCCAGATGGTTTCGATAACGCTGAGATCTTGTGACATAGATGGGAATGGCATGATCCCAAACTCAGAAAAGTGTTCTTCTGGTCATAATTTGGACTGTCTAAACTTGTGTTGGTGCAATATGATGTTAGAATAGGCAGAACCCATCAGATAGGAACGCAGGACGATAACAGTTGTAACTCGTCAGAAACGATGCACACAAAGGATTCACCTGTCAGAGACGTTGGAAGACGTACCAGGGGTCCATTGAATGACAACTAAACAATCCCCGTATCATTACGGAGAACCACCAACCTGTATAATCCCTTGGTGACATGAGGGTTCCATGACTTCATAGGATTTATCCATACATAAATTCTTCCATATGTCCGAAACGGGGAAAAACGAAACTCGTCAGAACAATCATCGTTTTCAGTGAAGGTGTTCCCAGCCCAGGCAGGGAGCATAGCTGTGTGTCGAATATTCATGAAGGGTACTGGAGCTAGCGAGTTGGCTTCTAGAGCCCATATCTTTGAAGGAAAGTTACACTGTCCTCACGCTGATGTTTTTGAGGGCCTAACCTTCAATTTCTATATTATTTGAGGTAGTGTTGCACATCAATCGCATGAAACGGTTCTTGCGAACCGACACTGGTCACGATTACCAAGACTCTTCATGGACACGCTGCTGTCGTAAGTTACAAGTTTACAGAATTATTGTTGTAACGGTATACCCTGTTGTTGTTGTTGTCTTGTCCATGGATAGAACACTTCAAATAGGGCCATGCACGGTCCACACAATCTCAGCTATTTT
The DNA here is from genome assembly GCA_947359465.1 of Metellina segmentata. Classification (NCBI taxonomy): domain Eukaryota; kingdom Metazoa; phylum Arthropoda; class Arachnida; order Araneae; family Tetragnathidae; genus Metellina; species Metellina segmentata. Next base: position 28,056,330 of record OX375875.1, on the reverse strand, counting down.
AAGGCAATTGTCCGAGTACAGGTCCTCCAAGGAAGATTCACTAATTTGTTGAATGCTCGCCAAGATGGCCGGTCAAAAGAGGACGTGTTCGGGACTTCATTCTATATCACAGTTTTTACAGCTGGGATATGTTGTTGTTCCATCCGGCTGAATTTTCATTCCCTCAAGGTGTCCAGTTCTCAGTCTTACTATGGTTTTGGCAAGTGATCTGGTTGTAGTTAGTTCCCAGATCTGATGTTTCAACTTGATGGTCTTGTCCTTGAATTTTGATTTTACCACTGCATTTATGTCATTAAGGGTGACGAGGGGGAATTTGTCTTCATTGAGGTCTCTCGCTTCCTTTGCCATTACATCGGCTGCCTCATTCCCTTCTATACCGACGTGTGCAGGTATCCATTGTAGAATACATTGTTGTCCATAGCATGGAGTTTGTCCAGGACTCTGTGAATGTTGATTATTTGCTTGGTATAACCCTTTTCAATCGCCTGGAGGGCAAAGTTACAATCGTTGAAGATTATTAATCCTCCAGTTCTCTCATATTCCTGGAAACAGGAATATATATTTAGGGCTTCGGATGCAATTTTACCAGCACCAAGTTTAAACTGTTTAGCAGTACCGTCTGGGAAAATAAACTTGATACCCGCTCCTCCATTTTCCAAAGTTTCGTCTGAAGATCCGTCAGTAAAGGCACAGACAAAACCTCTGCTCGAATATGATTCGATGGTTCTAATTCCTTTATCTCTGATGCTAGAGGTTAGTTCTTTTTTGGAACGGTATACCCTTAAAACGGTAATATGTGAATTTTCAAACCTCTACTTCTGAAGTGTTATGACCCATCTCTCGAACTCCATCAAGCAGCATTAAAAATCGGTTAAAACCTGATAAAATGCCATTCTTCGCGGAGGAAACAGCTCTAGATGCTACCACATATTATCACTTAACATATACACTGACAGACAACCAATGAAGTACCTAAGTGGCGCTGCTTTTTAATTTGGAGACTCGTCAATACCAGTTTTGATGACACTTCAGTGTATGAGGCTATCACAATAAGAATGGCCTAACCCACCTGTGATTATCTGACCTCTTTTGGCAATCCTTTTAGGAGAGTTCTTGGCGACTAACCTCCTGTGTGGAAGGGTTACCATAGAGAGAAAATTGCATTCGAATATTTGCCTCGGCTGAGAGAGGCTATTTTGATTTTTGAGGTGCGATGTACTGCACCGGATGAAATATTTGTCTTTGTGTGTGTTCTCTTTTTATCGTCTAATAAAATTGTTGATTTTACAATCTCGTGTTTGGTTATTGAAGGAGAAGAATGTCACACCACCGATATAACCAGTGGAGACAAATGCGATTTTCTCTTAGTACCAATTTTTTATATATATTTTTTTTATCCACAATATGCTTTGAGATTGTAAAAATTTGTTAATAATGAGTTACAATAAGTTATTTGTAATTTTAGAAGACTTGAGCCTACATATTTCAAAAAAAAAAATAAAAGGTAACAAAATTTTCGGATTTTAGTGGGTTAGGCCACTTTTTGATAGTCTCATGTATAAATGCTACCCAATTCTACCATGAAAGGTATACAAAGTTGTACTGTCAGTCATACGTTATTTTTGTTAAATTGATGACCCCGACTGGGTGTAAACACCAGCACTTTAAAGAATAAGCCGTATTTTGGTAAATTTCAAATGAACTCCGCCTCAATCGGCTCCCTATTCGATGGATGGTGCACAATGTGTAGTTGAAATGTCAATGCGATGCATATCACATCCAACAACTGCCTGAAGCTCTGTGATTACAGACATGCTTTCCGTTCGTATTACACTCTCACTGCTCGTTACCGCTCAACATAATTTCAACAAACTGGCGGTTGACTCCCACACAACTGCTAAAGGCAAGTCAAATGGCAGCAATCATACATTGCACGATCTTGCATACGAAAGTACATCCATGAAATTAATGCACTTACGCGGAATCCCGAAATTAGCAATCAGTCAACTAATGGTATCATCTATCAAATTCAGCCACTGCTAAGATCCGTTACTTTTCAGGTCATGTTCTTTTTATTTTTAACTTCCTATTTTATTTTAGTAATTTCTTATTTTATTATTTTTTACTCTTACTGATTATTCAGATTTAGTTGATATTTCTTCAATTTCAGTTGCCAGTAATCAACAAAACTTCAATGTAAGTTTTAATAACTAAATGTTCCGTCGTTGAAATAACGCACATTCAATTTATGATGCGTTATTGTTTTCCACGAAAAGGCAGCAGTATCCCGGATGATGGTGTCGCGAAATGGCAAACGGATGGATGGTGGCAAATTCGAAACTCAATCCAGCCAAAACCTGCTGTGCACGTGGGAGCTGGTGCGCATTAAATCTGCCGTGACCTCAAATATCCTCGAGTTGGTGCGGTGTGGTAGTTGGGATACTGATGTGCCAGCTCAGGTGTTGACCTCGTCATCTGACCGTGGTTCAAAATTGCGAGTTGTTACCCTCGGTCTTTCCCTTCGGGATTGATCCGAACTGTCGCCAATAGCCCTTTGTGTTCCACAAGAACGGAGCGAATTCAACTGTCGACCTAATAATGGAATAATTATTAAATTGATAATTGATGCCTTTTGTATACAGCCCATTCCCTTAAAACGTGTTATTTAAGAGTTCAACTGAACGGGGAGAGACTATATATAATTGATATAAAAGGGAGGTTAATCAAAATTTTAGACCTTCTATGTCCATATATAGCACTTAAGTATGTGGGTGGAACGCATCAACCTCACACAATAAATGTATAGTATGCTTCACACATGAGTGGTAATGGTAATGGTAATTTTAGTTAACGTCGTACTAGAGCAACACAAAGGGCTATTGACGACGGTCCGGGATCAGTCCCTTAAGACTTCACACATGAGATATTAATAGGTTCAGATGTTTATTGATTATTCGTGTATTGTTTGATATTTTATTTATTGTCAGCTAATTTGATCGAACATTAAAATAGTTTGTCCACTCTCTATTACAACAAGCAGGGTTGCCATAGGGTACTAAAATGTGACTTTATTCTATTTTTTAACTTTGGTGAATAGGAGTTATTCGTAAGCCAAAATCATTTTTAAACTTTCTAATTTCAAAATTTTGACGATGTTCTGTAAAAATTCAAAAATCAACGAAAGTTAAGTCTTTTTTTTTAATTCATAGCGGACGGAGAAAAAATAGTTTTAGATATTTCTTAAGGAAGAAAATTTTTCAAGAGAAGCCGAGTTCAGTAACTCCAGGCAGCGTCAACCACGAAAGAAAAATGTCTGAATCCGTGGTTGCCAAATTGTCATTTAAAACCTTGTTAAGAAAGAAATTAATTTTTTTGTTACAGAATTTAAATCTTTTGGAGATCAACGTACGTATTTCATACTTAATTAGCACATTTTGGGTTTTAGCCAATTTATTTTACATCTGAGCAACTAAAGTTGCTACTAAAATAGGTATGAAGAGGAGACTTCTTTGTTAGTATTTTTAAGCCGACCAACCGGTATAGTGGTTAAGGTGTTAGCCTCTAGAACGGAAAGTTCCTGGTTCGAATCCGGGTCCGGGCATGGATGTTTGAAAGCATATGGTGTAGAGGCGGCTGGTGCATCTTAAATCTGTCGTGGCCGAAAGTCCTCACGTTGGGTTGGAGCGGAAGTTTGCAGAGTGGGGTGCCAGCTCAGGTGTTGCTTAGTTATCTGACCGTGGTTCAAAATTACGAGGTGTTGTCCTCGGATCTTTCCCTTAAGGGACTGATCCCGGACCGTCGTCAATAGCCCGTTGTGTTACTCTAGTACGACGTTAACTAAAATTACCATTACTATTTTTTTTTAATATTTTACAATGGCTTTGAGAGTAGCAGCCTTGCAACAAGCAACTTATCTCGGAGATCCTTGCTTGATTATTGTCATGACAGAAATAGCATATTTTTATACGATGTGTCTACGGGGCTGTGAATGTTATTAAAGAAAGCATGGGGAAATGCACCCTATAACAAAAAAAAATCGACTCACCAAGTAGGTGCAGAATTACAGTGGTGCCGGGCACGTTCAACTTGGAACGGCGCTGGCTGGGGACGTATAGTCCTTAGTGACGAGTCCCGTTTCCAAGTGTGTCATGACGACAACCGCATTTGTGTGGAGACGTCCAGGACAGCGTGGGGATACCACTCTTACTATCGCACACCACTCATGCCCACAACAGGGCGTTATGGTCTGTGGTGCCATCTTCTTTGATACCCTTTTGGTAGTCATTTCTGGCACACTTACAGCACAGTGGTACGTACACTACATTCTACGACCGGTTGTGTTACCGTTCCTTTTGCGACACCCAGGACTCACTTTTCAACATGATAATGTCCCGCCGCACACGGCACGTGTTGCTATGAATTATCTTCAAGCTTTCCCAACACTTCCTTGGCCAGCTAGGTCTCCTGATCTCTCTCCCATAGAGCAAATTTGGGAAGTTATGGGAAGGCGATTGCAACCATCCCGGAATGTTGACCATTTAACCCGACAGTTGGAGACGGCAAGAAATTCTACAGGACACCAACCGGGAGCTTTTGCAGTCTATGCCACGCCCGGTGACATCTTGCATCCAGGCCAGAGGTGGACCAATGCCTTATTGACTTTCTCCCTTTGTAATTGTCAAACTCTGAAATGAATCATTCAATTGTTCTGAAATTTGAATCGTTTGTTTTTCTGTGTATGTTTTTCACATCCACCTATTTTTATCGCAATCGGACAACTCTTTCTTGGTGCGTCGATTTTTTTTTTCACAGAGTATATTTGTGGTTTGAATTTGTTATCGCTTGATTGGATTAGGTTTTATGACACATAGGAGCCACATTGGGCTAAGCTGTGCCAAACGCAAAACAGACCAGCAACTGCCAGCAACTCGCTGGTGGCTTGCTGAGTTTACAACCCCACTGTACTTCGGCGGTCCTCATTTCTTATCGGATCGTGCCTTATTAGGCAAAGGAGAAGTGGCGATTTTCGCTGAAACAGTAATACGCTATAATAGTGTGAAAGCCGACCATTCGGTATAATGTTCAGTGCGCTAGTTCCTAGTTCAAAAGATTCCCCGTTGGACCCTAGTGTTAGGCATGTATGTTTGTTCGTCTTGAATTATTTGGGGCAGCGTTAGCCCAATTGAAAGAACAATGGATTAGGAAACGGGGGATGCGAATTCAAAACTTGGTCTAACCAATCACCTGACCGTGGTTCAAAATTACGAGGCGCTGTCCCTGGATCGTTTCCTTCGAGGTTCATCCCGGATCTTCACCTATAACCCTTTGCGTTCTTGCCGTGTAATAGTAATTAACTACTTACCTACCTAAATTGTTTTGGTCTTTCTCTATATGAACTGCACCCAGTATGTGTGGTATGTGTGCGAGGTGTACGTAAACCCATTACCAGTGGTTTACCAGGGTACTGCAAAGTGGTACACAAACACGCCCTTGTGCATTAAAGAATAATGTTCAATAAACCGGGCGTTAGAGAAAAAGTATACGCGTGTAGATGTACTTTAGTATTTACGTTTATTACAAACGAAAGGTTTTATGCATGAAGCAGTGTGTGATAGTACATCAATGATACATTATTGGCCCTCTAACTCAAGTTTTATTTTGGCCTCTCTATAAACGTACTGTTCCCAGAATGTGTGATACAGGGGCGAGGTATTTGTGAACCCATTCCCAGTGGTGCACCATTGTACTGCAAAGTGGTACCCAAATACTCTCCTGTAGTGCCATAATGAATACTGCTCAATAGGCCGCACGTTAGAGAAAGGTAGACGCGTGTAGATGTACTAAGGGGTTTCCATTGGTTAGAAAAAAAAGGTTTTATGCATGGAGTGGTGTGTGATAGTGCATCAAGGATGCATTATTGGCCATCTGATGTTTTATAATGGCCTCTCTAAAAGCGGAATATGCCCAGAATGTGTGATACATGTGTGAGATGTAACGTGAACCCATTCCCAGTGGTGCATCATGGTACTGCAAAGTGGTACACAAACCCGCCCCAGAGTGAGTGCCATAATGAATACTGTTAGAGGCGTCAGAGAAGGTAGTCGCATGTAGATGTACTGAAGGGCTTCCGTTGAGTAGAAAAGAAAGATTTCATGCATGAGCTTGTGCATCATCATTGGCCTAAGTTCGTGCGTTTTGTTTCTTTCAGAAGAGGAGGAACTGACGTGCAACTTCTGCGAGCGTTCCTTCAACAGCGTCCGCCGCCTGGAGCAGCACCAACAGCGGAAGCGTCACTACATGTGCTCCATCTGCGACACGGTCTTCGACGGCCTCATGCTCCTGGAGATGCACAAAGAGACTCTTGACCACTGGTCCGACTACGAGCTGCGCGTCAAGAAGGCGCAGGAGGACAAGGAGTCCGACTCCGAGGAAGAGCTCGAGGAACACCGAGTCTACAGCAGCGGCAGAACGAGAGACGAACTGCGCAGACTCCTGCTCTGATGGTGTCGAGTCTGCTGCCGCGCGTCCAAGCAAAGGCAGCAGCACTACACTCTGCAGCTCTGAGGGTCTCCGATGAGAACCGAGACCCAGAGATAGGGTCCTTAAAGTTCTTGACATATATAAAATTCGAATTGGAACGTTCAATCTTCGTATTGGCAGACATGCAAAGACTGAGTATCGTGCCAAAGAGAACAAAATGTAGCTTCCGAGGAGGTGAAAATTCCGTGCTAGTACAAAGAGCAAAACATTTGAGGAATAAATTTTCTTCGGAATCGGAAATTCGCATCAGTTCTACAAATCTCAAATAGTCATTTGATAGCTTAGATTCGAATTTGACAGCTTTTGATATAGATTTCTTTATTATCCGATAGAATTAATGACTTACATTCGTGGTAAGATCTCCTGGGCTTAATGTATAAGAGGAATTAATATGTCTTAGACATTAATGTTTCTGTTCCAACGCTGGCATTTTGACCACTGCGAGTTTTTAGAAGTAAGCAAAATGGTGGATACAAGTACAAAGTGTTCCCAAATATATATTTAGAACGTAACGATATATATTAGATCGAACAAGTTTACAAAAAGCGATTCTGGAATTACATATATTATATATAATATATCATAGTACATTATACTCTCTAATATCTGCATGTCTATCAACAACTCCACCTGAGTCAGATATGTATAGCAGATAGCTTTGATGAAATAAATTTTACTCTACAAGTCATTCAAACTCTCTAAAATATCATATACGGATAATTAAACCATCCACACATCAGACAACAGCCAAAATTAGACATAAAATGTAAACTACAGGCAAATAGAAGGATCGAATTGTTTTACGTAGCTCTGCCAGTTTGGAATACAAATATTTTAACTATTTCTCATAAATACATATTTCTCTTAAAGATCAATCATTAGCTTTTCAACATTTCAAAGCATGATCATACTTATATTAGCATCACCCATTTCTATCTTTTCGTTTCCCCAAATATTAAATACAAAATGAAAAGATTCTTCATATTTCTAGTAAATGCATGAAACATTGGATTATAAATATAGATAATATATTTGAATACGAATTAAATTGAATCACAAATACTTTAAATCATTACGCATCTGAAACGCATACCAAATTAGTTCAAGTAATTATCTCAAATTCAAAAGCGAATTGCATGATTATTACTTATTACTCGAATATATTAAAAATATAATAAATGGCATAATTATAAATCTGTCATTAATAAAACCATGTTGTACAGTAACACCATTCTTTTAAAGTTTCTATGACACTGAGGGTAATACGACATACAGTTAGTGCATCTTAAGTGCGTATGCATGATTCAAAAATTTCTAAATGATTCTCTAGCCGTCTGAATAAAATCGTCCAAGATAGCTGAGTGCACAGCATTGGTTGGTACGTCTATAGTCCGTTTCAGTCCTCGATACTATTAGTTCCTACAAAAAGATTCCATGTTTGAATATTCAAATTATTTTCATAAAATTTTAAAGGAAAATCAGCCCAAATTAGCTCACATATTTGTTACTTATTATGCATTTTAAGGGCACATGCATATGCTTTTATTTCTTTACATTTTAATAAAATTCGGGCTATAAAATGGACAAATTGGCTTCATCACTTCCTCTACAATGTGTTGATTCTCCAGAAGACATGTTCTAATTTACAGAAAGAACGGAATGCTCAACCATTAAAGAAATTGAATTTTAAATATGTCAAGGATTTTTCAAACTCCCTATAGATTCTGAGGAAACTAGTCTGTAGTTATAAAGACGAGGTTACCTTCAGCTAAATGTCAAAAATGTTTCGTTTCACTTGGGTTTTTTTTTTGTTATAAAGAACGATCCCTGAAAGAACTAAGGAAATACAAAACACTTCCTGAAGATTGGAAGTGTTAATAATTCTTATGTGTACATAATCGGAAATGGCGGTATATGAACTACTCTTCAGTATTGTACATAAGCCTTTGCCTTATCAACGTCGCAAGGAATAAATTGTAGAAGATGAATCGGAGGTGGTGGGTTAAGGTCTATTGTTTGTATTTCTAGTAACATCCTGTTTTCAAGATACATTGTACCGTTTAAGAATGTGTGCGTTTCAGAGCTCTAGTCAAAAGCTTCCGTTTAGTGTTAGGATGATCTGGTCATCCAGAGATATCAGCTTCCAAAATTAGTGTGAATGCATTTTTATGAAAATTAACCGAAGGTTAGTATTTAGACTAGGCATGGAAGTTCTAGGAGAAGTTCTAAAAGAGGCACAGCTATCTGTATCCTCTGCTGATTTTGAGTAAGTACAAATCTGAATTATTGTAGATCTCATGAAAACATGCTCTAATTCAGTTACGAATTTTTTAATGGATGTTATTGTGATTTCTTCTGATTTTAAACATGATTTGATTGTTGATGAAATTTTTTAATTATTCACAAATAAAATTTTATCTTGTTGATTTGGAGTAGATAGAATTGAATTGTCGTAGATATCATGTAAACACATACTCTTATTCATACAGTTACGAATTTCTTTTCAATGAATGTTGTTTTAATTTGTCCTTACTTTCAAAATTTTTCAATTCACTCACAAATGAAATTTTATTTGTGCCTCTACAGAATTTGAAGGGAAGTGCAGAGCAGATTTGTGAAGGTCCCATTGTTTTTGTGAATATCATTTTGATTTGCATTGTTTTTTAAGTTACATTTTCAATTCAATTACAAAGGTTTTTTCATGGATACCATTTTGGTTTTCATTGGTTTAAAATATGATTTGCTGAGTTCGCAAACATTTTCAATTCACTCATAAATGAGAATGGCTATATTCAAGTGATTGTAAAATATACTCATAAATTTGATTTTAACACTCCTAGTTGTTGCCTCGACGAGGTATCTCGTTATTAGAAAAACACAAGATCTAAATGGACGAGATATCTCGTCATGAGAAAATTAGTCAGATCTCGATGAACGAGAAATCTCGTTGAAACCATTTTGATGGTTAGAAAAAGAAATATTCTTAGTTACAAAAACTGCTGCGAGTCAATATAAAATAGAATGTCGTGTGTATATACAGTAGATAAATAAGAGTATTTTTTGAAATATCTGTGATTATTTTTATTTTCATGTAACTGAGCCAGTCACAAAGTAAAACTCAATTTATTTTCTGTTATTTCAATGTTTTTGAGAGCAAAAGTGTCCACAAATATCGTTTGGAAGAAGATAGTGTCTATATTATGATATATAAATATGATCATACTTAAAAATCAACAAATAGATAAAAATCTCCATGGCTGCCCACGCTTCAAATGTCGTGATGATTGAAAATTGATAAATTGTAGGGGAAAAGTCATAATTTCGTTATCTTGTTGATGAATGAATTTAATAAATAAAAACATGTTACATTAATAGTTCAGTTACATGAAATCTAACCATACAATTCTAAAAATCTAAGATTTAAATAACTGTATTTCAAACACTTTAGGAAGAAATGAAGCAATCTGATTACATACTTAAAAACATTCGTCCTCTAGACTTGTATTTAATTCGAAATACCCTTAGAACTTTCTCATTGTCTGTTCTAAATAGTGGATATTTTATCAGACTTTTAAAACATAAGATTGAAGATGACAGTTTAACAATTCGTTTAATATCTTTCAGGAATGAAAAATAGTCTCAATGATGAAATTGTCCGTGTGCCAAGTGAAATTTTGACTTCTACTGTTTTGATGCCCCTGTCCCATTTTCAATTGTATTTTATCGCTTTGTTATACATTCAAAGAATAAAAGGCCCTTTGTTTACATCATTGAAATTTCAATAAATCGTGAACAGAGCAAATAAGTACTAGCTAAAGACATATTGATGTACAATTCTACTCTGAAGATTAATTTCTCATTTGAAACTGACGTAATACGTAATTCTAGATTCATGTTATTTCTATTTCGCAACAATTACCCAAACGATTTCAGATCTCAAAGTTTTAGCGAGCATGTTTCCGTTAAAGAAATAAAATACGCAATAAATATTTCTCTTTTATCATTTCTGAAGATTGAATGTAGTTTATTATTCAAATACCCATTACACAATTCAAGTGTTTTCAAGTTCCGTCGTCTTGTGTTTGAATTTGAAGTGATCTTTGTTTTATCGAATTCCGTGTTAAGATGCATTTATCGAAGCCTTAATTTGTAATAAATTACAACACAACTTGAAAATCACACTTTCATTTACCGGTAAAATTTTGTTTGTCCTTTACAGGTAATATAAATGTTTGTCCTTTTGAACGCAGGAACCATCATATAATTTATTTCCTGTGAGGTAATGACGACTAGAAGAAAATGCTCTACATTCCACACGACAAAATTGCTATTAGGTTTGCTTTTTATCTGCTTGTTATTTTGACTTGTATAATTCCAGAAAATTCAAATAAAACTTAAATTGGTGGTTATAAACCATTGCTTATTATTTACCTTAAATTTATCGTTTCGTTATGGCATGGTGGTATACTGTATTTTCTGACTCAATTATGTCATTGATCTCTTCGTTTTCAACCAACCTGAAAATTTTTATTAAAACATGATGTAATACTTCGTTATATTAAATTTCAAATTAATTTTGAAACGTTATCTTTCAAAAAGCATTTGCGTCTATCTTTAAATTGTTGTAATTTAGTACAAATTAAGGCTTTATATCGTTATTCTTTAGCAGGGTGAAAACTTGCTTTTCACTCAAAAAGCATCTTGCAATATTTACCTTCCATTAAAGTATAGAAAATTGCGCTTTTTGTTCAGCTTTATGAGTCAAATTTGTACAGACTAAGAATACATAATAAATATTGTGTTTCTGTCACTATTAGTCGCTTGAAAAACTGAAAATCTTATTTTGCTTTATTTAATATAATCAACTAATAAATTTATTTTGTTGCACAAGTTTTAATTCAGAGTAATAAAGCCAGTCTTAATTTTGGTACTTTCCTTAAAATACTTACATTTTCAAAACATCAAAATTGTCGTATGAAATGCTTTTAATACAAAGTTTCAATCGATGTTAAAATTTGACGGTTTATGTGCAGACTGGCAACTAAGATTGAATATTTTCTGATGCGTATTGCTATCTTTTGCAGAAAAATAGAATAATTATTGCAAATTTGAATTCACATGCCTACTTATGGTTGGAGAGAAAGCATGCGTTCTACCTTTTGCTGTCCTAGTTCCAAATCTTCGATTACTGCTTTGACGTCATGGATGCTTTACTACTTTTTACACCGCTTTTAGTGCCATCTGCTGTCAGAAAGTGTAAACATTCAAGTAACGCAAGCAAAAAAATCATTTAATTTGATGAAGATAGTTAAATTATAACCATATCCAACCGATAAGTAATCCAAGACATGCAGTGGAACTGATTTCATAGAGCATTTTTTATTTTCGAGATTCAAAATTAAAACTTTCGATTTTTTTCAAGTGATTTTTTTCGAAGTGAAAAATACAAACTATTATTTTTCACTTAACAACTATACCAAAAACAAAATATTTAGTATACTCAAGCAGTACTTTATAAAACAAGCAGCGAATTTTATAATTTTTTAATTCTCTCTTTTAAGAAATACTGTATTCATTTTCTGTTTGATGACCAATAAATGGAAGGAAATGTTGAAAATTGCTGTTTAGGAATGAACAGCTATTATTGCAAATGAAGAAGGCAATGAACAAATTAGGAGTTTGAAATAAGTGACTAAACGAAAAATCTAATAAAAAACTTGAAAAAGAATAATAGAAAACTATTTTCTAAAACGAATATTGCCGAAGGAAATTCGTAAAATTACCTGCCAATTAATTCTTGTTGAGAAACATTAACTGAAATTTGTCACTTACTCGTCATCAAGAATATTTCAAACTGCCAACTTATTAAATGAATTAAACTTAGCGCTAGTTATACAATGAAGACATACTAGAAAATTCTATACCTTTTTGTTTATATTTTAATGAAAGCCGAAAACATTGCTTTTTAATAAATTGTAATTTTGAGCCTCCAAATTCCGTTACTACATACCAAATTTTATCTGAGCAAGATGAGTAAATTAATTTCTTTTGTGTGTTTTTAAAATCTTTAAAATAGATACTTTCATGTGACCACTACTTTTTAACAAAGCCTTCAAAAACGACATCATTAATATTCCACAAACCAGAATACAAACAATATAATTCTATTTCAGTGATGCCTTAGAAAATATTTTCATTTTACCGTAAATACAAATTTCTCGCTAAATATGATACAAAAAAAAATCTATGTTGACACAATTTACATCATAATACTATTTTTTTTAAGTTCCATCAAAATGCAGCACCAATTCTAAAACGGATGAATGTCTAGTCAAGACATATTTTATAAAATAGAAAGCAAAACATTGCAGGGGTTATAAATAAATCTTGATTGTATGGGTGCAATCAATTTCGAAGAGCGTAGCGTTACTGTGGTCGATTTAATCACTCGTGCAATGCGTAGTTAGTACTTGCTTCTAGAAAATGAATTCGATTTCGGAATTCTTTTGTTTCCTTGACAGATGAAGTGAGCTGTGCAATTTGCAGCATTGGAGCTTATTCCTGCCTCCTCTCCTGAACAGTGAAATGTCTGCCCAGTTTATTTCAAACGATTTTAAATTAGATTCGCCTGGAGTTCTGTAATTTGCGTAAATTGGAACTCTAGATTCCCGCTGTTTAAGATCTCAAGAAGTTCCAAATTCTTCCAAATAAGTCCTGTTTAATTCTGTGTCTTCGAACAAAACTTTATTTTGTGTCATGCCTGTCGCGTTTGGAAGATATTATCAACCTATATAATATAATTACGTGGAGGGGGGACAGTAAAACAAAGTTCAATTGTACTTCTCAATTTGACGAAGTTGGTAAAATTGACTAATTCTCATGCAATCCATTGGGTTTTGCAATTGAAAAATGTATTCCAAATATGTTATTTTCTCATGAGAAAACCTTTAAAACCAAAACTGTTATTCTAGTCACAGCAAAAAGACTTGAAAAATTAGCTCTTCATAGAAACAGTTTAACTACCTTAAACCATTTTTAAATTAAATCTAGATTATTCGAGATATTTTTTACAGATAAAATCTATCACATAGATTGTAAAAACTTAATTACTTTTAAAATATAATATATCATGTAGTATTTCCAATTAGAATTTTATATATACGTCTAATAACCGATGTATTCTTGATGAGACAAGTATGAACTGGAAAGACATTTATAAAACTCAATGAATGAGACAACCTGTAACAAAACAAGTTCAATATATATTTAAATCATCAGAAGATGCACTATAGATAGAATGCAGAATTTGTACGAAGAGCACTTTTGTTTTAATTCTCCTCAATTCCTTTTGTACAGTTGCACATTGTAAAGTGATTGTTTGTAAATAAAGTGATATCTGATGCTATTTTCTCATTATTTATTTATCCATGGAAAATCACCAATAACATGCAGATTTAGAAAATATCAAATATAGGTAAATACAATTCGTATAGAAGGGATTATATGTAATAATGTATTTTATGTGTGTGTAATTTCACTCTCTATAACTTTTTAGTCTTATGTTTTTAAAGTGCAAAATAATTTTAAAATATAGGTATCAGAATTATCGTCCTATTTTAAAGGTATTATTTTGAGTTGCTGATATTCACTAGTTTATTGAAAGCAATTGCAAAATAGTTTAAGGGAAGACATTTAAAAAAAATTAGATTATTTAAAAAATAAATAAGGTTTTTAGATACTATGAATCTTGATTCAGAGCAGGTAATTTTGCTGAAACGTTTAAAGCGTTTCTGAAATTCCTTCCTTGGAATTATCTAGATGCCCAAAATACCGCAATAGCAAAATCAATGCATTTTCTCTTTTAATAAGACATTCAGTAACAGAACCAAAAGTTTTTTTTTTTGTTTTTTTTTTTAAGTTGCTTATTTATTTGAGTATACATTTTTTTCTTTGCTTTCCTTCCGCATATAATTTTTTACTACGCGACGAGTGACTAAGGCCCGGTGCACACATCCGGTTTATCAACGTGCGGCGCCGCTATCGCAACGCAAGTGCGGTTTGAGACATTAGATCCAATGGAACAGTGCACACATGCCTCCAGTGCCGCTGGGGCGACGCACGGACGCAGCACATGAGTCTCCGTTCTGAAGTACCTTGTTTTCGTAAACACATGGAATATAAATAATAATTAATGAATGGTTGTTTCCAGTAACGTCTATTTTGTTTCAAAATTTACTTTTTTCACATCAAGTTAGCGAAATAAACACTTTTCTTCGATAAAATATTTATCGCAAATGGCGCGAAATTAATTCGTGCGTCATTTCACGGTTGTGTGTGAATAGTTGGGCTTCGGTGCCGCAGTGGCGCCGCACGCTAAAAAACCGGATGTGTGCACCGGGCCTTAAACTTTACCTACAGCTAAAAGGGAATTTCTAACCTATGAACATTAATGTGTGTCTAGATCAATGTTAATCAGAATCTTATTTCAAGAAAGAGTCCTCCACTCCATCCCAAGACTGATAAAGTGAGATTAAAACAATTTACCACTTCCATCTGTGTAAATTTTAAAGAATGAAATGCCTAAATGTTTTATAAAATCCAAATCACTTTTAATGCAGTGATTTTCAACCATTTTCATCTCATGATACACATAAACTAATTACAGGTAACCCTCGTATAGATCGGTTAATTGGCACAGTGCTTTAGAGCAGGGTTCGAAATACCCGGGTGCACTGTGCACATGAAAATCAAATGGTGCACCTAATTTTTTCCCGCCAGGTGCACGCGGTGAACCAAACGTTAAAAAAAAAAGGGGGGGGGACTGTTTAATGTTATTTTGATGTTTGAACAAAATACACAGTCCAATCACATTAATGTAACCACCTGTCAAGAGCCAGAATAACCAATTTGGCAGAGCGAACCGCTCCGAGACGTGCAGGAAGAGAGTCAATTAGGTTTCTGAAGGTGTTCACCGGGATGTTAAGAGCCTGGATCCTTCCGGCAATTATTGCAGGTTGCTTGCTTTCAGACGTTTCACGCCGTATACGCCAACGTCCATCTGTCCGATGGAGCATAAAACGTGATTCATCATAAAAAGCCACCTGTCGCCACTCTGTGGACGTCCAGTTGCGGTACTGGCGTGCAAATTCCAGCCTTCGTCGCCGATGAACAGCAGTCAGCATAGGTGCATTAACCAGGCGTCTGCTGCGGAGGCCCATTCGCAGCAACGTTCGCCGAACCGTTGTTGAGGATACACTCTTGGTAGCCCCTTGGTTCATCTGGGCGGTCAGTTGCTCAACAGTTGCACGTCTATTGGCCCGAACTCATCTTCGTAGCCTTCGTTCGCCTCTGTCATCTATAGCCCGTGGTGCACCACATGTGCCGCTGATTTTGGATAGTGCCATTTTGCCATGCACGGTATACTTTTACCACGGCGGCACGCGAACAGTTCACAAAATTAGCCGTTTCCGAAATGCTTCCACCCTTGGCCCAAAAGCCAATAATCATGCCCTTTTGGACGTAGGATAAATCGCTACGTTTCTGCATTACACCAACGATTGAAATGCTTTCCGATGCCCTAGGACATCCTTTATATACACTCCACTGCAATGTGGTGCCACTTGCCTTTTGTGATTGGTTATTTCACGTTGACGTCGAAAGTAGGTGGTGGTCATATTAATGTGACTGGTGTGTAATAGTATCGACCTCTCTCGCTCTAAAGGAACGTAATTAAAATTCCTAAATACACACTATGCAAAAACAAAATCGCTGGGTCGTAACGGGTTTATATAAGAGGAAGGTTTACTTGGTGTCAATGCTACCAGAACTTTCCGATGATCGAAACTTTTTCCAGATGATTCTGTTGGAATTTCAGTATTCTGTATTCCCGAATTTCTGTAAACACTTCGTGTTTCAATAGAGTGTAAAGCCGTAGGAATTCTTGAAAATTATCTAGCCACTGCATATCTTAAACAAATATTTTCATTATTTAACTTTAAACTCGCAGACCAACCGGTATAGTGGTTAAGATATTAGTCTATACATCGGAAGGTTCCCGGTTCGAATCCGGGCATGGATGTTTGTAAGCGTATGATGCAGAGGCGGCTGGTGCACCTCAAATCTGTCGTGGCCGAAAGTTCTCATGTTGGGTTCGTGTGGAAGTTTGGAGAGTGGGGTGCCAGCTCAGGTGTTGCTTCGTCATCTGACCGTGGTTCAAAATTACGAGGTGTTGTCCTCGGATCTTTCCCTTAAGGGACTGATTCTGGACCGTCGTCAATAGCCAGTTGTGTTGCTCTAGTACGACGTTAACTAAAGTTACCTTTACCATTATCTTTAAACTCAGATTTTAACAGCTTAAAATACTATGCACTCGTTTATTTTTTTATGTTTTGTTTTTGCCCACCAATGACTGATGATGACTGAATATTTGTAAGTCATATTTTCGCAGATAAAAAAAATTGTTTAAATATTGTTATTTACTCTCTACTACTAACCTATCTAAACATACCCAACTAATAAAGTAGTTTATATTAAGTTAATGCTCTTACATTACGTTTTCTTAAATGTGCACCTACAATATAATCTGTGCACCTAATTTAAAAACTTAGGTGCACAAAGTGCACATGCATTATAAAATCTATTTAGAGCCTTGAGGTAAGTATATGAAAATGAATACGCACACACAATGAAAGAAAGTATTTTTTTTATTGAGTTTTTAAATTTGAAAATTCGTTGAATAGGCTTTTAGATTTTTCAAATAACAAAAGTAAAGATATGATTATACAGGTGCTTCAATATAACAGCTGATAAAACACATTTTTATGAGACAGTTTTTAAAATTTTCGTAGGAATGTTATCGATGTATTTTCTGCAAAGTATCGAAATGTCGATGTACGAGTAGGTTTGTTGGTTCTTATCTATGGAAGTTCTAAAACTAAGTTGAAAAAGGCTCTGCTTTCCGAAGAAATCAGCTTCGCGTTGCTTGTATGATTCTTCCTTTGTTTTGATTTGTAATGCCAAAATGGTATCGTGAAGTATTAGGCATTCCAGTTCTGGGTTGCTTGCAACGATGACATTATTTCAGTCGAAATCGATGAGTCCGCAGTCCATTCGGTTTAGAATGAAGGCTTTCTTTGCAGTGATGCTCAGTACCACTGAGTCGTATATGAAAATGAATACGCACACACAATGAAGGGAAGTATTTTTTTTATTGAGTTTTTAAATTTGAAAATTCGTTGAATATGCTTTTAGGTTTTTCAAATAACAAAAGTAAAGATGTGATTATACAGGTGCTTCAATATAACAGCTGATAAATCAAATTTTTATGAGTCAGTTTTTAAAATTTTCGTAGGATTGTTATCGATGTATTTTCTGCAAAGTATCGAAATGTCGACGTACGAGTAGGTTTGTTGGTTCTTATCTATGGAAGTTCTAAAACTAAGTTGAATATGGCTCTGCTTTCCAAAGAAATCAGCTTCGCGTGGCTTGTATGGTTCTTCCTTTGTTTTCATTTGTAATGCCAAAAAGGTATCGTGAAGTATTAGGCATTCGGAACAGCTACACTCTACGTTTATGAGCGATGGCAACGGCCTTGGCGATTTTTTTTGGCGCACTTCTAAAGTCGCCAAGGAAAAAATTATTTCCTAAATCTTTTCCTGTCACAATTTTTTTTCTTTTTACAACACACTTTTTAAATACATTTCAGAACGTTTTAAAAAGTATATATTTTTTAAAACTTTCACTAAAAGTAGTAAGCTTAAGCACATATCAAAACACATTTGTGAACCAGCAGAGAAACTAAGCTACGAATGGTAAGAATACCCTGAAACTTATCAATTAAACTGAATACAGTGAGCATGTTGAAAAAGAAAATTATTTACAGAAGAAAAAAAAGCAAGAAATAATGCCTGATAACATCAGAATTCTCTCGTAAAAAAATAATGAAAACGAAAATGGTCAAAAAATCAAAACTCTTAATCCTGTCGTGAAAACTATTATAACAAAATAAAAATTCCACAACTGTCAAAATACAAATAAATGGACCAATGGTATCACAGAAAACGATTTAAAAGGACCAATGCAATAAAAGGATATTTTTAAAACAAAATAACCAATGGGAGGAAAGAAAGAATTTCAAACGAATCAATGAAATCAAACGATTTAAACGGATTTTGGAAGAACTTTCTAGAATATTCTAAATGAAAATTGAAAGTTTTTGTTTGCCGAGGTTGCCATGAAAACCACAACAACAGCAACGAAAGATGGGTTGACTTAATTTATCGTAATTCGCTACTAAAAGTGCGCCAAAAAAAATCGCCAAGCCGTTGCCATCACTCATAAACGTAGAGTGTAGCTGTACCAGGCATTCCAGTTCTGGGTTGCTTGCAACGATGACATTATTTCGCTCGAAATCGATGAGTCCGCAGTCCATTCGGTTTAGAATGAAGGTTTTGTTTGCAGTGATGCTCAGTACCACTGAGTCGTCAGGACAAAATTGTCCGAGCAATTATTGTCAACCTCATCTTCTCCGTCGAGATCTGTGGCAGCATCTGCAGCTGGTGTGTCAATAGCTTGTGTAGCTTCTAGTTGAGCCCCTTCTGCCATCTCGTCTTCGGTGGTGCGAAGACGCAAGTCCATGTATTCCTCCGGATGTTCGGCATTCCATTCTGCGAGGTGGTCGCGTTCCACGTAGGGCTGCTCTTTCTTTTGTTTGGCCTCCTTTTTGGCCTGTTTCTTCTCGATTCGCTTTTCGCGAAACTTCCTTCTGAAATAGCAGATCGGTATTTATTAATTTTCCAAAATTACACACATTATATGTATTTAAAACCAACAGTTTATGGAAAAACGTAATTTTAACAGACACCGAAATGCATACAAATAAGTAATTTAAGGAAGATATAAGGAATAGATCACACACTTACATTTGTTTCTCGAACCAATCCAACATCTTGAAAGTTGAATAAGGTGTCTGTTTCTTTAAAGCGTCAATAATATTGACGTAAGTAGCACTGAAAAGTACTGTTTTTAAGTAAAACGTCGGTAGTAGTGACGCAAATAGCACTGAAAAGTACTGTTTATAAATAAATTGCAGCGGAAAAAAAAACCTCGCCAAACCATACGCCCAATACCCTCATTCTCCAGGTAGTCGTCGACGTTACCAGCTCTATGGGGACACGCATTATCATCCATTAAAACGAAAGAAGGACCAACTGCTTCAGCGTACAATTTCACAGTGGGTTCTAGGACTTCATTCCTATACCGGACAGCCGTCACAGAACGCCGTATATAGATGTGCAGCTCGGTGCGATAACCCAACGAAATCCCGGCCCACACCATGATGCTTCCATCTCGGAATGCGTGATGCTCGATGACGTTATGGGGCCGATTGCGTGTGCCTTGTTCTCTCCAGACCCTTACACATTTGTCATCTGGCACCAGGGAAAATCTCGACTCATCCGTGAACATAACGTTAGCCCAATCAGACGCACTCCAATTCACATGTTGCCAACACCACTTTTATCGTGCATCTCTGGATTGGACGGATAGAGAAACACAAACTCGTGGTACCCGGGCGTACAATCTATTCTTGTTTAACCTTCAGCGCACAGTAGTGGCAAATATCGTCTTACCAATGGATGCTGAAACCATAGATGTCACACGTGTGGAGGTCTCTCTTCGATTCCGCTTCGCTACAACAATATATCAATCTTCCACAGGGGTCATAACCCTTGGGCGGGCAGCCACCGGTCTTCGGACAACTCTTTGGCTTGTTTGAAATTGTTTCCATAATCGTGAAATGACGGAATGATGAACGCCGAAGAAAAGAGCAACTACAGTGATTGATTGTCCTGCTTCAAGGCGTCCCACAGAACGACAGCGCTCACTATCTCCCATTCGTCTACTGGAAGCCATAGAAACATGTCTGTCTGGAAAACTAATCGTACGAAAGTTCTAAACTCTTTTTATCAGAACTTAAATGCAACTCCTCTAATTTTCAATTCTTCTTCATTCTTCTTTCAATTAAACTTCTTATACGACTGCCTTTTTTCCATACTTCTCGAAACGAAACCGTGATTCGCTGTTACATAACACATTTGTATACTTCCATCTACCTCTGCAGCAAATTCCAGCCTCTCAAATTCAGATTGGCTTCTGGAAATTAACATTTTCCTCTCCTTGCTTAACTTCTGGCAGTGCATATACATATATATATATATATACAGGGTGGTCCCGAATTCATGGTACAAACTTTAATGGTAGGTACAGGACATTGTAACAATGATTTATTGTATAGGAATGTATAGTCGCAAGTGACGCGGTGAGGCGTAAACAGGGGAAATAAAAGGAAAGAGAAATGGAGTGATCGGTTGGTATCATTGCCGGTAGAGGGCAGTAGATGTCTAGCCGCTGTTGAACATCGACTTTTTGATTGGCCCATACTTACTACCCACGCGGCTCACTGGCGGAAGCTATCTTATTTTTCTGAAAGAAGTGTTACCACAACTGCTGCATGATGTTCCGATCGCCATTCGTAACCGCGTGTGGTTTCAGCACGATGGGGCGCCAGCACACTTCAGCATTGATGTACGGAATTACCTGAATGCCACGTTTGGTACTCGATGGATTGGGCGTGGTGGACCAGTCCCTTGGCCACCCCGATCTCCCGATTTATCGAGCCTCGATTACTTTTTATGGGGACATCTAAAGCATCTTGTTTATGAGACTCCAGTTGACTCAGATGAGGATCTCGTCGCTCGCTTATCTGTAGCTGCTGCAGGTGTGCGTGAAATACCAGGCATCTTTGAACGTGTACGCCAATCGCTCCACCGACGCTGTCAAGCATGTATCGATACTGGTGGACGCAATTTTGAACAATTACTGTAAACATGACACTTGTCAACAACGCTTTCAATAAAATCTTTGTTTTTCCTTTCGGCCGTTATTTCCCCTGTTTTCGCCTCACCGCGTCACTTGCGACTATACATTCCTATACAATAAATCATTGTTACAATGTCCTGTACCTACCATTAAAGTTTGTACCATGAATTCGGGACCACCCTGTATATATATATATATAGAGAGAGAGAGAGAGAGAGATAGATAGATAGATAGATAGATAGAGATAGATATACCTGAGCTGGCACCCCATTCTCCAAACTTCCACACTAACTCAATGTGAGGACTTTCGGCCACGACAGATTTAAGGTGCACCAACCGCCTCTAGACCATACGCTTACAAACATCCATGCTCGGACCCTGATTCGAACCAGGAACCTTCCGATCAAGAGGCTAACACCTCAACCACCAGACCCGGTTGGTCGGCTCACCAACCATGAGACACATCGGTTAAAATTTAGCTCAGCTCGTAATGGGCATTCTCTACTGACCATTGAAAATGCAATACTCTGAGTTACAAGAGGATATCGAAGCAATATTTATTGTACAAATAACATAAACCAGAAGGGTGAAATGATTGGAATTATAGCTCCGTTCGACATGCGGAAAGCGAAGTAATCACAATTTTGTGTAGCCGCCTTTGGTAGCAATAACTGCTGTTACACATCTCGGCATACAAAGATAGAAGCTTTGGATGTCTTTAGGGATCGTCCAGACCCTGCAGGCTCCCATATATTGCCAAATCGTATGGCGTAGCAGGGGCTTGTCTGTGGTGTGTCAGTCGTTGGGCAATCATCGACCAGACGGTCAGTTCGTCCCTCCTACACCCTCCGAATAGTACAATATATTCGCTTCACTTTGGCTTGATTTCGTCCCCAAGGCGACCGATTTCTTGGAAGGATAAATCCGCTGTCTCAATAGCCGGTCAACCGGTATAGTGGTTAAGGTGTTAGCCTCAAGATGGGAAGGTTCCTGGTTCGGGTCCGGGCATGGATGTTTGTAAGCGTATAGTGTAGAGACGGCTGGTGCACCTTGAATCTGTCGGGGCCTAAAATCCTCACGTTGGTTTGGTGTGGAAGTTTGAAGAGTGGGGTGCCAGCTCAGGTGTTGTTTCGTCATCTGACCGTGGTTCAAAATTGCGAGGTGTTGTCCGCGGATCTTTCCCTTAAAGGACTGGTCCTGGACAGTCGTCAATAGCCCGTTGTGTTGCTCTAGTACGACGTTAACTAAAATTACCATTACCATCATGGTGTTGCATTTTCGATGACCAACAGTGGACGTCATAAATTATTTCTTCACACTTTTACTGAAAAAGAAAATTTGGTAATACGTAATTGATAATTTTTTTTGTTAACGTCGTACTAGAGCAACACGAGGCTATTGACGACGGTCCGGGATCAGTCCCTTAAGAGAAAGATCCGAGAACAACACCTCGTAATTTTGAACCACGGTCAGATGACAAAGCTACACCTGAACTAGTACCCCACTCTTCAAACATCCACACCAACCCAACGTGAGGACTTTCGGCCACGACAAATTTAAGATGCACCAGTCGCCTCTACACCATACACTTACAAACATCCATGCCCGGAGCCGGATTCGAACCAGGAACCTTCCGATCTAGAGGCTAACACCTTAACCACTATACCGGTTGGTCGGCTAATACGAACTGAAGTAATATGTATCAAGTAAATTTCAATAACTCTAAAGTACGAATTAGTTTCATAGACCTGGACTAGTTCTAAAACAGATAATATTATAGCGTTACCTACAAATTCTGCCGACCAACCAATCTTTTGGTTAAGGTGTTAGACTCTAGATTGGAAGGTTCCTGGATCGAATCCGGGTCCGGGCATGGATGTTTGTAAGCGTATGGTGTAGAGGCGGCTGTTGCACCTTAAATCTGTCGTGGCCGAAAGTCCTCACGTTGGGTTGGTGTGGAAGTTTGGAGAGAGGGGTGCCAGCTCAGGTGTTGCTTCGTCATCTGACCGTGGTTCAAAATTACGAGGTGTTGTCCTCGGTACTTTCCCTTAAGGGACTGATCCCGGACCGTCGTCAATAGTTCGTTGTGTTGCTCTAGTACGACGTTAACAAAAATTACCAAATTACCAAATTGGCATGTTGGAAACGATATATAATATGTGCTATGAAAATTAAAACGACGTTATCAGTGGATAATACAGCTTCTTTGCAACTCGAGGAGGAAAGATGTTACAATTTGTACAACGATTAAACCTTAAATTCTGTTATCGTTTAGATAAAACTGGTTACAGAAACGTAAGGTGGGTAGGTACTTGAATTTTCGTCGCAATGGAGCAATACAACGAGCCATAGGTGACGGTCCGGGAGGAAACGCCTCGAGGGAAAGATTCGATGACGCCCAATTTTGAATCACGGTCAGATGACTAAGTCAACACCAGAGCTGGGCATCCTACTCCTCAAACTTCCACACCACGAACATATGAGGCCACGACAGATTCTAGGTCACCAGCTTCCCCAAGTACGCGACGATCTTCGGCTGGATTTAGTTTCGGACACCCAAACCTCTGGTTGCCAATCCGTTACTCTTCCTATCGAACTTCCGCGGCATTAGAAACCTAAAAAATGAGGTAAGGAATGTTGGAAGAATGACACTTTGAGCGTCTTAAGTCAAAACTGCCAAGAATCGGTGGCAACCACCAGATTCTCTTGGGCCCTACAAATGAGGCGTGCATCTTACAAATATACAGATATTGGTAGTAAAATGTGCAATCAAAATAAATTATTCTGAACTAAGCACATACGTATAAAGGTGAGATATGAATACGTTTTTAATACATTATTTTATAATTGAAATTAGTTTTGCAGTCTGGTCTGTTCCACACTGAAATTATACAGTGGCTCCCAAAAGTGTTCGTACACTTACGAATTTCAATGAAATACTGCTCTATCCATTAATAAAAACTAATATTTCATAAAGGGAATTTTTTAATGATATATATAACTTGTTCGTATGAAAAATTACATAAAGTATTTTTAAAACATAGTAAAACTTTTTTTTGGGAAAATAAATAATCAAAACGTAACAGAAAAGTTACATTACAAAAGTCTTCGTACACTTTTAAAAAATCGCGCAAATTAGTAAATATTGTAATATTTAAGTAGATTAGTACTTAGTAGTATATCCTATAGCATCCACAACAGCTTTTAAACGTCTGGGAATAGAGTTCACTGTTTTTTTGTAATTTCTATACATCAATGTTCCTCCATTCTTCAATCAGTACTGATTTTAGTTCGCTTTTCGTTTTAATGTCGTGTCTTCACCAATTTAACCTCCAGTTCTCTCCAAATGTGTATTCTATTGGGTTCAAATATGCTAAGGTGGTGTTGTCAGAACTTGTGGACAGTTATAGACACCAGAGGCGAACGTTGAGAGCCGTGTGCTTAGGATCGTTATCTTGATGAAAAACAGTTGTTTCCAATACCCAAGTTTTGGAATAATATTAAACTGTCTTTTAAAATATACTGGTGTAAGAAATTAAGAGAATTTCCAGACTTGGTCGATTATCTCTAGAACTATTGTACCGATTTTAATGAAATTTGATATGTACATACATTGATACAAAACAAAACAAATAACCATTCAATAATTGTGATACACACGCATGATCGTGCGTAACACTCGTTGGAGTCGGAAGGTATGAAACAGCGGTTGCAGAATAAACAAAAATATGAGTTAATAGATGGGTTAATAGGGGATATGGTCCCCTCTTACAGATATACTGGTCTCGCAGCGTGATTTCATACTTGAAATAAGGCAGTTTATCATTTCCTGTTTCAATTGGTCCCACGCGTTCAGAACCGCTGTTTTCATTCCCTGGATGGTTCTCGGAGGGGGGGTTGCGAGTTGCAATTGCCCTCCCCAGACATGCTCTATAGGGTTAAGGTCTGGAGATCTGGCTGGCAAATCCATCCGGCGAAAAACCTCACTCTCTAGAAATTCATCGACCAGAAGAGCTCTATGTAACCTCGCGTTATCGTCCATTAAAATGAACTCAGTACCAACTGCACCCCTGAAAAGGCGAACATAGGGCTCCATGACCTCATCAATATACCTCACACCAGTCACACTGCCTCTTTCAAAGACATGGAGAGGTGTGCGGCCATCCAACATGATGCCTGCCCAGACCATTAAACCTCCTCCGCCATAATGGTCGATTTCGCGGACATTGGAGGGTAGGTAGCGGGTCCCTGGTTCCCTCCATATGAACGTACGGCGAGAATCGGTGTTTAGGCTGAACCGGGACTCATCAGTGAAGAGAAGGGTCGACCATTGATCCATACTCCAATCTCTATGCTCTCTGCACCATGATAAACGGATTCTCCTGTTCGTAGAAGTGAGCGGGACGCAAACAGCAGGTCTTCTTGCGAACAACCCTCTCTCATGAAGTCTTTTGGAAACAGTCACCCTCCTGTGGCTGCATACAAGTCACGAGAGAGCTGAGAAGTTGTAACACTCCTGTTACGCCTCGCTATAATCGACAAATGGCGATCTTCTCTGGCCGTCGTGGCTCTTGGACGACCTTTCCCATGCTTTCTCTCGATGGATCCGGTACCCTGGAACTGTTTCCATAAGTTAAACACGACGCTGGGCGTTGAATTGAACTTTCTACGAATTTGAACTTGAGATTGGCCTGCTTCTAGCCTCCCCACAATTCGCCACCTCATTCCATCATCTAAACGTTGGTGGTTACACATTTTTACTGTTGCAATTTGAAATTAACCGATTGCTGCAAAATAACACCAAGAAATTCGCCGAGGTGTGCTAGCGAACGAATGCGTCTTAACTTACGCGAGCTTATAAAGCCTGTTTCTCTACTGGCTCCGTTTACACACACGTGTACGCTTACGTATTTGACGTACAAGATATGCATTTTTGTCTAGAAGCAGTGGCTTTACATTCAGTTCAGTTCTTTTCATGAAATTCGATAAAATATGCAAATTCTCTTAATTTATTTCACCAGTGTATTTAAATCAAGAGCATGATTCATTATGCCATTAAGGGGGTCCGGGACACAAAAATTGTCAAATTTTCGAATTTTGTTTTATTAGTTTAAGAAATTATCTGTGTTTTTCTGCTTAAAATGACGTCTAAATCATGTTTCTATCTTAATTAGAACTAGAGATATAGTAATTTTTGTGGTGCGTTGTTTTGAAAATCTAACACTCTTGACAGTTGTTGTCATGGCAACAACATCTGTCTTTAAAACTTTAAATGCGTTTTTCTCCATGATACATTTTTTCAAGATTTCTTGTATTCAAATTGCTATAAGTCGAAAACCGATAAAGTTTAAGGGTTGAAATTTGGAATATATCTTTTTCAAACATTATATTTTAATTTCGATTCAGAAAATTTGAAACAAATATTAACTTTTAAAAATATGACTTTTTAAAAACCTTTTTACCTTAAAATTTTCACAAATTTTCATTCAAATATTTTTTATTTTTTATTAAATTAATATTTTTAAAATTGCTGAATCACAATTAAAGTTTATAAATTTGTGAATAATTTACTGCAAGAATTTTGAAAGTTGATCAAGAATATTTTGAGTTTTACCAATTTAAAATGACCCCTCTTTTTATCAAAAAATTTCAACTTAAAATTTTTTTTAAACTTTTGGAAAAATTTTGTGTTGTGATTTTGCTTATTAGTTAGATGGGTAATCAGTACAAAAAAATTCTAAATTCTAAATTGATTAATACAAAAAAATTTTCAATGTGTCCCGGACCCCCTTAATAAGTAAAAAATTACCTAGTCCTGATGATGAACCCCACACAAGGACACCTACTCCGCCATGCTTTACTACTCAAATTATTTGGGAGATTAAGGCCCGGTGCACACATTCGGTTTTTCAACGTGGGCGCCGCTGCCGCAACGCAAGTGCGGTCTGAGATACATTAGATCCAATGGAGCAGTGCGCACATGCCTCCAGCGCCGCTGGGGCGACGCACGTCCAGCTTGCGTGCAATTGGTACCGCAGTTCCCAAGGGTCGCCGCACATGAGTCTCCGTTCTGAAGTACCTTGTTTTCATAAACAAATGGAATATAAATAATAATTAATAAATGGTTGTTTCCAGTAACGTCTATTTGGTTATATAATATATTTTTTTTTACACCAAGTAAGCGACATAAACACGTCTTCTTTGATAGAATATTTATCGCAAATGGCGCGAAATGAATTCGGGCGTCATTTCACGGTTATGTGTGCATAGTTGCACTTCGGTGCCGCAGTGGCGCCGCACGTTGAAAAACCGGAAGTGTTCACCGAGACTAGGTTCCTCATTTTTTCTTTTCCATACAATTATACGCCCGTCGGAAACAAAAATGTTAAATTTGCTTTAATCTACAAATAAGACATGATTTCCATACGTTTCGAGCTTATTTATCATTGATTTTGCAAAAAAAAATCTAAGCTTTCTGTTACAAAAAAAAAAAAATTCAGGTAGAACGCCCATTTAGGCCTGGTACACACATCCGATTTTTCAACGTGAGCCGCCGCTGCGGCACCGAAGCCCAACTATGCACACATAACCGTGAAATGACGCACGAATTCATTTCGCGCTATTTGCGATAAATATTCTATCGAAGAATAAAGTGTTTATTTCGCTTACTTGGTGTACAAAAAGTATATTTTGAAACAAAATAGGTGTTACTGGATACAACCATTTATGAATTATTATTTTTATTCCATTTGTTTATGAAAACAAGGTACTTCAAACCGGAGAAGCGTGTGCGACAAGCTGCGGCGCCTTGGGGAACTGCGGTGCAATTTGCACGCAAGCTGGACGTACGTCGGAGGCATGTTTGCACTACTCCATTGGATCTAATGTATCTCAGACCGCATTTGCGTTGTTGCAGCGTCGCCGCACGTTGAAAAACCGGATGTGTGCACCGGGCCTTAATCCGGCTGATATGAGCATTCGTCGAACAGTTTCAGATGAAATTGAAGTGGAAAATTTTTCAGTAAATTCTATAGAAAATTTTACAGCACTCAAACATGGATTTTTCACATATTTTCTAACTATAAGGCCCGGTGCACACATCCGATTTTTCAATGTACGGCGCCGCTGCCGCAACGGAAATTTAGTCTGAGATACATTGATCAAATGGAGAAGTACACACATGCTTCCGGCGCCGCTGCCGCAACGCAAGTGCTCTCTGAGATACATTAGATCCAATAGAGTAGTGCACACATGCCTCCGGCCGCTGCTGCGAAGCACGTCCAACTTGTGTGCAATTTGTACCGCAGTTTCCAACGGCGCCGCACAAGCGTCTCCTGTCTGAAGTGCCTTGTTTTCATAAATAAATGGAATATAAATAAGAATTAATAAATGGTTGTATCCAGTAACGTCTATTTTGGTTCAAAATATACTTTTTTTACACCAAGTAAGCGAAATAAACACGCTTTCTTCGGTAGAATATTAATCGGAAATGGCGCGAAATCATAACCGATACAGACCAAACGAGCACACCAAATAATATTTAAAATGTCACCACAATGCAAAAATAATCAAAAGCTATAGACGATAATTTTATTTATGAATTTATCTGAAAATGTTTCGTTGTACGATCACTTTTATGACGTGCTCTTTCTATGCCTCCTTGCATTTTCATTTTTATGAAATGAAAATGAGTCAATATTTTTTTTTTATTCTTAGCTTATATTCAGAATTTCATCCAGATGACAAAAAAAATATTGACTTAATATTCGAAATCAATTCCGGGCTACAGCGCTTTTTCTACAAATTTTCAAAGTGTACGATCAGTTTCACCAATACCCCGATTCACTAAGCAAGTTGTGCTGTCGTCGCCCGAAAACGATAGCGTGAAACAGTACGATTCGTACACAAGGATAAGAGATCCAGCAGTTAAGATATTTAAGTTCTTATTATTCCAAGAACATTAAGAAAAATATACAGCATTTACATCATCATGTCAACTTTATCACCCCAATTCATAAATGTGTGTATCATCAGTCCAGCACAGTGAACAAGCTTCACCCGCTGCTTCTGGCTCTCCCTCTCTAACCGTCGTCTCCAACGTGCTCTTGCGCAGTCTAAAAATAACCCAAAGGTAAAAGTCAAAAACCAATCAGATATCATCTGGACGAACCCCATCTGTTCCCAAGTCGAAAAGTGAGCGACGCAAGAACAGCAGCTGGCGTCAAAATATAACCATTCAGAATTCATTCGGTATTCCGATGACACAATAGAGTAGACACCTGCAATGCAAGTGACCCTTCCTAAAGGTCAAGCACAGCGGAGTTTCTCGCAATCTCGTCACTGATCTCTTAACATGATGGTGGTCACCGGAAGAACATATTTCAACGCAATCTGATTATTACGCAACTATTATTTCAATCAATCTGACAACGCAATCTGAATAGGCCGAAGGCGCTATTAAAGAACATTGAAAAGTATTTGTGGCATGGATTGGTTATCGCGATCAGCCCTTATTTGGCAGTGTGGAAGTGAAGCTTGTGGAAGTGGTCAAAGCCATTTT
Source organism: Metellina segmentata (assembly GCA_947359465.1). Lineage (NCBI taxonomy): Eukaryota > Metazoa > Arthropoda > Arachnida > Araneae > Tetragnathidae > Metellina > Metellina segmentata. The sequence continues at coordinate 28,026,353 of OX375875.1, read as the reverse complement.
GAAATGGCATAATTTTTTTAAGTAGCAAAAAATGTCTTAAAACTCTATTCATGGTTCCCACACCTTTATCCAAAAAAATTTCAAGGACTTTTCAAAACCAGAAAAATATTTTTCAAGGACCTGCATTTTTTTATAATGACACAAAAAATTGTCAGTTAAAAAAAATGTAAGAAATATAAAAAAGTACATAATTTGTTCAAACTACAAAAAGTCAAAAAAAGAAAGGTTGTCATCAATTTTGGTTATAATTTGGAATTATTTTTCCTTTTTTGCAAATTGAGCATCTTGACTCATTGTAAACTATCAGACTACATGCACAAATTTCGATAGTGTGATAAAATATCGCACGATAAATTCTATTGGGGGCACGAAGAAGAGTACGGGAGCTTGCACACACAGTTCGATCTACATGACACAATCTCCATTTTGATGTCGTTCACTGCCTACAACGGACGGCTCTCATGGTTTATTTCATTTGAGAAACAAAACAAATCAAAAGTTTTGACTGGTGTAAGGGCTTTTTTATTCTCTTGTCTAAGTTTCTATTTTTTCGATCGTTAAAGACAGTAAAAATTTCAACTGATTTGAAATCTGCAGAAATTTTTACAACAAAAGAATACTTTAAATGTGATTTTCTTAATTTTTTTTTTTCAATTGCAACTTTTATACTTTTGCAAAAAGAATTTGGCTTCATTTCTTTGGATGCATGCCAGGTTTCCAATTATGTCCTGACTACTAAAACTACGGTTTCCTAAGAAAGCTGTGCTGTTATTTAGCGGCTGTGTTACGTCATGATGTGGCGGGCTTAACAAGGCGGCCGTCTTAACGGAGACCAGAGGTGTCAACTTGGACAGAATATTGTGGGAAATGGACGATCTAGACCTAGCACTACTTGTATATCACGTAGTGTCAAAGAGCGAAACACCAGTTTCATTCAGAATGATTTTCAAATGGCACACCAGCTGTGGAGGAAACTAGTCTGGACAAGTTCCAATGCAAGACGAAATTACACAATTATGTACTAGTTAAAAAAAATCAAGTACTTTCAAGGACTTTTCACCAAGTTCCGTAATTTACAAGGACTTTCAAGGGCCCCCAGCTAAGGAAAAAAATTCAAGGAATTTTCAAGGACCGTGGGAACCCTGCTATTGAAATCTGATTGTATCTGATGTATTGAATCTGACCGTGATTCAAAATTACGTGGTGCGGTCCTCAGATCTTTCCCTATGGGGACTGATCCCGGACCGTCGTCAATGGCCCGTTGTGTTGCTCTAGTACAACGTTGATTAAAAATTACCATTATTACTTTTGGGTAAGCTGTGACTCAGTGGGTTTGTCCACTGCGCTGGCAACCTGCAAGTTGTAGGAGGCGCAGTTTCGATACCGCTGGGTGTATTTTTTATCTTCTGTGTCATTGAAGTTATCTTGTGTGTGTGTGTATGTTCATTACTCGACTATGCTTATCTGGAGTTTGGCGCAGATTGGCGAAATATGGCTCCTTGCGCCATAAAACCCATGAAATATTTCCTTCTTTTGGTCTTTGGTTGGATTCGAACTCACAACCCTCCGGTTTCTAATCCATTACTCTTTCAACTGTCAAAATTCCTGGTTCGAATCCGGGCATGGATGTTTGTAAGCGTATGGTGTAGAGGCGGCTGGTGCACCTTAAATCTGTCGTGGCCGAAAGTCCTCACGTTGGGTTGGTGTGGAAGTAAGGAGAGTGGGGTGCCAGCTCAGGTGTTGCTTCGTCATCTGACCATGGTTCAAAATTACGAAGTGTTGTCCTCGGATCTTTCTCTTAAGGGACTGATCCCGGACCGTCGTCAATAGCCCGTTGTGTTGCTCTAGTACGACGTTAACTAAAATTACCATTACCAACTGTCAAAGCAGCTTTGAAGGATGCTTTGATACATCATTACTGACAGAGGGTTCTAGAACTATTTTGTCCAGCTGTGTTCAAAGTGTGGATGATGACAGAATTTTAGACACAGCATATCTATCAATAATGAAACAGTATCAGAACTTTTATAGATACTATGTATATATATTTCTCGAGGTGGTAAAGATCAACATGCAAGTGTTTAAAACCTTTTTGCATTTCTTACATTTTATGTCAAATTTTAATAGATGTTGTGAAAATATATACACAATTCTTGCTTTCATGTTGATTTTTAACAAAAATCCTAAATAATCAGTCATATTTTTACCTATCCTACCCTATTGTCTGCTAACAGCAACTTGTTCTTCCAGCACTGATTTCCATAACTTTGTGGAACAAAGTTTCAATACTTAAAAACACTAAAATGTTAAGTTGTTTTGCTTCAGTTACATGCAATTCTTCAAGCAATGTTTTTTTAATGTCGATACTTAAAAAACAAATTCATTATTAAACTTATAAAAAAAACAGTATCTTTCACAAAAACAAACCTCAGTATCGCAGTTTAATATCAACTCCAAAAGCATTTATTAAATAAAGCATTTGTGGTATTTTTAGTACTAAATTTTTATGTTATAAAAATTTATTCCTTAAGATTGGTTGTTTTATGGCGTAAGGCCCATATATTTTGTAAAGCTGTGTCAAATGTTTAGGACATGTATGCACACAAGAAAAGCTTTACTAACATAGAAGAGATACACCCAGGAGGAATTGAAACTGCACAGTCTACAACTTGCAGGTTGCTAGCAGTAGGCAAACCCAGAGTTACCTTATTACTTAGGATTCATAAGACAAGGTCATTGAATCTGAGAAAAGCAAAATACACCTATACCTCGCTATATGGCTGCTCTTTCTACAGCCTTTTTTAACTATGGCACTTTTCTATTTGCGGACGACAATGTTTCGTTATACAGTTTTTAAAAAATGCTGTATATACTGTTAGCGATCTTCTGTTTAGTTTCAGCTTCTCCCTTTAGGCAGCACTGCTACATTTTGTTTCACGAAAATATGAGAAACGTTTGGCACAATATTGTCATCATTTTACTGCATAGTCGCTTTAGTGTAGTTAGACATGTTTATTCTTATTTGTTTTCTGTTGGGTTTTTTTTCCGGTTTGTATTAAATGGTGAATTGTAAACATATTTGGTATGTACGTATTAGAAAGACTACATTTTCATTACATATTTAATTAATTCTTATAAATATAATCGTCCCTTTTTTTTGGAAAATGCCACCGAAACATTCATTGAATTTGAAGATTGATGCTGATAAAAAAAGAGAAGCCGAAAATCTGTCATACTAGTTTTTTATTATATGCATATATATGTGCATATGATTTCTTTAGTTATTTAATTTATGTTTATTTTTTGAATTTGTTTATTATTACATTGTTTTGTACTTTTATTTTTATGCAAGCATTTTTATGGGAAATAAAAAGAATAAAATGATTTATGAACAACAAACTCTATTATTTTATAAAAAATTGGAACAGATCCAATTGAATTTGCATGGGTTTGTTTAAAAATAATTGATTCGTTATACGGCTTTTCGCTTTACAGTCAACTTTTCCGTAACATATCTAGGTTGTAAAGTGAGGTATGGGTATATAATAAAGTAGATCCTAGGATCATGTGATCTAGGTAGTTAAGATGTCTAAGGTAGTCTTATTTTAACCTACCATCAGTGTTTTAAATTTTTATAGCCAAACTAACCAATTAAAACAATGTAAATAGGTTCAGCACAGAGCTACAAAAATAATAAAGGGGCTAGCAAATTTCGACTATAATGAACGTTTAAGTAAGCAAAACATGTATACACTGGAAAGAAGAAGGAAGGGGGATTTGATTCAGCTTTTCAAGTTTGTAAAACAAGGGGACACAGAGGCTTAAATTTCAATAGGGATAACAGAACAAGGGGCCATGGGTATAAATTGAATAAGACACATTTTAATCGGGATTTAAGGAAAAACTACTCCTTTAATAGGGTAATAGACAGTTGGAACGTGTTGCCAGAAAATATAGTTAATTCAAAGGGAGTGTACGAATTTAAGACACAATTGGATAGTCAGTGGGAATTGGGGAATTCATAAACAAAGGACCAGCCTTGTTGGGCTTGAGCCTGTAGCTGGTCGTCAATATTTGTATTTGTATTTGCATAACCTGTTTAAAAGCATTACAATTGGGGTTGGTACAAGAACACAATGAAACAAATCAAGCAAAATGTATACGCTTTATTGCATCAATATTATGCAACTTTGTACAATCTTTCAGATATCAATAGAAAAAGTGCTCAAATCAATCTAATCCTTGCAAATATTATTTACAGATAAAACAGTATTTTTAATTAAAATGCTTCTGCTTCTGGAATCTGTATACAATATTAACTAAATAAATATTATTCTTCTAGTAATTTTTTTTAAATGCTTAAAATGCTAATATTAAATTATCTTATTAAACAGGAAAGCAGATAAACGTAGAATCCAGAACATCACAAACAGCAAAAGAATATAAATTAAATCTTATGTTTGCTTCAAAGGTATCTTTGAATAAGTACTTAAAATGAAAAATATAATGTTAGAGTTACAACTGGAAATTAGATTCAGAAAATCAAAAGAACTTTTAATCACAAAGTTAAGAATGACATCATATCTGAGTGTATATAAAATTCATTTCAAAATATTTTGAATCTAAATGTAAAGCACAACAGTTTTCTAAACATGGAGGATTCAAACATGATTCAATTTTTGTATAAGTATAAAATTTTAGCAACAATAATCCAAAAGCCATTTTAAATCTGTAACTTAAAAGAATTCATACTTAATAAAATGCAAAATAATTTAAACTTAATAATAAAGTTTCCACATACATGTATACATATTTATCTAAGCAGTTTTCATGCAAACACAAACCTCAACAATCATAACTAAAAGGAAAATAGCAAGTAAAATATAACAAATTTATGATAGTATAAATAACAAACACATATTAATTACATAAGAATATAAAGTAACAGACAAAGAAGTTTTATAGAATCGATAATTCTAAGTTGACTTGGAAGTAAAAAATTTGAAAATCAACCAAACAGAAATGCAACTAATTTAAGAAAAATGTGTTAGCATACAATTTATTGCATTGAGATAAAGTATTACAATACTAAATGTTATAAAATTTCAAAATAATTTCAATACTAATGTTTTGTCAAATCACAAGTATTTTTGCACAAAGTTTAGAATAGTCTGAAAAAGTTATCAACAATTTTCATGCTCTAAAATGTATAATCAAACCTAAACATATATTCCAGAAAACTGGTAAACCAAGTTCAAATTATTAAATGTCATTAATGCTGAATTTACATTATAGGAAAACAGATAGTGCAATCCAAGATTTCTAATTTAGATCCTATAAACTAGTAACAAGGATAATTCATCTTGCATGGTAAATGCTTCATGAGATAGCAAAGGTATGGAAGCATATCACTTAGGAACTGTTACTCAGGACAGTGTGTAAGCAATATATTTCTTATTCCTTGTAACCTAGAACATAATATCTAAATAAAACCGATAAAAATTTTAAATGAAACTGTTAAATGATAGTAAAAAGTTTAATTTGCAAATGTAAAAGTTATCACATAAATGTTAACAATATCCAAGGATAGCATGTGTCATTTTCCTTTCATTGTCAAAACTTAATTTTTTTTAATTTATTGTTAATTCACTATGTTATTTTTCTAATAACATTATTAGCTTAAAACAATCAAAAATGAAAAGAACAATTTTGTATTTCATTAAAACTTAATATTTAAGAGCTCTATACAATACAGAATTCGTGTGATGCTAGAATCCAGTTGTAACGATACAAACGTATCATAAAATCTTCATAGTTAGACAAACGAGACTTAGCTGCTGGAAAAGATTAGCTACAAAATTTAAAATCTTGACTCATAAAATAAAACTGAAGCACTTTAATCATTATATTTGTGCATCTTATTTTGCTGCAAAGTAAAATCATTGCATAATTTCTGATTATTGTATACAAACATTCTGCACAGTTGTATTCGATTCAAAGTCCCTGTCAATGGTCCATCAAAGGCTGAATGTAAAATTCTACAATGACGCACACTTCTACACAAAATGCACCGACTTCACAACCTGGAGACATCACAACACATGATTGGGAGTCATGAAAATGCGAAGTGTCTTCGATAAAAGATATGGCATGCGATAATGTACCCGGAATGCACTCCAGTTTTGTCCCTTGGCAGAAAACAGAGTTCATCACTCTGGGAAAGTGTTGAACATGGAGAGCTCCTCAAAAGAAGAAGCACCTCCTTGATCCAGCATTTGTAGCATGTCAGACAGTTCCTGCTGTTGAGGTCCACTCCCACTCGGGCCATGGCCTTGAGGATGATTCCCAGCCGCAGAGGATGAGGGTGGACCGTCAGGTGTCCCTGGACCTTGCCACTGCCCCCACATACCTGAGCAAAATGAGATATTTTATGAGTAAAGGAAAAAACGAAACACATAAAAATGCATTGCTGCAGAACTCAAAAAGTGGTTAAAAACGAACCATTAATAAGGGATTTCAAAACAAATCTAAATCATATTGCTTGTGAAATGACCATGCACATTGATGCTTAAAACCAGTTGGTGAGAATTACTGACACCACAAAACATCATTGTGTCAGTGTTTTCGTTATGACATTCTAGCTTTCAAGTTAAGATTTTAAAGAGATCAATTTACTTGACCTCAGTGATAGCAAATACCATCACACCTATTTTTGCTGTGATATCAGTTAGTTCATTTGGGTTTTATGGCAAGAGGTCCAAAAGTGGACAAGTTGTGCCAATCATGCAACTAAAAGATTCTAGAAAAGCATATTAAAAATTAAACGAGCAATCAAATCAACAGTAAAAGGTACATTGCAACCGTGTAGGTGATGAATGCTTTGAATAAATATTTTGAGGTGAGGTTAAAATAAAACATAAGAAAATGTTATATCCACAAAAAGCAATTCATTTATCTTTTTTGTTTTCGTGATTTATGAGAAAAAAGATAACTGTTCAAGAGTTTTAAAAATTTTAGATTCTCTTATGTGGTTAATATATGCTTGAGAAGAGAGCATTGACTGCATATTGTCATAATAACATTGATTTCCATCTGTCTTTAATACACAAAAATACAGACATATTTATCTTTCATTGTATGGAACTAGTACATAATTTATGTCCTGCATCAGGACCGCCACGCTAAGGAAAAAAGCACAACTGAAATACAGCATTGAGAGCTTGTTGGAAATTTGGTACTATGAATGTTGCTAACTTTCAATGCCTGGCAATATTTACGATGTGTCAGCGTTCATAGCATCACATATTTTTTACATAACCTAACGCCTCACACCCCCCAGTGTCCATATGCAGTCAATAGGATTTGTCATTTTTTATTATTTCGATCTGTGACTACCAGTGCTAGTCATAAAAAAGGAGATACAATAACAAAAAACTATAGATATTTGGGGAGTGTTATGAGTAAGAAGATTATCAGAAACTAAAGCAATATGGATGCATGAAGTCAAATCTCAATCAGATTTGTTCAACATCAACATCAGAAATGCAAATAACAGAGGACAGAAATTTAAAAATTAATCTCATATTTTTAAGTACATTCATTTTAAGTACAATTGGGTACATCCAATAACAAGTCAATTATTGAAAGGACAGTTTTACAAGTTATTTGAAGATTTACTTGAGCACTCGTAAAGTTTTTCTAGTATTACCAAATAACAAAAAGTAGTTTTGACGAATTGTTGGGAATAATGGGTCCATCAATAACAACTTTTGATTTATTTAAATTCTTCTTTTCAACTTTTTTAATAAATAGCTCAGTATCAATTACTATTAATATTCATCCATCATCATCTCCAGTAGATTCGTTGTCAGACATTTTAGACAAGTATTTGCAGTGTTATAAACAGAGACTAGAACAAGACTGCTTCAGAACTGCGACTAAACTATCGCAAGTGAGTGCATGTCCATGTGATCGATTAGAAGAATGAGTCGCGACGCAGCGAAAATTGAACCAGTTACAACTTTTTGAATGCAAGTTTGTGCAGTTTTATTTGAAACAGTGAGTTTTAATTTTTTAAACTAGAAATCGCAAAAGGAGGCCTAGCTTAATATCTTCTATAAATTCAAATACATAAAATTTGTATAAGGGACATTCTTTATATTAAATTGAGCCCCAATTTCAAAATTTCACACAGAAACACCCTATTTCGACACCCAATTTCGAACCGATATCAAAATTTAACATCAGAAATCAAATTCCATGTATTTTGGTCTGACCGTTTCAAAGTTACGAGGACATAAAATTTGGAACTAATATTAAATCAGTTTCTTAGACTTTAATGAGTATCTTCCTAAATAATATTTCTATAGTGCTGATATTTTGTACCATGTTACGGTCAAAAGCAACCCAAACAAAATCCACTTAAAATTTTATTTTTTAAATAGTTATTTATTAGTATGCAATAAATATTAAATAAATGTTTGAAAATATTATGAATTGGAACCTTATTATATTTTAATAGGAATCGATTCAGAAGGACTTAATATTATGAGAAGCAAATACAATAATTTTTGCATCAGATTTTCATATCTAATATTTTTTATAAAAATGTGTATTTTGAAACATTTAATTTTTAAAGACTTTGTTTTTGACATGTAGCACTTTTCGTTTCAGTGGTAATTCTCAAGTTTGATTCAATCTATTTTTAAAAGATGCATTAATATGTAGAAGAACTATGGTATATATATTGCACCTCGATTATAGTAACTAACAAGAATGTAAATTTTGGAAGATTTTTAAAGATAAAACATTTCCAGGAGCCTTTCAATTTTTAAGACTATATTTAATATTGAAACAAGAGAAAGGGTAAATTTTGGTACAAATTTAAATTGTTCTAGGAAATTTTGAATTTTTAATCATTTTATGTTCAAAATTACCAACCAAAATTGCCTTCCTACATGTAATAGAAATTATGTAATCATCTAATTAAATATTTCTGCAACACATTAATATTTGACTACATTTGAGTGGTTTGTACATCTTGAAAATTTTAAAGTTGTCAACAGTGGAAAAACTATATTTTCAAAATGAAAACTTTAAAATAGTTCTACTGCGCACATAAATCCAACAGAAAAGTTAAAATACTATTTTTTAAAACAAATTTAAATGAGCAACTATATTGTATTACCTCTGGGACCTGGAGCAGAAGCTAGTTGTGTGTATGTAGGACCTGAGGGACTTCTTGCTGGAGAGCTCATTTGAGTATAATTTTGACCAAATGCTTCAGAATTTGCCTGGAAATAAACATTTTCACACACATTAGAAAATGACAAAAAATAACACTAATATCAATGGAAACAAAGAAAACACAATTGAAAAATGAATACAAACACAAATTTAAATTTTTTTAAAGTAATATATTGAAACAAAAATAGGCATGATCATATCAGCTACTATCCTCAGTTTCAAAAGCAAAAGTGTATGCACAATTCCTCAAAAATGTATCCTAACATACATTTGTACATAACACACACACACACTGTACTAATGTATGCACAATTTAATCGATTTCTTTTTTAAGTGCAGCATAATTTTCAGCTCAAACAATGTTCTCACAAATTTCTTAGAATTCGTAAACACTCGAGAGAAAAATATTAAAAGATCTACAAAATTATAAATACATCAAAACTCAACAGCTGCACAACAGCAAAGCTATACAACTTGATAAATCCAAACTGATTCAAATTTGTTAACATTTCATAAAACATAAGTTTTTAATTTGATGACAATTGTTCAGGTATTTAATAAGTTACACTATTTTTCTATCATTTTGACTCTTAAACATTAGACTGCCTATGTGCTGTGTATTCAACGAAGCTTTTATTTAAAAACAGTTTTTATAAAAGTTGAGAGTTAGAGTTCAATTTAAGGAAGCTCAAACATTGGAATTAATTGTTGCAGATATATTATTCAATTTGATCATTTACATACATATAAATGTTTTTTTAACATTTGATATTCTGTACAAAAATTCCAAATTAGATTCATAAAAGACGCATGCGAAACAACAATTCCACATTAATAAAGTTATGAATGCTTGAAGATCCATGCATAGCACCTGCATTGAAATTTCTACTAATATGAACTGATGAGTTGCATCATTCACAGTCAAAACTTATTTAAATCTGTTTATAATCGATATGAGCATTGATGTGCACATTTCATACCTCCAAAAAGCATTTCAGGTACTTCTTACTGAGGTTAATTCTTATTTCCAATACAATGCATGGCAAAAGGTTCATACCTGTCATGTTACCATAATTAGCATCTGGCCATCAACTTCAATTACATCCCATTCACTTCAAAGACAATTCAGTACATTTTAACATATATGCCTATTTTCTAATTCATGCACATTTATGTTTCTGTGCTGTGTTCTATCTTCCAGCTTCTTCATTGCCTTCTGTCATCAGATAACTCATGATTTCATTAGAGCAGCGAGCTTTTATTTTTTTGTATTTCTTAGTTCCTTACCTCAAATGAAGCCCAATTAATCGAATCGGCAAAATTAGTAGCAGGTGACTATCTGCTTGTTGCCGTTTGCCAACATTCAAATCATGTCAATTTCAGTGCCACATACGTTAGTAAAAGATATATAGATATTGTCATTAAGTGTAAGATGATTAAAATACAATGGAGAAAACTAAACAAGTGACCAGCTTCGAAAACAATACTGTAGTCTGTTACAGGTTTTTAAAATATAAGTTTTTACATGTATGACATAAATTTATAATACTTTGTAACAATAAATTTGAAGTTGTTTGCTTTTGCATTAGGTAGTGATTTTATCCTACAAAACAAAAGGAATTTGAAACAGTGAATATAAAAATTAAAAAGAATAGAAAACTTAAAAATCGACAAACGTCAACTAAACCAGTAGAAACTTCAATTTCTTATAAGCTTAAATAATGAAAAAAATATATATATATGAAGAATTTATAGCCTATTTCATCATCTCCATCATCACTTATAAAGCAATTATGTACATTGAAATTGGATTAAACTTTTTATTGATGATTATATTGGAATTAGAAACTTATCATTTATCTCAATGAAGATTTGGTTATTAAATACGAAAAGTTAGTAAGCACTTCGATAATTTTCAATGTTCTTTAGCCAGAATATAATCATGTATTGTTCCTTGTAAAACGAAGCAAATACCTCAGCACAGATTCAGTAAATAAGCTACTTGGAAAACTGTACAGGATAAAATTTTGGACATATTTAGATATTTTTATAAGAATGTTAAGCTAAAATTAAATTTATTGCTCCTTAAAAAAGGTATTTCAACATTCGCACTGATTGTAATTTTATAGGAAATACTCAGACTGGTAAAACTCCACTTACATGCATTTTTCGAAGCTATTGCAATAAACCAGGTATTGAAAGATGTAATAACCTTTGAATGAAATGGTAATTCAAAGGCTAAACAATAGCAAGTTTTTTAAAGATGTTGTTAAAATATAGTTCATTTTCGTTAAGCTTTCAACTTGTGAGCAAAGTATGATCAATGGACTTTTCAAAAAGTATATTTTATTGTATATAAAAGATTATGAAACGTGTTCAATGCCGAGAAAAACATTGTCTGAAAGCATATTCATTCCTTGAAATAACACTAATGGGAAGACTAAAGGAATGTGAGATTGGCAGGGGTTGAAGACTGTGGTAGATATATTTTGTGATTGTTTCTAGAAGCACCAAAGTTAATTTGGACATAGTGATAAAATCAAAGGAGGAGCATAAAAAAGTACAACTAAGAGGTATGTGTTTTAATTAGTGACTGTATTTTGCCTTGTGTCTAACAAGAATTTTATAGTGTAAGGATATTTATGGAAACTATAAAGAGTAAAAAATATATAAACAAAAATTAAACCACATACAAGTGAAAAAAGAAAAAGACCAGGTACCACACTCAAAATTGTCCAAAGAAATCAAATATGTAATTTGAGCTTTAAGAATAAAAATTATTCACTAAAATGAAATTAATCAACATAGATTAACCCAAATAGTGTGATTCTGAAATACATGAAACTACTTCCAAATAAAACTCTATTATACCAAAGTATGGTTTGAAATCAAGAATTAACCATCTGATATTCCAAATAATTCTGAGCAGTGTAGTATTGTTTTACCCATTTAATGACCAAATAACAATATCTATTGGTATAAAGAATCTTGCGAAATATTCTATTGATCAAGGTCAAAACTAGTTGTCTTGCAATCAGCAGTTTTCAGAATGGATATATGTACACCCTTCAAAAAGGTTAATGAACAATGTGTGCAACACTTCAATTGTAAGACCTCATACTCAACAGTTGTGAAACATCACCTCTATTGCTACAAAAACTATACCCTAGATACTCAATTGTAAGAAACTAGCAATGAAACATAATCAATTTATAGAAGTAATAAGGAAACAACTTCAGAAATGCAATGAAATACTCATATCTTAAATAAATTCCAGATTCATTGTATTACTAAGCAGAATCAAAGACACTCCAGAGTTTTAATAGAATATTTCAGATCAATAACATCTCATTTAATCCTGTAATGCTAAAAAATTTCAATTGAATGCTGTTACAAACATTTCGAATTGAAAACCAGAGCATACAGAAGTAGTCATATTATTGATATAAGTTTATCCATTCATGTAAAAAGTACTTGAACAACAAAATTCATAAAACTTTTCCCCAAATACAACAACCATTGAAATGGTTTGGCATCAAAATTTTTCGTAAAGTCATAATTAAACTCCGAATAAATATAATGAAATAGTTTCTAACTTTTGAAATAGCCTCGGTATTAATGCGAAATATGGAAATCATTCGATTGCTATGGCTGCCGAGTCTAATCGAAACAGGTTCATGGAAATTTGATTAGATTGATACTAAAATTCCACACATTCAAGATGCTCTCACATTATTGCATCCCACTGCCTTGGCTCTCAATAACACACCTGTGCTAAATGCCGCTGTACCCAAACTGCTTGTGGTGATGATGAAGATGATGTCGTAGCAGATGGTTTGGCGATGCGCGTTAAAACTCCTCCACTGGCACTTACAACAGCAGAAGGAGGTGTCTGAGACATGGAGGCTCCCAGGCTTCCTCCCCCGACACTTGTGCTTGGGTAACTGAGACCCGAGTGCTGCTGACCGCTGCTTTCGTAGTTGGCGTAAACGGCTTGTCCCGAGCCTGGACGTCTTTCTTGGATACCTTGAGACCCTAAAATATTACGAACATTTTTAGCACAAGTGGTAAAGTACATGGAACATTTAATAACATGGGATGAAGTACATGGAACATTTAATAACATTGGATAAAGTACACTTGAGATGGAACATTTAATAACACGGGTAAAGTACACTTAACACGGAACATTTAAGATTGCCCAAATTAGGAATTTGGAATTAAATGTCAAAATAATTAAGATTTGTGCATGAATAGAGAATTTTTATCAAACTACTTCCTCTCAGAAAAACCCTTCTTATTTATATCAACCAGCTTAACTTCTGAAATCTAAGTTGCTGTAGGTTTCTAACTGAAAGGTGTATATAACAACATTGATGGTTCACCTGCTGATCTTTATGGGTAACTACAACTGCATGAATCATACTTTGTTGCATGATTTTCTTTTTACAGATGCGGCTTGATTATTTCAAAGAATTGCCCAGTGAAATAATGAACACAATCCTCAATTTTGTTTTGCATTACATAATGGTTTGGCTCTCCAACTATTTTAAAATAATACCAGCAATAAATAAAGAAGAATTTTTAATTGCATCTTTAATACTTAGTCGTATGATTTTCTTTTTACAGCTTGATTATTCCTAAGAATCACCCAGTGAAATACTGAAAACAATCTTCAATTTTGTTTTGCATAAAATAATGGTTCGAATCTCTGACTGATTTAAAATAATACCAGCAATTACTAAAACAATAATTTTTAATTACATCTTTATTAAAGTATTTTTTAATGATTTACAATAATTTGAATGCCAAAGGGGCCCTGTTAGATTTTGATGTGGACCTCTTAAAAGTTTTTGTATTGCACAAGAGTCTTATCCTGTTTTGCCCTATTTTTAATTGCAATTGCTACCATTACAACATTTTAAAATTGTATCTTAAACTGCTGTTTTTGTAAATTTCAAATCCAAAAAGATCTACCTAGATATTTTTTTAATTCACCAAAACATTTTGTCACATTGGCGACCTACTCGAGAACTCAATCTCCAAAAAAAAAACTTTTTAGCCCTCTTTCTGCACACAAGTCAAATTACATTACTATCATTCTTTAGCAGGTCATAATATTCTACAGCACAGGTCATAATATAATATTTCTTAATATACATTTGAGATTTTTAAAAATAGTATAGCCTATAATTCATAATTTAATGTAAAAAGGTTAACAAAACTCCGAAAACATGTTTCAGTTATTTTTAACTTTCCTACAAATTTACCATACAAATTAGCATTAAAAAAAGTAATGATAGCAACAAATTAAATAGGCAAATCAAGCTAAAAACAAAATGACAAAAAACTAAAATTAGTTCTTGATACCTAGTTATTAACTGCTGACATGAAGAAAACTTTCAAAGCAGACATACAGTACAATATTGCTTATCCAAACAACACGAATATCATGAATTGGAAAGATATTAAAAGCAATGTATTTTCTACAACATATCCAAGGAGGTAAATAAATTGCTTTTAATACTTCACAATCACTTAAAAGTTGCATTATTCTACTTAAAACTTATATTTCTAACCTGGATGATGAGACCGAGGCACAACAGAGGGATAGACTTCAGCAGATCTAGGTAAACTGTAATCCAGACCTTCTGGCTTTGACTGAGAAGACAATAGACTTCCAGGCCCCATCCCATGACTATACTGATTCATTGCATTTTCTCCAGATGTACTGACAGGCCCTTGATCTGGACCAGAAACAGGTACATCTTGCTGATGATGAAGGCTCCTAAATAATAAAAACAAATTATTGTCCACTGGAAATTACATGTATTTGCAAGCCACCAGTTTTATATATACCAGTATACCAGTTAAATGCAACAATGTTTCTTAAATTTTGATGGAAACTAAACTTAATTTTGCTTCACATAATGCTTATAACCAGGCTCGAACCTCCTGCATTCATTTAATTTACATTACAATTTTCAAAGTAGAAAATCAAGCAGACAATTTTCTAACACTAGTTTTAATATGTGTGTGTTTAATATGCAATTAATTATATCTTAGTTAATCACAATGTTATACCAATCATAATGTCATGAAATGTGTTAAAGAGCAGGTGATTAATATCAAACTACATGATTTTTTAGAATTAGGAAACAATAGTAAAAATAGAAGGAATATAAACATTAGTAAAATACCAAAAGTGTAGAAAGTCAAAAGTCAATTTAAAATTCTTGTTTTAAATTCAGAACTAAAATTTAAAATACTAAGAAATGGTACTTTCTGAAGGATGGTAACTGCATTACTGCAATGATCAAGAGAACTCTTTATCATAACAATTAGTTTATTCCATGGTTTATTTCAACTGCTGATGACTATCAGTGTTACCACTCTTCATATATATCAAACACTTTAGCAAATGTAACAACAAATCAAACAAATGTCACACAATTATATAAAAACTATATTTATAATATTAATATATTACAAAAACAAGGGTTTGCCAATTTAATTAACTTGATTAAAACCATTACCATTATTTTATCTGATCATTAAATCGATTATATTATCAATATAAATCGAACCATTATATTATCTGAGGTTTTATTAAACAATCATGACTTAAATCATACCTTGAGTTTTTACTTAATAATTTTGAAAACGAAATAACTAGAGACAAAATGCATATTATTTTATACATGCAAGTTTAAAAATTTGTTTCTACTCATTAACACCTAAAGAATGACATTTTTTCAACAGAAAAATAACTGGATTCTCTACTTTGAGGATACTCTACTGGCACCAACTTAAAGAGATCATTAAGGATCTAAATAAAACACCATTTGCCTTATATATGTTTTGGAACTATTTATTTGACTTATATAATTAATTAGCAGTATTATCGGTATATTTGCAATATTTGTACCTCAACTTTAAGTGGGCTTGGTCCAAGCGATAAAAATATAAAAACTAAGTACAGATACTGAAGGAAATAAAATCAAATAACCCTGCAAATTTAGTTACTCGCACAATTTGCATACTTGGAATATTTATTCCAAATGCTTGACAGTCCTGAGCCCAACTATAAATGTTTTAAAGTGTTCCAATGGGTAACGTATTTGGATTCTCATTGGGGATATTTACTTCTCTTCTTTGAGGAAAGATAAGAGGAGGAGTTTCCAGCTATATTGGAATAACATTAACAACTGAGCAAGAAATATTTATTGTTCTGGTCACTGAAATAAATCTTACATACAAATCTGTTCATCGAAGCTGAGTTTAATAGATAAGGGACTATTCAGTGCATTGTACAATACAAAGTTCTAAATCCGGACGTCTGAAATCCGGAATTGTCCAGAATCCGGACGTTTGGCTAACCAGCGTTTTTTGTTTTTCTCACTTTCTTCATCTTTCCAACAATTTTTAAAGAAAGAGGAGTTAAACCTAGACCTAATTGATGAAACAACGCAAAATAAAGAACATTTTCAGAGTAAATACCATAGAAAAATTAGAAGATTTACAAGTAAAATTTGTTGCATTGCCTTAAAAAGTTTTTTTTTCCCTTTTAAAAAATTTATTCCTGTTTATATACCTACTATTTTACAGTTGCAAACGCAAAATTTGCGCTAGGTTTTTTTGACAAAAAATGCAAATAATCCGATATCCAGGATATTAATGTTTAACATGTACTAATGCATTCTGGAAAAGTCCAAAATCCAGAATTGCCGAGGTTTCCGGATTTAGTACTTTATACTGTACAAAGTATTTATGGATATTTTAACACTCTTTCCCATGAAAAAATTAGATAGATTTGAACTGATGCCCTTTAATGAAGGATTTTGCTATACTTGAAAAAAGTAATCAGCACTGTTTAATATTTGTTCAGTATGTTATAAATGAGTACTGGAAGCCTCTTGCTTCCTACCTTATTAAATGAACCCTCTGAAAGCAAATGTATAGAGCTTAAACATAAAAAAAACTTCTTAATATTCTCAAGAGCAAAATATTCATTCCGTATCATGCCTGTAATTTTGGAAATTCAACAGAAAGAACATAACTTTTAAATTTCCTCTTTGTAAAAAAAAATGTCTCCTTTCAAATGGGGACACTCATTTAAATTTTAGTATTTTAGTAAATGACAAGAAAACCTTTTATAAAGTCATCTAACTACTGCTGCTGTATATGTAGAAAAAAAATCTTCAACTTAAGTTTAGCTTAGCTTACAGTTTTTGCACTTTTTAACTTGCAGGTTTTTTTTAATAAGTTAAGTAGTGAAAAGACACAGCAAAAGTAATTCGATTTTTATCATTCATAAAAATGTGTCACTTCTTTAAAAAAAAAATGTCTATTTTCTTTATTTAGTTTTTAAGTTCCATTAATTTCTATCATGAACTACAATTCAAATAAAGGAATAAAAGCAACCAAACCCAAGAATAATTTTAATTGTCTTATCTTTCAAACATTTGTCCATATTTCCTGAACTTTCATATATATTAATGTTTAACATGCACTAATGCTTTCTGAAAAATTCACTGTGATTTGAATGCCTCATGTCTGACACATATGAACTCACAGTGGAAATGTATTAATTAAATTCATAAAAATCTTATTTTAATTCTTTTTAATCTAACTTTTTAACTATTGCTTTTACAACCCTGGAATAAATTTTACAAAGAAATGATAAATGATACCTCAAAACACTCCTTTAAAAATGTCACTAATTTTTAGAAATTATAACTCCACAGGGGACCCTTAATATGGTGCATTCAATTGAGAGGTTTATTTTTTACCAAATAGGTATCTTTAAGGTATGTAGGTAGCTAATTACAGTTGCCACACAATGGACTGCTTGGTGAAGGTCCAAGATCAACCCCAAAGGGAATGATCGACAACAATACCATCGTCAGATGACGGAGCAACACTCGAGCTGGCACCTCACTCCCCAAACTTCCACACAACAGCAACATGAGGACTTTTGGCCACAACAGATTTAAGGTGCACCAGCCGTCTCTACACCATACGCTTGCAAACATCCATGCACTGACCCGGATTCGAACCAGGAACCTTCCGATATAAAGGCTAACACCTTAATCACCAGACCGGTCAGTCGGCTATCTACGACATTAGAGGCCATGAATGGTTTTACATGCACCAGCCCTTGCATAGACAAATGTCTTAATCTGTACACAGTTTTGAACTCGCAAACCTCATGTTGCTAATTCATTGCTCTTCCAACTAAGCTACAGCTGCCTTGGGGTATCTGTAACAATGATTACAATGGAGATTTTCAGATTAAGGTTCGTATAGTGGGAATTTAGAAACGTTTACTAAGGGAGAATGATTAGAGCTTATTGCGTTGGTTTTCCGTAATTGTAAGGAAGACAGAGTACTGGTGATATATGAACGCTTGTTTATTCACTTGAGAATATATATATATATATACACATGGTTTGTACTGGTAATACTGGTGGTTGTCAGTACAACGTTATTCAAAGGCTGGTGGTGTTCCAGCGGGAGTTGAAATGAATGCTTATAATACTCTAGTCTTTTTAACAAGCCACAGAAATCGTCCAAGAATAGAATCGTTACTTCCGTGGGAGGTGACAAGTCTCACTAGAGATATGAAATTGTCAAAAATTTAAGGAGGGGAGAAGCGCTCGTGCTATGGTTGGACGGAATGTTGTTATATACGCCAAACACTGTGCGATTCCACTCCAATTCTGTCGGCCCCAATGGACGTGGTAACTTCACACATCTGGTTTTCTCATTAGGGGAAAGTTTCGTTAAGCGATTTTGCAGATGTGCGATTGGAGCGTCTTTCGAGTCCACTCCAAACCGTTTTTCTCGTATAATGTTAAACTGGGAAATTGGGTTCTGTTCTTCGCGATTGATACTAAATTTTGGAGAGGACGGATGTTGTATGACAGTATCTTTAAAATGTAAGTGCTGCTTTGAAATCCTTAATAAGTGATGCTTTTGTTAGACAGTTTTTTAAACTACCAAAATCATCTGAAACTGCAGAGTGCACCATATTTGTTCAAATAAGGCAATTCTGGGGATTGTCCTATGGTTGTTTTTTGCTCCACTAGGGTTAACCCGGGAACGGGCGCGCAGGGTGCGACATACCCGCGCCCATCTTTTGTTCTGTCTATTTCCCGACCCCTCATTTAAAAGTGAACGATTTCTGTATTTTGTGTTTCGGGTATATTATACCCAGTGCGCCCATCTTTGTCACTCAGATTTTTTCCGTCCCGGCACCCACACACCTCGCAAATATGG
Source organism: Metellina segmentata (assembly GCA_947359465.1). Classification (NCBI taxonomy): domain Eukaryota; kingdom Metazoa; phylum Arthropoda; class Arachnida; order Araneae; family Tetragnathidae; genus Metellina; species Metellina segmentata. The sequence continues at coordinate 28,006,826 of OX375875.1, read as the reverse complement.
TACGTAATCTCATGTACGACGAAAAAATGAAGCATTTGATAACTTTTATTGTAATAAAAACAGTTTCGACGGATGAAGAATGTTTATTTGATGACGAAAAAGGATTTGATGATGAAGAATAATATAATAGGAATTATGATTCATCAACAGACGGTGACACAGATATTGAAGTAGATATAGATTCGTCAAATGAAAATTATTTTTATGTTGGACAAGAAGAAATAACAACATGGAAAAAAAAGAAATTTCGAACTAATGTGCAAGTTTCTGAAAAAAATATAACAATGAAATTTCCTGGAAACACAGTTATTTCAAGAGATGTTAGTACACCACTAGAATCTTGGAAACTTCTGATAAAATGTGAAAGATTCAGTGAACTGCACTAACATTTACATTGCATTATATTCAGATCGTTTTTCACGAGAACGAGACGCGAAATCTACAAGAGCTAAAACAAGAGCTACTACGAGAGCTGAAATGAAAGCGTTTATAGCACTTTTATATATTTGTGTTCACAAATCCTCTCGTGTGATCAATACTGAACTTTGGGCAACAAACGAAATTAAAAATGTCATTAGATGTATTTTCTGCTTTAAATTAGTTATAAAAATTATTTTGCACACCATTTATGAGTGTAAGGAGCGATGAAAAAGTTCGGGTATGAGATACCCTGCGCGCCTACTCCCGTTCCTTTTTTTCGCGCGACTGCTCCCGGGTTAATTAGGATCAGGCACATACTAAAAGTGGATTCTGAGCATATCGCTCACTCCTTTCAGCATCATACCTCAAAAATCGGCAATTTTTAGTCATGCCTGATTTTAGAATGCCTTGGAAGAGTAGTAGAATTCAAACCCAGACCCTGCTGAGCCAAGAGATGGAATGCTATCAATGCAGCTACAAGGCTAGTTTAAATAAATTTGAGGATTCATATTATGCGAGAGCTTATGTTTGGAAAAAGGCAGTAATTTACGGCTTATAACAGATGAGATTTCAAAGCTAATAGCTAGTTTAACTGAAACAGTTGAATTGGGTAAGTAGAACTCTAAACAAGAGTCTATTTGGATATATCATGTCATAGGCAATGGTTTTTGATTCTATGCATAATACATATATACAGTGAAACTTTGATAAACAGTCACTATTTTAACTGTCAGTTTCTGTTAACCGTCAGTACGTTATAATCAGTGAATTAATTAAATATTAAAAGTTATTAGTACAAACACACATACATATTGTACTCTAGTACAGTAACCAGGTTGCTGCAAAATATATCATGTAATATATATATAAATTGAATAAGTATGCATGTCTAGAGCATAAGTTCATGTAACAATAGGTACTATACTGTACTTAATACAAATTGTATATTTGTTTCTGTAAAATAAATTACATGTATGTACAGTGTATTTTCGGTTCAAAAATGTGCTTTTTTTATCATCCGTTCATATGCGGTGGATGGGGTGGGTTGTTGTTTAAGGTTTTCTGTTATCCGTCTAATCCAATAACTGTTACAGTCTCAGTCCCTGACGGTTAATTGAAGTTTCAGTGTATATATATATAAATATACTATGAATAAAGAATAGATAATCAGCATAATCTAAGCTTTCAAATTAACTAACAGAATTTCTTTACATAATACAATAATTTCAAGCACAATATTCCACAAGTGCAAGTTAAAATTTAAATAATAAAATATTTTGAATAGGAAGTATTCAATTCGAAATTATAATTCACTTACTTAGCAGATGTATTAGTACATACAATGTATTCAACATCATTAGTGTATGGATTCAGAAAGGCAAAACTGCTCGTTCTCAGCCATATCCACTCCCGGTTCTTGGCACGGAAACGATACATGACTGACATCACCTGGCCCTTTAACTTCAGAACTAAAATCAAATTTAATAAAATTTAAACAATTTTGTTTTCAATGCATTGCAGATTCAAGACAAGAACCTAAAATCGTTCAAAAGAAGAATAAAACATTTTATTGGGTTCATTGAATTTGATAGAGGAACAGTCCTGAAAAAGCATCTCAATAACGAAAAAACACTAGACTAAACATTTCTTATAATGTATTAACTCATTACTATCCTATCATGTTTACAGAAGTAAAAAAACGACATGATTTTACAGTAAAGCAGTAAAACTCAAACTACCTAACTCCAGTTATCCAGATTGCAAATTATTGAGATCGCTTTGAGAAAAAAAAGAAATTGGCAAAATCTGTATTTTGGTTGGTTGGTGTCGTGTCCAATCGAAGTCGAGTCAAATTACTCCATGTGCCGAAATCACGGCCCTTGCAATGTCCATAATTTTGTTGTTATAAAGATTTCCCTGAAAGGGAACTTCGTCAATGGCCTGTAAGCTTCTCAAGATGGCCGGGCAGTTGAAAATGTGTTCTGGGGTGAGTTCTTGGTTACTTTCCTCATTTCCCAGGCAGTTTCTACATAGTTTGTAAGTTCTGGTTCCGTCTGTATTTATAGTCATTCCACTAAAGTGTTGAGTTCTAAGTCTGGAAATAGTCTTGGTAGTAATCCTGTCTGCATTGATAGCACATAGCTGATGTTCCTTTTTTTTTGTTTTCCTCTCAGTCTGTATCTAGCAATTGTATTAGCATCTCCTAGAGTTACTGTGCTGGGAATGTCTGAGTTTAGGTTAGGAGTTTAGGTCTGAGGTTAGGTTAGGATGATAAAAACGAAGAGGACGAAGTGTAAGTTGAGGACATAAGAAACAGTGAAAATCTCAGGATGTTCAGAGTGCAGTGCAAGCGACAAGGTGGGCATGATTCTTCGTACCCTGGGTTCAAAATTCTCAGTGACAATGAACTACTTCAAAGTGTGAGAGAACTCATTGATGACCCAGAACATGACGACATCGCTACTCCATCAGACGCGGGGCCGTCAGCTAGTAAGGCGTTTAAATGCCCTGACACAGAGCTAAAATGGATGGAGCGGCAGTCTGAGTGCGACCATCTACAGCTACTCACTGTCATGCGAGACTTGGCTGCACGGAAACGAGTAGAGCCAGCGAAACAACTGATTTTGACCGATATGTTAGAGCAATGATACATTTTAATACAGTATGTAAGTACAAAATGTAAACTTAATTGTTTTCAGTCATTAAATTACGTTACAAACAAAAGAAAAATTCATTTTTTAACTAAAAAATAAACTTTATTTATGAATTATCCAATTATCTGGATATTCAATTATACAGATGGGGTCTAATATATTTGGTTGGTGAGTTTCAATTGGTTGCTTTGGGTTTTATGGCACAAGGGCTATATTTTGTCAAGCTGTGATAAAACCAAGACAAACATCAAATCATCAACAAGGGTGGAGACAGATCAGTAGGGTACCTTGGGGTTTTGATGCCCATGTTTACTTGAAGAAAGTAAACCCAGTGAGGGAAGTTGATCAATGAAATAATTTATCAAAAGTTAATATATTATTAAATTTCAAAAATGTTTTGCCTGTAATAAAATTTGCTTAGAAATAAAACATGCAATTTTTCAAACACTATAAATTTTCACAACTAGGCTTGTTGACAAAGATAATTTTTTAAACAAATTCAATTCACAAAAACAGTTTTATTGCAACTAAAAATAATAATACACTATGGTTCGTACCATTTTAGCAAAAGAAAAACTAGCACCTTAACCCCTTGGTTACATTTAACAACTGGCATACGTCATGCACTTGTTTTGCCTAAGTTACAGACGACGAGTCTAATTCGTCATTCAAACTAAGACAAAATTAAACATGTACGTTCTTGTTCACAGCAAGAGTGATTGGTGTTACGAGACACTCCTTGAGTCAAATTATTCAATCGTTCTCTACAGAAATACACTTTACTTAATTTGACTCCATACATAGAAATATTTACATGGCTGCATTATCAGACATTCTTTTTTGGAATGAATGCAAAGATCAGAAGCTGTGTGGTCTCTCTCACACTGTTGCCATTCTTATCAAACGAAATTATACGAAAATATAACAGTAACTAGAGTGAAAATGATGATACGAAAATACAACAGTAATTAGTGTACAGACGATAATATGAAAATACAACAGCAACTAATGTGCAAGCGATAATCCAAACTACTTTTTTTTAAATAAATCTGTACCCAAGGGTATGTATTTTTAAGTTCACATTTAATTTAGACCAAAGCAGATCAACCCATGCTCAGGTGAAGAAACTTTCACAGGTGCTGTGGTTGGGTTTCAGACCCAGTAATTACACTTGTCCAAGGTTAAGCATCATTGATATGGGTTTTAGAGGTGATGGAAAGATCTGTATTGGACGGGGCTTCTTAAAATTGCCAAATAACTTGTCAATGGTCACATGTTATTGATTATGGCTTTTGAATAAGGCAAAATGAAAGATGTTTAGTGTTGTTGAAAAAAAAGAGTAGGGCACTTTAATTTTTTTTAGCAAATATTAAGTCTTTTAAGGGGTTTTAAAATCTAAAATGAAAATTCAGGCTTTCTAAGGCCTCAGTGTGAACTCTAATTATAGTTTCATTTCACACACACACACACACACACACACACAATTGGTGTAGAAAATCTTAAAAACTTTTTTTGGATCACTTTATTTGAAGTGAATGAAAATTATGAGAATTGCTTTCAGAATAGATACCTTGTTCAAAACTTTCTTTCATATGAGTTTGGTCTTCAGGGTGAAAACAATCAAAGCAAATTTTTCCTAGAAGCTCTTGTGGTTGATATCCTAAAACACCCTGCACTCTGAAATTTAAAAATAAAGTACTATTATAGTAGAAACAGAGAAATTTCAAATATACGAGTAAAATTAAAAACTGAAAAACCTTTTTATGTGCAAGTAGTTTAATTCATATAATCATTCAAGTAACCCATACTAAAACTAAGTGAACCCATCATCTGATCAGTGATAATTTTTGAAGGAACTTTGTCCTTTGATAGGAAAATATCTTATTCTTAATGTGTTCAGTTAATAAAATTTAAAACTTTTGTACAGACAAAGGAAAAGCTAAAAACCAAATTTGCTCGATTCACATAACACTTGGATCAGAATTATTCAAAATATAATGTATGAAAATCTTAAGTAAATCAATGAACATACAGAAACAAATAGTAAAATATGGCAAATTCTATACCATTATTCACTTGTAAAAGATTTTTAGTGTTCAGTTTCTACAAACTTTATAATCTGAGATTAAAATCTATATGGGAAAATTGAATTTTATAAAATAAAAATATATAAATAAAAAATAAAATTTAAAAAAAGGTGCGTAAAGATAAAAACATGACAAATTATTTACTAGAAATTTAATTTAATAGCATAACATTTTTAAAAATTAGATTTGTTAACAACAAAAGTAAAATGAAAGTATGTTGGTGAACAACATTTTTAGTTGAATTTTAAAATGTTGGTCATAATTTCAAAAAGGCAAAAGGGTGAAAATAACATAATCGAACAACGTTAGCACGTTGATTAAAATAAAAAGACAAATAAACTAGAGTTAAAGATATGAATTTAATGGATTGATTAAGACATTACCAGTCAATATGATGCACAATATTCACTACACAAACAAATTTTTTATAGCAGTTGGTATATTTGTCACACTATTCAGAAAATAATTTTTAAGTGTAATGGAAGATTATTCTTGTGGCATTTAATACTCGTAAATGCCCGTCGTATACCCGTGACCATAAAATGCTAAATAGCTGAAACCCATTCCATATGATCAACATAGTCAATTTTTATTGATCAAAACTATACCTTATACTATTCTTATAGCAATAACATTGAAGCCAGGACACATTAGAAAAAAAAAACAATTTTTAAATCTTTAGCCAAAGAGGAAACAGTTTAGTTAATAAAAACAAGCTCAAATAAAATGTAATGCAGAAAATCTCTAAAACTCACCTTTGGTCCACAAAAGTAAATTTTCCCTCCATGTTGTGGCGAGATATGAATTCATTTGATGAGTTGGACCCCATGAGATCACTATTATTTGGAGTACTTGTGACTTGAAGCCTTCCAATTGCAACAAGGCAACAATGACTACTTCCATGAGCGTCTTCTGGATCCAAGCGTTCGATTTGAACACCTGGTGGGAAAAGATCTAATCAAACGATTTTAAATGTTTATTTTGTTTTTAAAAAACAAAATTACAAAAACAACAAATTAACAGCACAATATAGTCATTGACAAAAGTTGATAGTACAAAGAACACAAGTTGTAAACGATAACACAGTTGTCAAGAATAAAAAGAAAATAATTTCCTAATGAGTAGAAAAATCATACATTTGAGTAAAATAGATTAAAAGGGTTTGTTTTGGGTTTTATGGATCCAAAAGTGGACAAGCTGTGCTAAATGCAAGACTAAATATGTTTCACTAAACATATATTGTCAAATTAACCACCAGACCATAAAACACTAAAAACGTGATAAAACATAAGTAAAAATATAAAGATAAAAGCTTGAAAGAAGTAAAGATTTTTAAAGTATCTTACAACATAAAAGAGTAACATGTCGTGTTTAAAATGCATTGATATGAATGTTTATTTTAAAGAGATGAAACTATGGCAAGTTAAATTAGACAAAGGAGTATGATTTAAGTTTATAAGAGAGAAAACAAACAGGTCACACATAAAGTATGAATGTTAAAATATTTTCTCGGAAAACAATGGCAAAGAGAGAATATTCCCATTTTAGTTGACCATTAAAGCTCCAACATAATCAAAAGACAATGAGTTATAACAATGGTAAAAAGCCTAGGTACTGCATAAAAAGATGCAAAGTGATGAGTGGAGAGGAGGACTCACCAAAAAAGAGACAAAGAATTGTTAAAAATATCGAAGAACAGTGCAGGAATTTAGACTAAGATGATATGAGAATGTTGTTGATCATTTTCATTGAGCATTTTCATCCATTAACCTTTACGCTGTGGCGCATAGATTTTTTCAATTGTCTCCAGGAACTGCGCTTTCGCCTGCATGTCCGAACCCCTTTACCTAATTACCTAACTTAAGCGATAAATCCCTCGAGTGGCATTTACGACTGACGCTTTTCTTTCATAGTATTGTGTGGTGTGGCGTATAGATTTCATCAGAACGACCTTCTGCCTTTCCCCAAAAGCATTCACAACTCAGAGTCATCTGGGTAGGGTACCAAACAAATGGAGTGATCCTCTAGAACAGTGGTCCCCAACCCCCGGGTCGTGGACCGGTACCGGTCCGTGGATCAAATGGTACCGGGCCGCCCAAGGAATATTAAATTATTTCCATTTTATTTACTTTGGTGTATTTATCTCGGGTTTGTGCGGTTCTTATCTATGAAATGTCCACTGAATTTTGTATGTCTCTATTTTCCAATTTTGACAAATGTGACAGCTGTTTTCAAGTTGGCAGACAAAGTAGCTGCATTTAAAGCCAAACTGAAGTTGTGGGGACGGCGCGTGAACAGAGGCATTTTGGACATGTTTCAGACAGTAGAGGGGATTTTACGCGAGACTGAGCCTAAACATTCATTCTCCTAGTTAGTGCACGATCACCTGTCTTTGCTTTTAAAATAGTTTGAGCGCTTCGTGGGTATTTTGTTTGGGAAACCACAAAATACCCACGAACTAGTAAGGAATATATCCGCAACCCATTTGTCAACAAATCAGGCGAATCCAGCATGTCTGTGCAAGAATAAGATCAACAGCTGGAGATTGCAAATGATGGCGGCCTTAAAACTACGTTCAAGACAACAACTCTGCCGGTGTTGTGGATTAAAGTCATGGCGGAATACCCTCAGATTGCCACCACAGCACTTAAATCCCTATTGCCATTTCCGACAACCTATCTGTGTGAAGTGGGGTTTTCTGCAGTGACAGTAACCAAAACAAAACAATGGAATAAACTGTACATAAGCAACACACTTCGGGTGTCATTGTCTCCTATTACCCCCAGATGAAACCGTCTAGTTTGCAATGAAACAAGCTCAGGGTTCTCATTAATTTAGCGTTCTAGTGAGTTAAAATGTTAAATCACTTTAGATTCATTTTTTGGTGTAACTGTATTTTATTTTTAAGGCATGTTTAAATACAATTAAATTAAAATTATTAAATCAAAACAATCTAAAATATAAACAATCAACGTCCCCCCCCCCTCAGGGGGCTGCGTCAAAATTATCAAACAATGATCCGGTCTGCGGCGATAAAAAGGTTGGGGAGCACTGCTCTAGAAGGTCATTCGCTGTCAGCTCATAAATGGTGATGAATGCTAGAGGTTACTTAAAAGAGGGATATCATCTACCATACTCAGATCAATATTATGCTGCTGGTAGAGACTAAATTTTTGTAGTAACAATTCTCTACCTGCTGTAGCATAAAGGTTAAAAGATGTTGATGTGTGCCTCTCAAATAGCCAATGTGAAGACAAGTTACTAAAGCACAGAATCATCTTGATTGTAAGGGAAGTTACAAAGAAAGTGGAGCTTTTTGTTTAATTACTACAATACAATTGATAGTATAAATAAAAAAATCATAGCGAATGAGGAATAAACTTTCTGACTATTCAACAAATGCATTTTAACTTATATATCCACACAGCAAGGATCATTAGATTGTTTATGACTTCCAAGGTCACAAACATGACATAATATTAAAATATACAAATATAAATATGTGAAAACCATTCAAAAAATTTAAAATTTTTCACAAGCATTTCCATGTAGCATCAGTCATTTTTTCAGAAATGAGTAAAAGGTAATTCAAAAGTTTTCACAAACAAAAAATATCTTTTAATTTTAGTTTCAGAAAGGCTTTCCGCCAATTGGGTAAAATGTCGTCATTTTTCAATGAAATGTATCAAACAGAATTAGATAATGATCACATTTAGGTAAAATGTGCCAACATAATCAACTGACAGTAAATACAATTCCATACTTTTTATGAACCTTCTACAGGTTTGTGAAAAACAAGTCTCCAATTTCAATTGTTTTTTTACATAAGCAAGCAGTGCATATAGTACTCATGAAAAAGGAAGCAAATTTGTGTTAACTTATTCAAACTGATCTAAATAGATAACTTATATCCTAGATCTTTCAAAACCTCATACTCCTTCTGAAAGAAAAATAATTACAAATTTAAATTACAAAATATTCCATTAGCTTTGTTCCAACACTAATTTCCACCTACACACCAAACAGTGAATAGAGTCAGCAAGAACTGTATTCCATTGTTCCTCAATGCTGACAAGTTGTTAACGTTCTTCTTTCAGGAATACAGGGCAACTTTCCCCTGTGTTTTTCCTTAGAACATCAATTAGAAAGGAAATAGATATATTTACGGTTATTTATTTTTTTTGCATCAGAAAGGAAAGGCTGGAATGGACTTTCACTAAAAATAATTAAGAGATAGTTAAAGTATGGTAAATTTATTGTCATGAAATATCACCTTACAAATCACCTAAAGGCTAAAAATTCTTTTAGCTACATCACATCATTTCTTAAAGTATGAAACTCAAAAGAAATGTTCCTTATCTACCTTATTTGGACAAAAACACTCATTCTAAAATGGATCCTAAGATATAAAGCCTAATAACTCAATGTCTTAAAAAGTGGAAACAAAATTAATATATTTAAACTCACAAATGGTTATCTTAACGTATACATCAATATTTAATTGTTACACGCAAAAAAGTGTAAAAACTTTTCTATAAATCTTTTTTTTTTATTTCTTTTGAATACACAAATGTACTAAAATTCAAACTGGGGAAAAAATAAATTCAAACAAAACTGCATCAATATTTAGAACAGCACTATTCTGTCAGTACCATTAAATGTAAATACTATTACATGAAATGTTTAATAACAATCGATAAATTAATTTTATTACTAGAAGAATAAAATTCTCACCTGTAGGTGGCCAGTTTTTGATGTAGCCTGTACAATGAACTACAGCATAAGCATTGCCATCAGTAGATGGCCCTAGGCTATTCCGTTGCCTTAGTCGATGTAAATGACCAGAACACATGGCATCTGGCTGCAAGTTGCCTATTTTCATACGACAAATAAATCCTCTTCTGGAACCCATACACAACCGCATTGATGCTGCAACAATTTTTGACAAAAATATAGTAACATGAATCTGACTATTAAAGCAAGACATTTACACTCTTTACTTGCTCATAAAATCTGTATATTTAAGCAGAATTAAAATATAAAGATTGCCAAATCCTACTAAATTAGAAACCATTACTTTATGGTCAAAATCAGTTATCCATTATAATTAGTTTTATTCAGTAAAAATAAATAAACTATAATTTATATTGTATTGACATACAGTGCAATAGGTTTTATATCTCACACTTTCATAGTAAAAAACAAATATTGATTAAAACTGAAAACAGGAGTATGTTTACAGTTTTTTCAATTAAATTAGTCTAGCTTTTTTTTTGTAGTGCAAGTTAGTAATCAGTAAGTCTTTTTAACTTCACCTTTCATAACTATGAAAGATAAGGTTGTTTTTTTTTGTGAGCATTACGCAAATTGTATCCAAAATAGGGGGCTACTATAACTCAGTGGGTTTGTCCATTAGGCCAGCAACCTGTGAGTCATAGGTGGCACAGGTTTGATACCTGTAGCTTTGGAGCATTTCTCTTTTCTGTGTCACGAAAACTTCCCTTGAATGTGTACTTCCATTGCTTGGCATTGCATTTGGCATAACTTGGCCAAATATGACACTTGCATCATAAAAATCCAAATCAACTTCAGTTTACACACACAGCAGTACAATACCTACTGAACTCTGCAGACATTGAAGATAGTATCTTATACAGTACATATCTTTCTAAAAAACATCTTTCACAGTAAAGTTATTTTTAAATACCTTTTTAATGTTCCACGGTTTTGACAAAAATGTAAGTTCACTTTCTTGTGGAATTACTTTGAAACTTTTTATCCATGACTTAGTTTCCTTTATATTTTCACACATAAATAAGCAGTTCGAAAGAGCAATAAAGAAACCTGATACAACATTAAATAACTCTGCCACGAACACATTGTAAAAACATTCATATTAACACTTAAACATCCCTTAGTGTTATTCCAGTAATGGGAGCATACTTGCAGCCTTTTCTTTTGCATTTTTGTCGGGTATTGACAGTTTCTTGAGTGACTTTGAATCATTTTACTTGATAAGCACACAGTATATTTTTATGTCGTTAAATTTATTAAAATTCGATAGTAAAAATTTAGTTAGAACATCCATGGTTGTCTTATGAACACCATGCAGATTTCTCAGTCTAAATAGCTTTAGTTCAGCAAAAAAATTGAAGTACCAAACCAAACAGATTTTTAACAGGGATTAATTTAATAGTGTTTACTTATATGTTGACCTTGAAGACAGACATTCCCTTCAAATTTGTGCATTCTTGCAACTATTATTCCAATTACAGCAGTATTTCACAGGTGATTTTCGACCTTATCAGACACAAAAGGACTGGTCCAGGTCTTCAAGAAATTGTAAATCTGTCTGCTCAGATGGCAAAATGTAACAAGTCACTTTTTCCCAAAAAATTGAATAAATCCGATCCTGTAGTCTATTTTGTTAATGTTTAAAAGGTGGCAAAATGTTGCAAGTCATTTTCTTTCAGTTTATGAGAAAACAAAGGTGGGAAAATTGTAATAAATCAAAAAACACAGAATCACATGTTGAATCTTGAATCTTAAAATTGCTGTCACTTAAAATTAAAAAAGTGACATAATATTTTGCCATCTGAGCACAGATATGATACTGGTGAGCTCTCCTGTTTCGATTTAGATTCAGATAGAAAGGATTACATGAAAATAAATCAGAAACTCAAACAGTGACATGCACTATGCCAGTAATACCAAGAATAATTTAGATTTCTACCAGTCATGATAGCACAGAATGGACAATGTATAATAAGCAAATGATCGATTTGCTGCTAGAAATATTTTATGTGAAAGCAATGGCCCGACAAATTTTATCAAGCAAACCATCAATGAGTCTGTTACAAGTTTGAGTCAATTAATAAAAGCACTAAAAATTGCAAATCATAATTAGAAATTTCTCAAATACAGGACACATGAAATTAAAAAATTTTAATTTTTATGCAATCAACATGCACAAAATGTGTTCAATCAAATAAATTGTGTGCAGAAGCTGTACCTAAGAAACTGCTTATTACTGTATCAATTGTTAATAAAGTATGTATATAACAAAAATCTGATAAATCCTGTGTTAAAATCTGCCATAAATATTGTGCTACCGAAAAAGTAACAATTTTCTAGTATTTTCTAAATTTTATTGCTTTATTATTATTTTCATTGACAATTGCTTTATTGTGCTTTTTCTCTAAAAAAATATAATAGTATTGCCTTTTGGATATCATAACGATGTTATGCAATTTATTTAATGGTGTTTAAATGACATAGGTGATCAATTAAGTAAATATTTTATTTATAATGTAACACTTCAAACTAAAAAACTAGTATCCTACATATTGGTATCAGGCAAATTGAGCAAACGAAGTAGCTACCTACTAGATTATATCTTTATTTCTAAATAATAATTTACCTTGAATAATCATATTTATAAATAATATTATTTGCAATTAACGCAACTTAAATGCATTTTTGCAGCATCAACACATTTATTACCTATTGAAAAATCGAAATGATAAAATTGACATTGGCTAACCGATATAACAAGAACTTAAAGCATTGAAAAATAAAGGGAAAAAAAATACTCACATTGGTGACCTTCTTTTTTCACTGTGCCAGCTAAAAAAAAATGGAACTAAATTTAAGGCTTGTTCAAAATAAACACTTAAAATACCATATATAGATTAAAATACGCACTTTTCAGATCAAGTATCCTTCCAGCGTTTGGAGATTCCTGCGTAGATAGTTGCTCTCGCAATTTGTCAACATCATCTGGATGTACAAGGTCAAATATACACGAGTTAAACCAATCAGCCTAGATGAAAAAGATTATAAAATTTAGCTTAAGATTAACAAAATTTCTGTTATTAAATATTTATAATACAAATATAATTATTTCAAGAAATAATTATAACTAGAACAAGGGCCCCATTGGTTATTATTTAAAGTACAGTTGAAACCTTTTACAAGTTTTAATTTAGCAAGAACTCGAGATAAAACGTTGGTTTAACATTAGAAAACAAAATCATCACATTAAATGTATGAAACACTACTAGCTTGGAATTGAATGAGTTTGGCAAGATTTTGCTATTCCTTTCAGTCGATTTGGTTTCTCATAATTTTAGCTCACTTAAAAATTAGAGTTGAGTCATTAACAAGTTTAAATTATCAAATAACTAGCCACTGCAAACCAACACCATGGGCAACACTGTGATGTAAGGTATTATTCTGGTGTAAAATTTTCCGCAGATTTCAAATACGTCCCGTCTATAAAAAAAAAACTCTCTTTAACGGTCTTGGAGATAGAAAAAAAGAACTGACTTTAGTTAAAAGATTTATTGTCTGGCTGGAAATTTATTAGTCTGCGCAAAATCAAGGCAGAAATGAAAAAAATAATTTTCTCCGCGTTCTGCAGATGAAAAAAACTTGACATGATTCCAAACCCTGACTGCAAGGTCACATGGGTAGAAAAAGGTCTCTGCGTTTGAAAAAGCGATGGAGAATAAAACTATTGAATTATTAAATCTTCTAGATAGAATTTTAAAATTTTGTCGCAACCCAAAAATTGCAAACAATTTGGACTACTTGTGTGCCAAATCTCATTGCTGTAAGTGCCATAGATCGTCAGGATTTTGCGGCCGTGAAACAAACAAACAGACATACAAACAAACACTTCCTTTTATAATATTAGAGATTCTGCGATATGTTCAATTCCTGTTCCAAATTTTGCTAAACAAACCGATCAAAATAAATGTTGGTAATTAAAATAGATGTTACTTTCATTCGTGAATTATTTCAAATACAAATAAGTTCTGAAAACTAAATTTCTATCTTACAGGGTTTCCACTCTTCAAACAAAACAAAACCTAAGGCCTTTTTACGACTTCTTTTCCTTTTTTAAGGCTAGATTTAACATAGATTGTAACAGATTAATTTGTGAGTGTACATGTGAAGAAACAGTCAGGAGTGCTTTGTGAGTCCCATGGAACCAGTTTTAAAGACATCAATTTTTAGCTAACTTATAAAAATACCATACTATTAATCTTTAATGCCATTCAACCTTGAATGAGTGCTTTAGTTAGATGAAAACATTGGTTTTTGAATTCAGGTGAGAAACCAAATATGCAGGGTCTTTTAAAGAATTTGACTTTCTGCAAATATTACGACTTTTCAGGGTCCTTAAAATCCTTAAATCAGGCCTTTTTAAGGTTTTTTAAAGCCTTGTAAATACTGAATTTAAAATACAAATAAGTTACAGTAAAGTTCCAAAAAAGAATTTTCAATAGTTAAGCATAAATGCTTGAAATTTACAGAGGGAAATCAAGACATTTGAAGGAAGAGTAAAAGGAAATTTATCGGCATAAGTAAAAACAAATCTAAACTATTTCGCTGAACAAGTACAAGATACAACCCATTAAATTCAGAACCTAATTTAATTTTTGTAAAAATCTTTCTAATTTTCTTTTTAATGTAAAGACAAACATTGACAAACAGGAAACAAAATTAAGAATGTAACTCAAATTTCAAAGAAAATGCTTACTTGTGATTGGTTTAAAACAGGTGCAACAGAGTCTGAAACATATATTATTCTTCCTGTATCACAAGCGATTACAAAAAGAAAACCATCCGCTGCCTGAAATAAAAATACATCAATTTAATTTTCTTACTTTGTTAACAAATTTTGAATTCCATACAAAGAACTAATATATTAACAAATTTTATTTCAATAATTCAATTTGTGAGCATGATAACATTCTTGTTTCCTTATGTATCACAGATATGTCTGAATATTTAAAAATTCATGTTGGACATTATTTGATAGAAAAAGTTACAAGGTTGGACGAATTTATCATTATTTGTTGTAATAAAAGTTGGAAATTCACAACAAAAAATTAAAGCTGATTCTTGTGAAGATTGAATTATCATTTATACAGTCAGAACCGACTATATGGTTACCCTCTTATAAGATCATCCTGCTTATGTGGTCAGTTTTCTAAAGCCCTGTCTAACTTAATAGGTAACATGCGTTAAAGCACACTGCTTATAGAGTCATTTTATTTTCCTGGTTATATGATCAGATTTTTTTACCTTTTCAATAAGGTTATCAGGTTAGTTTTTTTTTTAAATAGCATTTGTTGTAACATTTTTTGAGGCGGGAGGGGGGGGGGAGAGAGAGAGAGACACAGAGAATGGCCAGAAGAAAAAAAAGTCTTTGAGACCCCGGAGAGTACCTGAATTTACGCCTTTATTTCTCCCCCCTCTCTTTTGAGTTGAATCTTCGTCAGCGTTACCCACCCCTCTCAATTCTCTTCCTCCAAACCACAACAGGTGGACATCTGTCTGTTTATTGGTTGAAGTTATCTCTCCCTGTTTGAAAAGTACATTGAAATTGAAAAGAAAAGAGTAAAGGAATATTTTGTTTCGTTTGGATCATATGTGACGAATAAGAACGATAATTTGTGTTAAAATTTTTTACTTGTTCTTTTAGTCTGCTGACAAATTATTCTTCTACACAATATAAAAACGGAAACGAAAATAATAAATTTAGAATCTGCGATCTTTTATGCTGTTGCCATTCCTTAAAAAACAATAATATAATTAAATTCCTGTAAATTCATTTTAAAATGTTCTAGATGGAATTTTAATACTAGCCCAGCCCAAAAATTGCAAAAAATTTAGACTACCTGTGTGAAAAATCCCATTATTGTAAGTGCCGTAGTTTCGTCAGGACTGTGATAACAGGACAACAGGAAAACAAACACTTCCTTTTATAATAGTAGAGATAAGTACATTGATATGGATGCATGTACGTATGCATTCTGTACTTAGATTGGTAAAGTAAACTAATAAATTTCACTTTAAAATGTTCTTAAAAGTTTAATTATTTGTTTATGAGCATTATATTTTGATAGGTGAACATAATCCTTCCATAATTAAATAGTGTAGATTGTTCTGCATATATGGTCTGATATTTCTGGACCTCTGAGCTGACCATATAACTGATACTGACTGTACAATTTTTATCAGCAAATTTCAATTACTGATACAATACTTTGTGAAGGCCATTGCAAAATTGTATTGAAATCAAGCAAAGCTTAAGATGATTAAGGAATTTTAAATATTTGTATCAAAATGAACAAAACTGCTTCAATCTTTCAAGTGCTTTACATGTCTATTGTTACTTGTTTCTCAACATTGTAAGAAAATAACAGATGAAATTAGCAGAGAAAGTTACTTCATTATGGAAAGTGTTGTCGGCTGTAGGCCTGTTATTTACACAATATTTTTATCATTTTAACATATCAAAATTTCTAACTATTTCTGGATTTTTAAGAGTCATGAAAATTTTTTTGTATCATATCATAATTCAAGGGTTTGAACTAGTTTCAGAAAATATACAAAACTATATTTTTTGATAAGCTGAAGAATCTAGGGGCACATCAACCAACTGTAATATCTAAAAATTCACGAGCAAATGCTTTAATCTAGAGCAGCTAAATACAAAGAATGTCCTGTGCAGCAAAAAAGGAATGTTCTGTACAGTTAAATACAGATGAGCTAGTGTTCTGATAACCTCTTTCATAATTTATGATGTAATTTGGTATGTTACTCGAATGAAAGATGTAGTATCTGTGGCATGTTTGTCGCCAAGTAATTTTCTTGCCAAATGAAGATAGCGGCCATCTTGGCGATTCGAAATGTTATATATGGAAGTGAAAATGAGGAATAAACAAATAAAAGTAAATAATTGGAATAATCCGAGATTTTAACCAATCGTAGAACGAAATTCCATTGCCATAATTTAAATTTAAACAATATTTGCCGGCATAGGGTTGCCTTAAAGCTGCATCAAAACAACAAGGTTAGCATGTTTGGCGATAAATCGCCGTTGCCTCGGATAATACATCCGCCCCAAATTTCAGCATGTCGTATACCATAAAAAAAAAAAAAAAAAACATCGCCAAAATGGCGATAAATCAAATTAGAAAATAATGAAGTATATTTTTCTTTTCCTCAATTTTAGAAAGTTGAAAAAACCCTGCAGCTCTTATGAGAAGATGACCTTGGGGAAGTACACAAATGTGATAAGCTCACCAGGAAGAAGGGCTGCCATAGGTGATTATTTTGCCAACTCTCAATACTGCTATCGCTCCAGACACAATGATTTATTCAGAACCAGAAACCATGCTCCATGTGCCAATTGTCAAAGAGCATTGTTTCATTCATCCTGTCATCTTAATGGAATGTTAGACTTATTCAAAACCACATGAGTCGAATACCAACTCGCCGGAGCCGGTCTATAGTAGAATTAACACTTTTAACACATTTTTTAAAACACTAAAACGATTAAGCTGGTTCACTTATTAGTGATTAGATTTTACAACTTAAATATGAATTAAGATATAAAGTCAAAATCAAAGTTCTAAATATTATAACTGAGGTAATATTTTTGTATTTACCTCCAATATCAAATGCTTTAGTTCTTGATCAGTCAGAAAAGAGGGTTTGTATGTACCATCACTGCTTGTATTGCCAGTGCCTGAAAGAATAAACAGTCTTTAACTATAAATGTCCAGACATCTTTCTCAACAGCTTAAGAATCGAAATGTAATAAAATTCATCAAAAGCGAATTTATTCATTAACACAGTAAAAATATTTTACAAGAGCCAAAATTTAAGGATTCAGTCAAAATTACAAAATTTATGACAACAAATTCGTTACCTATTGGATAAATTGGTGCAAAACGTTTTATTGAATTGGCAATGAAAATTATCAAAGTTAAAGCAGTTTACATCCGACTTCAATAACGAAATTTCTACTTAAAAGAGCACTTAAATTCTTAATATAAAATGAAAGATATTATGTTCATAAAATCATTAAAGCCCCAACTAAAGTTTAAAAAAACATAACCATACTAGTATAAGTAAAAAAAGTTTTATTCTTAAGTGCAAAATAATATTGTAACTCACTTTGTAGACATAAGATCGCTTGCTTTGTGCAACATGGATTTACGTTTGTTCTTTAATCAAAAAAGCTTCAACTCTGTGTTTCAACTCTAGACATTTCCAAGTTAAACTAAAATTTTAAGTTCCAAAACAACTCCTCAAAATAAAATTTGCCCGAATTTCTGGTTTAAAAAAATTCTAAAACAAAAATTTGCAAGTAATTATAAAAGATATCAACCTAGATAGAGTGTTCTAAAACATTGCAGTTACTGGAAATATATCTGTTAAATGCAACCTTAATATTTCTGAGGTTCAATCTGTGGTTCAAAATTTGGTGCTTCCTTCTGATTAAAAGGTTGATGAGGGGCCTACGACCTTACTAACTACTGCGAACATCCATGTTATAATCGGGATTTGAACCCACAGCCTGTTGGGACAGAGGTAAACACAGTTGAATGAAACAAAACCAAAAATAAAGATAGTTAGAAACATGAAATTCATTGGGCAAGTTGCAATGAAAAGGTCGAAAATCTACACTGGTGTCCAAAATTAAGGTCACGAACACGTTTTTCAAAATAATTCAAAATTGCTACCAAAAAATTTAATAAAATTTGTATTTTATACATTTTGAAGAACGGGTAACACAATGTTAGCCTCCAGATTGGAACAGCTGGTGTTTGGCATTAGTTTTGTAGAACAGTGTGGAATTTGACCATTTAAGCATTTGGGATTTTCTCTTGCAGTGTTGTAAATATATTGCGTTAAAACCCACAAGTTTGACTGTTCAGTGAGGATCAGTTTTCATCATCGTTTAGATGATTCAATGAAACGGAGAGCCGTTGGCAGGCTTGAAGCTGGGCAGTCTCAAGAAGAGATGGCTCGATGGTTACAAGTGGCACCAAAAGTGGTATCCAGGTTGTGGAATCAATTCCAAACAAGTGGTACTATCCACAGAAAGCCCGGCCAATGCCGCCCAAGAGCGACGACACCTACACAGGATCGCTACTTGGTATTACGTGCACGACGGCATAGGTAGACAACGGCCACAGAGCAATCTCGTGACCTTGCTGCTGCGTCTGGAAAAAGAATTTCCAGGCAAATAGTACACACACGTCTAGCAGAGAGGGCCCTTTACGCACGGCGTCCAGTGGTGTGTCCCCCTTTGAGCGCAACTGAGCCCGATTGTCGTGGAGGCGAACACCCTACGAATGGGGGCGAACACACCACGAATGGGGGCATTGATGAGTCGAGATTCAGCACACTGAGTGATTCTCGGCGAGTCTTCATCTGGAGAGAACGTGGAGCTCGCATTCATCCCTACAACGTAAGGGAAATCGACCAATTTGGCAGAGGAATCCTTGTCTGGGGAGGCATCATGTTGGGCAGTCGCACACCACTGTACGTCTTTGATAAGGGTAGTGTTATCGCACAGAGCTATAGGGATGAGGTCCTTGAACCCTATGTGAGGTTATTCCGGGGTGCGGCAGGCCCGGACTTCCTTTTTACGGACGATAATGAGGGGCCAAACTGAGCTCACCTTGTTGACGATTTTCTTGAAGAGGTTATTCGCCGTATGAACTGGCCCGCGAAGTCTCCGGATCTCAATACTATAAAACATGTTTGGGATGGTCTAGGAAGAGCCATTGCACGACGTTACCCCCTCCTAGGATCCTCCAAGCGTTAAAAGTCACACTTTTGAAATAATGGGATTTATTGCCGCAATCATTTCTCGACACCCTCATTAACAGTAGGAGAGCTTTTTGTGAGGCTTGTATAGCAGTGCACGATGGCCACACTCCATATTAGACAGACCTATCCCAAGATAAATGCATCATGATTTGACCGTTTTTGAAATAACCTGTATCTTAACAAACAATTCAATTATTTTTCATATGGTTATGTTCTTATATGCTTTATCTCATAATAATATATCTCTATGCCAAATTTCGTTGCAATAAACTGAATATTTCTCCAGTTCTCAGAGATTTTAAGTTTGTGACCTTAATTTTGGACATTAGTGTAATTTCACCACGAATTGCGAATAATTGTATTGAAAACAAACCTTTCATTTTGTAATTTTCTCATATGGGTACGTATTTTTAAATAACGTCGTATGAGCAACACAACGGGCTATTGACGACGGTCCGGGTAATGGTAATTTTAGTTAACGTCGTACTAGAGCAACACAACGGGCTATTGACGACGGTACGGGATCAGTCCCCTAAGGGAAAGATCCGAGGACAACACCTCGTAATTTTGAACCACGGTCAGATGACGAAGCAACACCTGAGCTGGCACCCCACTCTCCAAACTTCCACGCCAACCCAACGTGAGAACTTTCGGCCACGACAGATTTAAGGTGCACCAGCCGCCTCTACACCATACGCTTACAAACATCCATGCTCGGACCCGGATTCGAACCGGGAACCTTCCTATCTAGAGGCTAACACCTTAACCACTATACCGGTTGGTCGGCTACGACGACGGTCCGGGATCAATCCCTAAAGGGAACACCTCGTAATTTTGAATCACGGTCAGATGACGAGGCAATACCTGAGCTGGCAACCCACCACCAAACTTCCACACCAACACAACGTGAAGACATTTGGCAACGACAGATTTAAGGTGCACCAACCGTCTCTACACCATACGCTTACAAACATACATGCCCGCAATCACATTTATTAAAAATGTGATTGCGGGGAGGTGGGGGACGCCGATCACTTCCTCTTCGATTGTCCGATCAGGCACATCATATAATCAAACCTACTGAGGACAACAAGCCCATCTGGTTAGAAAGCGTTCTAAAAAATAGTCAGTCAAGATATAAAATAAAGTCCTGCGTGATGACAGCGATGGGGATGGTGGCGGGGCCCTCCCCCCACTAATAGAAATGACACCCTCTGGTTCCCCTTCTTTTAGGTAGAGAGGTGGGACTAGGTCCCCCTCTATTTTAAACCTTTTAAACTACTTTATAATAAATTTTTAATTAAATCATATCACCATCCCGTTAAGGGGACTTATATGCGCTTCATCTGTATAATATTCACTTGTTACACCACAACATTAAATTCATATCACCACATAACATTCTCATAAAATATTTATTTCACCTTCATTTAAATCCTATTTATAAACATCAAATCGTTATCACCTTTTAAAAATAATAATTATTTAAATTAAACTCTTGATGTTTGTATTTCTTCTTTTTGTATTGTAATGTTTTTTGTTTTGTGTTTTGTGTTTGTTTGTGTTTCTTGTTCTGCGTTTAAGTTACATTTCCCAGTGTGCCACCGATGTATTAAATGTAATTTTAACGGTGTGCCACCGGTTTTGCATTCTTGGTTTCGCGGGACTCCGGATGATTATTGTATTTTTTAACATAAGGTCGGAATGTTACCGAACCATTATAATTCTCCCTTGGGAATAAAACAACCACAAATATAATATTTAAAACAAAAATGATCGATCAGCCGGCGTGGGTCCTCCTTTGTGCTGTGGAAGTCGGCCCCACCCTTTACCCCTGGACCACAAATACACTCTAAACCTAACGGTGGGTCCAATAAAGTGGGTGGGTCTTTAAAAGAAAACACACACACACATGCCCGGACCCAAATTCGAACCAGGAACCTTCCGATCTAGAGGCTAACACCTTATCCACTATACCGGTTGGATTAATCCCCAAGTGAAAGAACCGAGGACAACACCACGTAATTTTGAACCACGGTCAGATGACGAAGACAACACCTGAGCTGGCACCCCACTCTCTAAACTTCCACACCAAGCCAACGTGAGGACATTTGAGGCCGCGACAGATTTAACGTGCACCAGCTACCTTTTCACACGACGGTGTTTGGTTGGATTCAAACTCGCAGGTTGCTAATCCGTTAAATCCTCCAACCGGGCCACCAAGGCCTTGAAATAAAATGAAACGAGTGAGGACTGATGAGAACTCATTGGTTGGTTTTACTGGTACAAGAACTAGATATTGCAAAACCAAATTAGAACTGCAATAATAAACTAGACAATGCCCTGGGAGTTTAACAGACAAGACAGCAATTATTAATCCGATCGAACAATAATTTGTGGGTCGATTGCGAATTATTCGCAGTACTTACTCGATACCATTTTCATATGGAATGGAATTTTTAGTTAAAGTCGTCGCAACACAACGGGCTATTGACGACGGTCCGGGATCAGTCCCTTAAGGGAAAGATCCGAGGACAATACCTCGTAATTTTGAACCACGGTCAGATGACGTCCATTTTCATATGAAAACGCCTTAAGATTCATCCAGGTAAATTGAAACAAACGTCTTAGTTTACAAATCATGTAATGGAAGTCAAAATACCTGCTATGATTTGGTCTTGTCAGACATGAGTGCTGTTGTGCATAAAGGAAAAACAAACCCTGTCATAAAAGTGCAGTGGGTAAAAAGTTTTCGTACGCTCTAACTGCCTACCTCTGTTTCAATTGAAGAAAAAAAAACCTGAACTATGTTAAATATAAATGTATGTAAAATCTGCTTGTGCAGTTTTAGCAATCAATACCTCGAATTATAAACATGTTCCAATCTACAAATTAGGAAGAAAAGTTTTCGTACGGCTATAAAAAAGTATCTAAGAATATCATGAACTAAATGTTTTTTCTAATGATCATTTGGATCTCCTTTTGATCTACCCTGATGACCTCTCTTAAACGTTCTGGCGTATTTCCAATAATTTTTTTATGCTGATTTAAGAGTAATTTTACTCAAAACGTCCAATAGAATACCTTTAAGTTTGACTTTGCTCCTTATATCGTACTTCGTAAGTTCAAGGTTTTATTCTTCTCGTAGATGTTCTGTGAATCACACCAGGAAAGGGAGAAATTGCAGTGACCCTTGCAGAGCAACCAATTGCATAACGATCCTTCCCGTGTATTTTAGGTCATTATCTTGTTGGAAGATAAATGTCCTCCCATGAATTAGGCACTGCTCTTCACGGACATTCTATATTCACATAATCCACTTTACTTTCAATAAATTTGAGTGCCTTCTGAAAAAAATTATGCTTTCAACCGCAGCGTCCGAACCACCATTCGACAGATATTTAGTTATTTTTGTTATTGTTAGTTTTATTATCGTTTAGTTATCCGACAAATGTTAGTTATCTTTTCTTAGCATGAAGGTTAGATTTCTTCATTAGAAACATAATTATTGAGTAAAGAAGTAAAGATAGAGTAGAATTTTTTCCCTTCCGTTTTCCCAGAACTATGCATTTTGCTTTTGAGTGTTTCACTTGTACGCCAACGATATGTTGGCTCATTTTTTTAAATTCGAACTTAATATCCACACCCTGGAGATATTGAAAACTTTAATTCACAAAAATAGTAGGTTAAAGACATATTCATGTGCAGTTTTGCAAATTAAAAACTAAGCAGAGAAAGCTAATCAAATAATTCATCAGACGAACTAGGGTTTATAACAGTCCCCCTTCGCAAAGGGGTTCGTCGACACCATGGTACACAGAACCGAGGTACCCCGTAACTGTCTAAATATTTTCCTGTGATAATGTGTGGCCTGTTTTATAGATGTAATTATTTGATTTCATTTGTAACAACAAGAGTATGCAAGTGTCCAAAGCAGCGATTTTCAACCGATGGGCAGCAAAAATGGCACTGGTGGGCCTCAAGGATGGTGAAGTGGTTTAAATTGCGTAAGCTTTGTCAACGGATAAGTTTTTAACTTTTGACAAGTAGGTTCACAAATAATTCTGATAACTATTTTTTTTTATTATAAAGCACCATCGATAAATTGTTTCAAAGATATTTTTTAAACCATGTGGGAGCAAAAAGGGTGGAGATTACAACTTGTTTCGTAGATCAATAAAAATCATGCCCATTTTTTGGCAGATAGGCAAAATTATGGTATAATTTTTTGTGTGAACTATAATTTCAGTAGATACACTCTATAACAAAAAAAATCGACGCACCAAGAAGGAATCATCCGATTGCTTTAAAATTTCGTATGCAAAAATGTTTTGACCAAGTATTCAAATGATTAAAATTTGGTGTCCAATGAATGAACAGTGCGATCTCCAGCGCATCGGAACTGCGCATCCAGCAGATGTATAAAAGGAGTTGTTCTTGAACGGTTGTTAAAAATTTCTACTGCATTGCGATTTAGGATACCTTTCAACGACTGAAAAGATGCCTCGCCGCAGGATTCGAGCTCATTACGAGCAACTTTCAGAGTTTGAAAGAGGCAGGTTGGACAAATCGGAGAATCGCTCGTCATGTGAGTCGAAGCGATGCGGCGATTAGAAGATGCTGGCAAGAGTGTGTGGACAATGGCAGATTTCAGCGTCATGATGGTAGCGGTCGACGTAGGGCCACAACAGATCGCGAGGACAGAGTGATTGTCAGATCAGCTGTCACAGCGCATGATACATCGCTATCAACCATCAGTCGTGCGATCCACACACGAGTGTCCACCATGACCATTCATAGACGGCTGAGAGAGCGAAATCTACGTTCGTACCGACCGTTACGCCACCTGCCACTCACGCCTGCACACTGTCGAGCCAGATTACAGAGGTGCTTGGCTCGAACAGGCTGGAATGATGGTGACTGGGGATGTATAGTCTTTAGCGACGAATCCCGCTTCCAACTGTGTCCTGACGATCATCGAAGACGTGTCTGGAGATTCCCAGGGCAGCGTGCCGATCCTGCTTTCACTATTGTACGCCACACGGGCCCTCAACAAGGAGTTATGGTCTGGGGTGCCATTTTCCTTGATAGCCGGACCCCTTTGGTCGTCATTAAAGGTACACTTACTGCACAGCGGTATGTTGACAACATTCTGAGACCTGTTTTGATACCGTTCCTTTCGCAGTACCCTGGGCTTATTTTTCAGCAAGACAATGCCAGACCACATACGGCACGTGTTGCTATGAACAGTCTTCAAGCTTGTCAAACACTTCCTTGGCCAGCCAGATCAACAGATCTCTCTCCCATCGAGCATGTCTGGGATATGATGGGAAGGCGACTGCATCCGGTAGGGAATGTTGATGACGTAGTCCGAGAATTGGAGCAAATTTGGCAAGAAATACTCCATGAGACCATCCGGGAGCTTTATCGATCTATGCCACGCCGTGTGACAGCTGGCATCCAGGTTAGAGGCGGGTCAACACCTTATTAAGCTCGTTACTGTAACTCTGAAATAAATCATTCAATTGTTCTGAAATTTTAATAATTTTCTATTCTGTACATAATTTTCCTATCCACCAATTTTTGTCTCCTTCGGACAACTCCTTCTTGGTGCGTCGATTTTTTTTGTTGTAGAGTGCAATATGTATAATTTGTGTACCACGGATGATAAAGGTAAAAATTCACAGGTTCAAAGGAAGATAAGACTGTTAACATTTTTTAAGCCATGTGGTAGGAAAAAGGGTGGAGATTACAACTTGTTTCGTTGATCAATAAAAACCATGCCCATTTTTTGTCAGATAGGCAAAATTATAATATCATTTTTGGTGTGACGCATAATTTCAGTAAATTATACGTATAATTTGTGTACCACGGATGACAAAGGTTAAAATTCGCAGGTCCAAAGTAAGATAAGACTTAACATTTGTGTAAGGAAATAATTGATAGATTGGCACATATTTATAAGTGAGGGGACTGTCATGTATCCTGGTACTGAGGCCCACCATCTAACTCGGTACTGGTGCCCAGAAGGCTAATGTGTGGGGAGGGCTGATTTAGAAATATAGGTGAACCACACGTCAGTCTTTCCACATTGCCTATCTTTCCACTCATACATCACTGCCTCGTTTCCCTAAAGTCGCGCCTACGAAATTAAATATTTCGCAGATCGGAATAACACATAAATACTGCATATTCCCGCAAAATGCCAGGCCCGCAGCGAGTTAAATCGCATTATCCGCTCCGGCATCCACCATCAATAGTATTGCCGTTCTTCGCAAGAGTAAAAAACCATCAGCCGTCGCTGCCACCCACAAGAAGTGCGACTGCCATTTAGAAAGTAATTTTTTAAACAGCGTGCACGGACAATTTACGGGTCCCCCGGGAAGCAAACACACCGTGAAGAAAAAAACTGAAAGTTATTCACGAAGGGGAGAAGGAGAGGAGAAGCCCAGCACAGATGACACTCGACGTTCCGGAGCATTAAATATTGAGCATCTCCGCCATCTGACCCGGCCGGCGGTGTGCACGAATCACAAACTCCATTCTTCCCCCTTCCTAATCACGGTTGCTTCAGGAGACACGTCATAGCCCGAAATGAGCGACCACCACATCAATAATTTGGCGCCACCGGACGCAGGCGAGGGAAACAAAGAGAAGACGCCCGCCGTTGTTTGTAGGTCAATACATCCAGCTACCGAAAAGAGAAAGAGCATTGGGGAAATCTGTGGCCACCCAGCGCTTTTCCCACGCATTTCAGTTTTCTTTTGATTAATCGCAACCCAGTTGGCCATTTCTCTACTACGAATGATCGACCTGTTATTGACCTGAAATACTACCGTGCGCTTTTGGAAGTGGGGGAAAAAATACATTCCAGAAGTAGGGAATTACTTCTTGACCATTCATTCAGCGCTTCATTTGAGACACCTAAATTTATATTTCTGTGCTCAGATGGCAAAATGTTATAAATCACTTTTCCCAAAAAATTGAGTAAAGCTTCGGTTTCCTAAAAAAGTGGAGCCGTTATCTAACAGCCGTGATACGTCATGATGCCGCGGGCATAACTAGATGGCCGTCTAAATAAGAATCCAGAGGTGTCAACTTAGACGGACAGAATACGTTGGAGAATGGGCAACACAGACGGCTGCCGTGGTTTATTTTATTCGAGAAACAAAACAAAGAGGCTTTTTATTCTCTAGTTCAAAGTTTCTAACTTCGGGATCGTTGAAGATAGAGTGAAAATTTCAACGGATTTCAAATCAGCGTAAAGTTTTACGCCAGATCGATACCAAAAACAGTTTTATTATTCAATTTTTTGCCATTTGATTATTTAATTATTTATTAAATAAGTAATTATTTATTTAAAGA
Source organism: Metellina segmentata (assembly GCA_947359465.1). Lineage (NCBI taxonomy): Eukaryota > Metazoa > Arthropoda > Arachnida > Araneae > Tetragnathidae > Metellina > Metellina segmentata. The sequence goes on along the minus strand of OX375875.1, from coordinate 27,979,657 downwards.
AAATCACATTTAAGGTATCGATCTGGTGTCAAATTTTCCGCAGATTTCAAATTCGCTGAAATTTTCATTCTGTGTTTAACGATCCCGGTTTTACAAAAACGAACTAATCAATGCCAGTCAAAAATGTTTGTTTGTTTTGCTCCTCTTCGCTCGAATCGTTTGTCGCAGGAAATGAAATCTGGCCGCTACAAGAGAGAAAATGTTCCCCAACTGTTTAAGACCGCTATGACGACAGTCATGGAAATGGCGGCTCCGATAACTTTCGTTACGCTCACAAACAACGCTTTCTATGAAACCAACACCATCTGTTAGTATAAACAACGTTTTTGTGACATGACCCACAGCTACATCACGGCTGCGCTTCCTTAGGAAACCGAAGCTTAAGTCCCATCCTGGAGTATGGTTTGTTAATGTGGTGATAAAATGTCGTAATTATTTTCCTTTCAGTTTATGAGGAAACAAAGGTGGAAAATTGTAATAAGTCAAAAACCACAGAACCACATGTTGAATCTTGAAATTGCTATCACGAAATATTAAAAAAAGTGACTTATAACATTGTGTCATCTGAGAACAGATTTGTGCAGTTCGCATTTTCAGTTGTCTCTGCTTTTTTAAAAGGAGTGTTTCTCTGTGATCAGTGTCCTAACGAATCTATGGCACTTACAATGATGAAATTTGGCACTCAGGTTGTCCGAATTTGTTGAGATATTTGTGTTGCGTCCTAATTTTAAGATTTAATCTAGAACATTTTTTAATCAGTTTATCGGCATTTAATAATTATTGTTTATTCCGTAGAATGGCAACAGTATAAAGAGGTCATAGATTATAAATTCATTTTTTGCCGTTTCATTTTCCAAGCAATGATTTCAGCGGACGAACATAACAAATTAACAGATTTAACTGGAGTTCTTTTTTCTAACTCTTGGATCTTTAAAGACAAGAGTAATGTTCAGTAAAATCCCTTATTCTCTCAAAACAGCTCATGAAGCAAAAAATGACCTACCTTAGAGCGACAACACATACCATTCGACACAAGGTCTTATCTACGAGTATATATAATTCTTTTAATCCTTATCTGTATTGTATATGTCGTTCGGCAACAACTTGATCAAATTTCGCGTGGTTCTGCGAGTGAATAAAATGCATGAACGGAAATAAATATTTTTCTTTCTCATCTGACAGTAAACAAAAACAAATGGGACGAGTTGTGTAGTCAAATATTTAAAGCATGAAGTAACACAAAATAAAAAGCGATTCTGTAACGAAGTTTTTTTAACGTAAAAAAAAATTAATTTGTTGGAATTTCGGTGAAGGTGTGAATGGGAAAGAAAGAAATTTTCTAATTTCACATGAAGTGCTGGAAAGAAGAAAAAAAGGTTTTTCGAAATTACTGGATTCCATCAATATTTTAATAAGTTTTAGAATATAATGATGCTGTAGCCTTCGGAGGCTCCGCAATTCAGATTCTCATAGGGTTATGCTATTACCAGCCGCTCTTTCAGAACAAATGGTCAACAAGCCCATAAGTTCATTGTTTGTCTTCAAAGTCATAAATATTTAACATTAATTTCATTTCCAAATGTCAATTCATTAAACTAGATCACCATAACCAAGACTGTGTTAGCAATTAAGCAATGTTATAAAACGATATGTTAAAATGAAGTATAATTTTTAAGTGTATAAAGTTAATATGTCATGGGTGATATATTGAACGCTTGATTGACGAACAAAGCATCGTCTAAATGGTAGACATTTCCTGTAAAAAATACCGATGCTTCGATGAAATATTGTATCCATGCACTGATTCTGCACGCTTTCGCCGTACAAGTAAAATGAAGCAAGTATTTCCTATCATCCATATATATAATTCTCTTACGTGGCACGCAAAAAAAGACATTATTTGTTATCGCGTTTTGGCAACATTGTACGATTGTTTGTTTATCACAAAGCCTCGCGCTTCAATTGAATTTATAGCGTCATCGGATGAAATTTTATTCAAAGAAAATGAATTTTAGTCGAGCTGTTGCAGTTAATAATAGAAAGCAAAGAAAGCTGAGGATCTTTTAAAAAGGCGGAGGGCCATTTAAAAAAAGGTCCTTTTCAGGGCCAACAATTATAGTTCAACAAGACGCTTGCACTACAACTTTTGACAACAAACTCAATGAAAATGCGTGGGTGGCTCGAGTGCAGGAGTAAATGTACACACAAACAACATGCTGTGTATTCAATTTCCAAATCAGCGCTCACATTTCGAGTCAAAATTTGCTCAAAGTTTTCATTTGAATTCGGATTCCAGAGGTACTGTAAATATCTTTTCTGAAAAACAGCAAAAAATTTAGGTTTGAAAAATATATTTTTGGAATATCATATTTTTTAAACAATCCCTTCTGCTAGGACACATGTCTTCATTGATGTTCGCGAAGCGAGCATATGTTCGCGCAGCGAACCAATGAGAATTGTGAAGTAATCCTCCGAGGGTTGGCGAGCGTTAGCGAGCAGGGGGCAGGCCCCCTAGTACAACAGAATTACGCCGCTAACCAAACATGCTTCGTGGATTTGTTGCGTTAGCAGAATGCGAGCTGTAAACGGCGCAGGATCGATTTCTGTGGTATTTGTCTTTTCTGTGTCCATGAAGACTTTTCTTGTAAGCGTGTCTATTAAACGGAAGATATTGCCTGGTGCAGCTTGTCTTGTGCCTTAAAAACCAACCAGCAAGGTTCCATCTCATAAAGATTAATTAAAATCCGTTTAAACCTCACCATATCGCACCCCGGCTAGAAAAGTGACACAGCTCAAAAAATAAATGTTTGATGTTAAGTCATTGAAAAATACGTATGAGGGGCCCCAGCGTGTTATATTAATATTCTATAGAATATAATAGAAGTTACCACGATAAATACTTACCTAAAATTTAAAAGAGAAGCTTATACTATTTCAATAAAAGTTTTATAGTATCCTTTAAGTTGATGTTTCTCAAATTCTGCAATTTTGAGTTGTGTCACTTTTCTTGCCGGGGTGCGATATAATATAATAAGAGATACATTTCTTTGTGCGTGTATAAATACGGCAAATCAAATGAGAGGACAGTTTCAGATCAACGGGAGACATAATAGCTCAACTGTAAAAGAAGTCCTTTTGGATACCACAAGGTCACATGAGTAACACGGGCTTACATAAAATTTCGATACCCGACTTACGAGAGACAACCAAACTTTTCAGATTTGCGTTGAAAGATTTCCCTTACCTCGCAAAGTTTTCATGTGAGCCACCGCCATTCGCAAGATGGTCAGCTTGTCCGGTTTCCGTGCAAGTGCACTGCATGTAGGAACCATGTCGGACAGCTCCGAAATGAAGGCCGTCATTTTGTTTCGCCGCCGCCGTTCGATCTCGCTGTGATTCTCCCTAAAACACAAAAATAGTTGTAAAACAATTGAAAATTTTACTTTTTAATGGGCATATAAACAAAATAAGCAAGGTTGTAATGAGCTACCAATGTCAATATATTTTTCCAAACAGTACCACATCACACTCCTAGGAGATTGTCGCAAGTCGGCCTTATGACCCATACCTCCTTTAAGATACTTGTTGTAAAAAGGCACCGTTTTTTTAACAACGATTAAAACCAGCCTATTTTTGACAAAGCCGTAGCAATCTACAATAATTATTTACATGTATACACTACCCTACAATAATGGACCGAACACCAGCGAATTTGCATAAAATCCGACTACTTGTTTGGGGGTGTTTTTCGTGGTAGGGCCTGAGATCATTGCATGTTGTTCTTGGTAAATTCAACGCCGACGTCTGCATGAACATTTTGGGCAATCAGGTTCTTCCTACGCTCAGGCAATTTTATGGAATTGATGAATGTCCACGACGACAACGATCCATGTCCTGTTGAAGCCTCTGTCAAACAGTCGTATCAAGACATGGATGTAAAACGTCTTCCCTGGCCTGCTCATAGTCCCGACCTAAATCCCATAGAACATTTGTGGGACGAGTTAGTGACGCTTACGGACTAGGGAGCCACTTCCAAAATCTACAGCTGAGCTGGCGACATTCTTGCAGCAGGAATGGACACAAATACCCATAGCTGTGTATGAAAAGCTTGTTAAAAGCATGCCCAGAAAGGTTGCTAGTGTAATTGCAGCACGTGGGGGACTATCCCCCTATTAAAGCGTGTATTATTTCCCTTATACCATCACATCTTGCTGTCCGGTGCATTATTATAGGGTAGGGCATTAATTATATAGTAGGATCTGTGTGCTTGATCTCGATATGATCGGCCTGTTTTCTATGTGTTCAACATTCAAAACATATATTATTAGATGCACTCGTTTAAAACTGAGAAAGAAACCCGTCATGTGTGGACTATGTCAAATGTCCTAATTACACCCTAAGGCAATACACGCTTTGGACGGAAGCATACACAAAACATGCAAGTACATTCCATTTCAGTACAGAAAACATGGCACATACGTGAATATTCTAGCCTGTTTTGTATCGTAGGACCACTGTTGGACAAATGTTGTTTGTTTTAGTCTTTGACTGAGATAGACGAATACAGCGTCCGTATGGTTAAAAACCATCTTAACCCATTCGTGAGTGATGAGACGCCCAGTGTCCCACCACCTCGCCCTAAAGATATGAATCATCTCAGTCTGACTATTTTAAAAATATATTATGTGATGTTAAACAATCTGACGCCGTATAAATTAACTGGATTTGTGATTATATTTGCTCTGAAAAATTACAACCGGTTTCGTTGTATAATTATTAATTGGTTCAGTTATTCCATAATTAATTTGACCTTTAATCCTTTTGTGATTTGTCTTTGCACGATGCTGACGTTGGAAAGATGAGGGAATAACAATTCTCTTAACTCTATGGATTAACTTAACTCTTTTTTCTAAATTTAGGTCCTCGTTATCTGACCATGGATCAAAATTACGTGGTATTGTCCTCGGGTTTGATCCCGGACCGACGCCAATAGCTAGTTGTGTTACTCCTGTCCGACGTTAATTAAATACCTACCAACCTTAACTTGGGTCTCTGGCTTTAACATAGCTTGACTGGATTGTTTTCTTGAATCCAATTCATAATTAGCTTAATAAAGTACTGAGTTTCATTACTTACTGTTTGTTAACTGTCTTTCTAATGATATCGATTTAATTTATATTTAAAATGAACTTGTATGTCCATTTATAGTACTTAAATCGTTGGAAGACTTACCGGCTTCTCAGGGATTTCCCGGTGGTAATTGACTATTAATACTAGTATAGGGCAAGGTATATAAATATTTTCCGAGGATTCTCGAATTATTTTGTAGGTAGGCTTTACGAAAACAATGAATTATAGGTTATAGAAAAATAATAGAATAGTAGAATTTGGATCTATTTTTCTAATAAATATACGCAGTTAACAATGTTTACCGAAAAAACTGTTCAGCTACCTGGTTAACTAAACACTTTGCAAAGAGTCTAGCTTTCAGACATTATCATTAGAACATTTGGGAAGTATCTACTATTGAAAGATTAGTTTTGATCTACAAGACTCAAATTTGAACAAGACTAAGCAAGTATAGTATGTATTCAAGGCTTAAAACAAAAATGATCAGATATTTGGAAGATCCTGCAATTTTTTTCATCACATTTCATGAAGACAGGGCAAAAGCGCACCTATTACAAAAGAAGAGAGGAGGGGGCAGGGGCTTAGGCCCCCTGTAAGCGTCATTTACAGGGTCTGGCAAAGGAGCATATTCCCACATAAAAATATTGTCGTCCATCAATTTTTGCAACGTGCCCCCAAACCCGTACAAAACGACGAATACTTTCGCTAATTAATGAAAGAAAGCATGGAAACCTCCTTCCTGCTCACATTTCGCTTGAAAGAGGGGAGGGAACAACACAGCGAGCGACCGGCGCCTTCCACTTAAAAAATAACGATCTATTACCTGTATAATTTTTTCCTTTTCCCTCTGACAACACGGGAAGACGTTACAGAACTCGAGAAGATCCATTACCTTCCCCACTTTCGTGATCCAGCCGACGATAAGACGAATCGATTCGCAATATCGGCAATGTGGTTGAAGGCATTATTGGAATGGGGCATTCGAAAAAGGAGATAGCAAAAAGAAGAGGGGACATTAAAGGCACTTCCGCTGAAGAACACGCAAGCTTACTAGGAGCGAGAGAGGAAAAAAAAGGGGGGACCTTATCGCTGATGGTGATAATGAACTCCCATTTCTCAGCTTGCATTTCTGGAGAGATTAGAGACCCCAGAAGTACTACACACGTTCTCACTTGTTCCACAGAAGTACCTCCACAACTGTGGTAGGGTACTAGGTGGATGGAGGGAGGGTGCCTGACAGGTTTGAAATACAGGAGTCGGCAAACGTTGGGGTGACGGCGAAACCTTTGAAGGAGCGAGGTTCGTATTCTTTGGAGAATAGAAGTGGCTGATAACACTCTACTGTGTAAGAATTAGACCGTGGGGTGACGGGATATAAAACGGCTGTTCTTGCTGAACGGGAGAAGAGCAACGAATTTGAGACTATATTTCTGAATCTCAACTGAATAGCTAGTAGTTATGTAATTAAATAGATAAAGGAACAGCGGATGAAACGACGAGGTTACTGAAAAGGCTTTAGTCAAGCAACACATTGGTCTAACATTAGTACAGCGACACGAAACTGGCTGAAATTCGCATGCGTACAGACAAGTTTTTGCACAAAAACGGAGTACGCATGTTGTATGCTTTGTCACATGCAGTTCCAATGTGTGGTTGGGCTTATGGTAAACTGGTAAACAGAGACGCATTTTATGAAGGGGAAGTATCTTTCGAAGTATCTTTGGAGAATAGAAGTGGCTGATAACACTCTACGGTGTAAGAATTAGACCGTGGGGTGACGGAATATAAAACGGCTGTTCTTGCTGAGCGGGAGAAGATCAACGAATTTGAGACTATATTTCTGAATCTCAACTGAATAGCTAGTAGTTATGTAATTAAATAGATAAAGGAACAGCGGATGAAACGACGAGGTTACTGAAAAGGCTTTAGTCAAGCAACACATTGGTCTAACATTAGTACAGCGACACGAAACTGGCTGAAATTCGCATGCGTACAGACAAGTTTTTGCACAAAAACGGAGTACGCATGTTGTATGCTTTGTCACATGCAGTTCCAATGTGTGGTTGGGCTTATGGTAAACTGGTAAACAGAGACGCATTTTATGAAGGGGAAGTATCTTTCGAAGTATCTTTGGAGAATAGAAGTGGCTGATAACACTCTACGGTGTAAGAATTAGACCGTGGGGTGACGGAATATAAAACGGCTGTTCTTGCTGAGCGGGAGAAGAGCAACGAATTTGAGACTATATTTCGGAATCTCAAATGAATAGCTAGTAGTTTAAGTTATAGTAGAATAGCATTAGTACAGCGACACGAAACTGGCTGAAACGCGCATGCGTACAGACAAGTTTTTGCACAAAAACGGAGTACGCATGTTGCATGCTTTGTCACATGCAGTTCCAACGTGTGGCTGGGCTTATGGTAAACTGGTAACAGACTGTAGAACTGGCAAACAGAGACGCATTTTATGAAGTGGGAGTATCTTTCGGACAATTAACCAGCCATGTGTGATAATTTGCGTATTCTAGAATGGCCACTTTTTAAGTAAATATAACTTGTTTTATGATATATACATAACTTTGACTTTCATGTAAACCAGATATGTGTATGCACGTGGCATGGTAAGTTCTCCCGACTGGTCGTTGGATTGCACGTGAGAAGAGATCACCTATCCAAACAAATCCTTATTGTAATTAAGGATAGTAAGTATTAGGTATTTAGACTTGTGCTTGGTATAAAATCGCAACCCGTGTTCTATCATTCAATAAGTATTAACATCTCGCAAAGATAAGGTTCTACATACTGATCTGAACTTGGAACATACCACTAAACATAAGTTGAATGTACTTAAAGCGCAACTTGATTTCACTACAAATACTAAATGTGCTGAAGGGAATTAATTTCAAGAAATGTATTGCCTTAACTACGAACAATCTTTATCTCCGATCTCAACCCAACGAACGACTTGAGATTTAAAGCTAGTGTTCATGACTCAAAGGATCCCAAAGTTTCAAAAGTTGAACATTAGTCAGAGACATGCTGGCATATTATTCCTCTCCTCTTTAGTAGAAGTCAAATGAACTTTGACTATTACACTAAAAGTATATGCTGCCGAAGACTGCCGCGTTTGCATTCCTTTCCAGAAAGAAATGATGCTGCTGGCGCGCGAACAGAACTTATTAACATTTATATTTTCAGAGCATAAGCCGTGTACTCACTGACGATTTGTAACGCGAGTTACAATTGGTTTCTCTAGCGTGGACCGTCTCGTGCAAGGTTCATGAAGAGCTTTGGAATGTTCGAAGCTATCCAAGTGCTTATCAGTTTTTAGGACGAACACAAAAGGGATTTTATCAACATCGTGGACGCTACTGTTCAAAAGTGTGCTGTCTTAAAGCGATTATTTGGTAACCTCTTGTGGATTCATCTACTAGCGAGCCCACTCTAATCACTGAATTCGAGTGTTCGCGACGCGTAACAAGGAGACCGAAGACATACAGTCCACATCTCAAGCAATTACAATGCATGACACATTACACGTTACAATTCGTTAATGAGTATCCGTCTATAAATAAATTATTTTTATAACATATTCTTCCTGGACCATTTCTCAATTTTTGTGAGCGCTTATTACGCTGTACATACAGGACACACATATTCATACTTTATTTCTTCTATGTCAGGGGATGACAAAAAACAATTAGGAGCCAGAACCTTTGCAATACATATCATACTTTTTTTTTTTTTTTGAACGCAGAGTATATTGCAGAACTCATTACACACACGCGCACAGTAAATAATATGCTATTTATAGTGTAACTGAGGCAATAAAAAATAATAATAACTTTTTTCTACATTAGACATTTTGCTCCAATTTTGACCTTTTATGGCCCAAAAAATCAAATTTTTGTTTTCACGGAAAATAAACGTTCTTTACAGAAACATAAAAATTAGCGCCCGGGATTTGTGGTACCTCGTTTTACGTGAATATAACCAGTAAATAATGTTCCTATTCCTATCTCTTTATGACTTGTTCTTCATATTACAGTAATTTGGATTACCAATAGCATGAGGTATAAACAGATGAAGACTTTTAATCAACTGAGATTCCTGTACAGTAAGATGTGAAGAAATCCCATCTCTGGTCTAAATCAAATTGGTCTTTGTAAATAGGGGCGAATGAACATTAAAGAGCCAAGGATCGGATACCACAGACCTTGCGGTTCTTGGTGTACAATTTTGACCTTTGACTTCTGAAAACAAATAGTTCCAAAGGAACACACACAAATAACAAAATACTAGAACAGTAAAAATCGAAACGTAACTAGCTAGAAATGTAAATAATGTGGTGACGTTACAAAACTAGAGCATTCAAAGTTATATAGTGTCGTAGTTAAAGGACAGTTGAAAATTTTTTCTGTACATTTCAAGAAACGATATTTTATCAAAAAAATTATTAGTGTCATTTACACTAGCCAAGAGTACTACAATAAAACGTAGTGTTCAAACTTATCCAGCGTTGCAAACTTATTACTCACACAATATTTTAAGGTTTAATAGACATTGACACTTGTTTTTAGTGGCAAGAACCTGACACAGCGCATGTAAACGCTACAAAGGACGTTGAAAATAATTTTTAAGATACTGTTTTTCATCCCAATTGCCCTAGACAAGCTAGACCCAATTGAGTACATGCCCCTTCAAAATGTCCAAGAGCAAAGGATTTACATATCCTTTCTGGACAGCCCAAGACAAGCAAGGAAGTAATCAAGAGAGTCCTGCTCTATATTATTTCCGACAGGACGAGAAAACTATTAAACCTTAATTAAATTAAATTAATCTTAAATGTCCAGTCTAGAGATCGCATTCTCTTAACCTGTCACCTCTTAATTTGAGGGTACCTCCGAGATGTTTTCTGGTATCACCTATGGATGGAAGGAATTTTCAAAGGGATAATGTTCTAAATATTGAAAGGAATGTTAGAATACAAACGGTAACAGCTGAAGGAGTGAGTGGAAGGAGCTATGTGACATTTGTTTACATTTCGGGATTATTGTAGTTTTGAAGTTGCCTCGGGGTGAGGTATGACTTGTGCTGTCAACTAGAGCAATCTCGATTATTTTAGCGGATACTTACAATACCACCAATCCCAAAGTCCTTCAAATTCATGTAGTATGATTGACTTTGAGGCCAAACATCTCAAAACTATAAAAATGGTATATAACACTTTTCCACTCATCCCTTCAATTGAAAATGTATTTTAGAAATTTCAAATAACCATTTTTGTTTATTTTTAATGCTGTCATGTTCTGAGCGACAGAAAGACGCTCAACTTTTCACTTGTGCTTTCAGGTCTTTGCCTGACGTTCTCGTCATCGGCGAGTTTCGATACTTAATACAAATACAAATACAAATATTGACGACCAGCTACAGGCTCAAGCCCAACAAGGCTGGTCCTTTGTTTATGAATTCTCCAATTCCCACTGACTATCCAATTGTGTCTTAAATTCGTACACTCCCTTTGAATTAACTATATTTTCTGGCAACGCGTTCCAACTGTCTATTACCCTATTAAAGGAGTAGTTTTTCCTTAAATCCCGATTAAAATGTGTCTTATTCAATTTATACCCATGGCCCCTTGTTCTGTTATCCCTATTGAAATTTAAGCCCTCTGTGTCCCCTTGTTTTACAAACTTGAAAAGCTGAATCAAATCCCCCCTCCTTCTTCTTCTTTCCAGTGTATACATGTTTAGCTTACTTAAACGTTCATTATAGTCGAAATTTGCTAGCCCCTTTATTATTTTTGTAGCTCTGTGCTGAACCCTTTCAATTGATTCTATGTCCTTTCTCATATATGGAGCCCAGAATTGTACAGCATATTCTAGATGTGGTCTTACTAAACCCTTATATAATGGCAAGATTATATTCTTATCCCTTGAAGTTACAGTCTTTTTAATATACCCCAATAACCTATTAGCCTTTTTACCCGCAGCTGAACATTGGTGACCCATTTTAAAATCCCTGTGAATTATCACCCCAAGATCCTTGACTGTTTCTCCCTCCTTTACCTTTACTCCCTGCAGACAGTACTCGGCTCCACTTGCAAGATTGGATTAAAGTTGGTTTGCCATTTAACCATCGGTGAACGGGGTTTACGGGTTTAAATTGGATTCCTTTAACCCTTTTGAGGGAATTTTAAGGAGGAAAAGACCTTGAACTTAAGAACACGGGAAGAAACACCATAAGTACCATCATCCTCTATTTTAGATTGGAATAAAAAATGAAAGATTATTTATACACAACATATACACCAGTATACAGTGTTTCAGAATAGACTGCACAATAAGCATACTACGCGATTCCTTGTGAAAAAATTACTCCAGAAAATTTTCGTTTTCGATTGGACGCGACATTTCGGAAATGCGTACGTACTTACAACGCACAGTTTAACGCACACGGATTGATGAACCTTTGGTTTTTAGTGGGCGCAAGGTCCAAAAAAAGTCAAGTTACACCAAGCGCAAGATAAAATAATAAAACCATCAGGCGTAAGAAATTTATAGCAGAATAAAACAATAAAAAAAAAAAATTCCAAAAACATGATCAACACAAAAATGTTTTATTTAAATTGAAGCGAAAAAATGCAATTTTTATGAATTGATTGGAAACACTCTTGTCAAAAATACGATGCATGACATAAAAAGACATGAAAATGATGTACACAGGCAATAAAATAAAATACCAAAACAGCAAATGACACGCAAACATTCTGATTTGCATCTGGTGCTTTATTTTCGTATGCGTCTCCCGATTTACACTACAGAAAACATAACCTCAGGAACGCAAATTGTATATCTGGAATGCCACTAAGGGAATCCACCTTAAGTCATATTCTAACCTTTAAAAGTGCAATAATCTCCTCCTCGTAGATTCCTTTGAATTCTACAATATGAATTCATTTTCCATTTCTGTACACAATTCGGTGCCGAAAGAATTGAAAGTCGTTTGAAAATACAAGCAATAACTGCATAAATATTCTTGTATTTGCACAAAGAATACAAGCTCATCAACCAGAACAATTTGCGAAATGCTGGACATTCGGAAACGAACAATACCTCTAACAGAATCCAAAAACGCACTTTCACAATTCTCCTTCACTCTTCGACAACGACACACGCGATCAGACCGATTCATGCTACGTATTTGCCTAATGCCCGCGCATTATACATTGTAATCAGGAGTTAACGGTAATTATTTCCCCCTGCTCGACCAACATCGTAGAAACATCGACATTTTCCCTCCCGGACCCAAATGTCCACTCACAGTGTGTTCCTCCTAAAGGCGTATCCATTTCGCTGTGACAGTCATAAGCGTTCCGGTGAACAGTTCAAAAGCAAAAATCGATGAAAGAGACATTTTTGAAGTGGGCGGGTAGAGGGGGGAGGGGGCGAGGCGGTGGGGGTCGCATTGCGTGCGTGATGAAAAGATTGTGATACAGCGTTATTCGATACGCTCACCTGACAACAGACCAGGATGTCAATTACAGGGGAACAGGAAATTTATTTTGTTCCGCCAATATTATACGAGCGATTTAAGCTTTATCAAGAGAAGCATCCGCTTCCCCTCCGCTACATTTCCATTACCAATCGGAAAACGCCGGAGTTATTACTGGAAAAATTAGGATAACGAGAGGAGAGGGGAAAAAGTGGAGCAAGGGATACTTTCCCGAAAATGTGCTGGGAGAAGCTGACCTGCAAAAGGTGCATTACTTGGAAAAACGATGTAGCCTCTTTTCGGGAAATTTTAGCGGCCCTTTCAGAGGATTTGGTATACAATAGAAAACTGCGTATGGCACGAAGGATTTGGCGTAATTTTCGGAAAAGTGAATGAGGTGACTTGGATTAAAGTGAAATGCATCGGTGCGCAAGACAGTGGAATGCGTGTATTCATAGGCTCCGACTCTAGAATGGTCAGTGGTATCATTTTTTATTGCAACATAAGACTGGCGACAGAAACGAGTTAGTGTTCCAGTCTTCCAATTGAAAAGAGCATTCGGGTTCGTCAAGCAGCCGTAAAAGGCCGACACCTATAACCATCAAGAAAGTGGGTAGGAGAGTAGTTAAATTAATCTCGCACTGGATCAACACAACGGGCTTTTGGCGACAGACCGAAATCAACCCCGAAGCGTAAGTAGGTAATTAATTAATGTCGCACTGAACAAAGCAGGCTATTGGCGATGGTCCGAGAACATATCTGAAGGGAAAGATACGAGATGATTAATTATTGATATGAAAAGTGTATCCAGGGCGTCCATTAAGTCTCTACAATTTCAAACATTTTTTCAAAGGCAAATAATAAAAAGACAGACAAGTGGAAATTATTAAAAAATGAGATGTATATATTTAATTTAACTTTAAAAAAATTTGATGTATATATTTAATTAATATATTAATTTAGATGTATATATATAACAATTTTATTAATTATTATTGCATAATAAAATTTAACAGGTACACTATCCGAAGTGAGCAACGTTTGCCAATATTTTTTAATTAATTTAAACGCAAACCCTTAAATATCTCGATGTATGAAAAAATGGACATACCACTTTCGAAAATAACGGCTCAATTGTAACTTGACTTATGCCTGAATATGGAAATTTGGTGGCGTTTTCTTTTGTCCGACAGGAGACACATAAGTTTGCGATGCTCGTTCAGCTTTCCTACCATTTTCTGAATTTAATTGATACAAACTTTGAAAGTAGCGAATCCTGACGCAATTTTAAATAGAGTAGGGTTTCTCAAAAACAATATTTTTCTTCGAGGCACGCCAGACAATGGTCGGACATGCGACAAAACAGCAATGTGTATGCGTACTCCGTTTCAGTACCGAATACATGCCGGTACACATGAGTATCTCAGCCTATTTAGGGCTGTAGAACTGATGTTGAACTAATATCGCACCCCGGCAAGAAAATTGCAGAATTTAAGAAACATCAACTTAAAGGATACTATAAAACTTATCTTTCAAATTTTAGGTCAGTACTTATGGTGGTAACTTCTATTATATTCTATAGAATAGTAATTTTACACGCTGGAGCACCTCGTACATATTTTTCAATGACTTAACGTCAACATTTTTATTTTTTGGCTTGTGTCACTTTTTTTGCCGGGGTGCGATATGTGTAATAAAACAACTAAGCAGCTTAAAATATGCAACAAGATTAGGACTGAGAACCACTAAAAACAAAACGAACTTCAATAGATTCCGCGATTAAAATGAATAAGACACGCACTGTAAAATAAATACCACAAGCAACAAAATTTATTCGTATTTAAATAAGCTAACACAAACGCATTTCCATGAAAAGAACTACGACAAATCAGATGCAGTAAGATTTGGAAAATTCTTCAAGCATTAAAAAAAAATTAAACGTGATTAAAACACCCATGAATTCGATACGGGAACAAGCAATAAAGACTAAAGCGTTAATGACAAACAACTTCCCAGAGAAGACGCCCAATCGATACCCATGTTTTAACCCCCCCCCCCTTTCAAAAATAAACATTAAAAAAACTTTAACCGGTAGTCAGTTGAGTCGAATACGAGCAAAATTGATTTTCAGATGCCGCAGATGGCATCGCATGCAGCTAATCGCACCCCCTAGTCCCCTCATTTCTAGTTAATTCCCCGGTAAAAAGAACACTGTAATTGCCCCCGGTCCCTCATTAGCCGTTTCGTTGCCGCACTCGAAACACCAATCTCTGAATAAGTGTTCCACGGTGCGCAGAGAAGAGGGAAAAAAGTCGATAATGAGATTTTCATACACACACGCGAGTCCGTTCCGAGATTAATTACGAAACAGGAGGGGAAAAAATTAATACAAAATGCAGCCTCAACAGCAGGCAATTGCAACACCTTAAAGAGGTAAGAGTCTGAAGCCTTTAGCGCAGATTATTTAAAACCATTTTTATGCAGCGCATGATTTACCGACTCCAGGTAGCAGTGAGCTATAAAAAAAGGTTTAACTTGAAATGATAATCGTCGCTTTCCAGATTGTTACTATGCGGACAGCATTTTCCTTGAAAGGCACGATTGAGATGCTATTCGCCGGTGAAATGAAACATTCATGACATGCACTCTGCAGTGCAATTGAAAATAAAGACTACCTTTTTTAAGAATAAAAGTTCGACAAAAAGGTTAGCAACCATGCAAACTCGTATGTGAATAAAATTAAAAGAGAATAAACGCGCGACATGGAAATAAATTATACGAGGCTGTCTCAAAACCATAGAAGTACACTGCCAAAAAAAAAATCGAAACACCCCGAAGTCAGTGTTTAGAATGAAACTTCGCAATGTGTGACGTACATGACGAGATAAAGAAGTGATCACGGTATAAAATCTAGAAGACTCTTTATTGCGGTAGAATCAGAACGGTCATACATTAATAAATTTTAAAGTCCCTCTCTGGCAGTGAAATAAACCAATACACGGCGTGATATGGAGTTCTAATGCTAACATGTGGTAAATAATGCCCAGCAATCCGCAGCTGCTGCTGCTCCAGATTCCTTATTTCGGAAGAGGTGCAATTGTCAATCTGGCATATCCTAGACATGCTCAATGGAAGATCTCTCTGGCTAAGGAAGGGTTTCGACATCACGAAGGCCCACCTAAGAGAGTCGAGTCATGTGTGGCCGGCCCACGTTACAGTGTGCCGCTCGACAGTAATGGAATGAGGTAGTTGAGATCAGTGACACTTTCAGCAGATCCTACAACTTGATGTTTTACGATTCGTGTTACGCGTCTAATGCATATTTACTAGCACAATACCACTACCACTGAGTAACACACGGTTCACATCTCCCAGGAGTGCCTCCAAGATCTTGAAAGCCTTCATTGGTCAGATCCTACAACTTCATGTTACGCGTCTAAGGCCTATTTACCAGCACAATACCACTGGGGAACACACGGTTCACATCTCACAGGAGTGCCTCCATGATCTAGAAATCATTCATTGGTCAGATCCTACAACTTCATGTTACGCGTCTAATGCCTATTTACCAGCACAATACCACTGAGGAAAACACGGTTCAGATCTCCCAGGAGTGCCTCCATGATCTTGAAAGCCTTCATTGGTCAGATCCTACAACTTCATGTTACGCGTCTAAGGCCTATTTACCAGCAGCACAATACCACTGGGGAATACACGGTTCACATCTCCCAAAAGTGCCTCCATGGCCTTGAAAGCCTTCATTTATCAGATTCAACAACTTGAGGTTTTGCGTTTCACATTACGCGTCTAAGGCATATTTACCAGCACAATACCACTGGGGAACACACGGTTCACGTTTCCCAGGAGTGCCTCCATGGTCTTTAAAGTCTTCATTGGTTAGAGATCCCTAGATCTGTCTATCATTGATCATGCCTGGGTCATAGTAGGGTGTCAATTGCACTCGAAATTTAAGAGATCTAGAGCAGTAGATGCCGAGTGCTTGGTATAATTTGCCACAGGATAGCGTAAGGACTCCATTTGATTCCATGCCCCGTCGTATATGAGTATGCCTCGCCGCCAAAGGGTGCTTTATAGCTTACTAATTTATGACCTTTCTGATGTAATCCCACAAGAATAAAGAGTCCTATATATTTGTGTGATATTGGAATCATTTCCTTATTCTTTATGTACATTACACGTACCAAGTTTAATTTCGATCGAAGATTGGCGTCGTAGCGTTTCGACTTTTATTCAGTGTATTTATGTCTTCCAGATCAAATTCAGACAGTGATCTATTGTTGGGAATTGTAAAAACTCGACCAGGCGTTTTAAACCTGTCCATAAATTTGGCATTCAGGGCGAGACAGGAAAGTTGTTTTCCGCTGTGTCAACTCATTCGCGTTGACAAGCTGGAGATCATTAGCATATACATCACATGTTAGGGTTCCCAAGAGATTTTCCAACTGCATTTAGGTCAGGACTTTTTGCTGTCATTTATTTCATCCGTAATTGGGTTCTGTCTAAATTTCGCTTGAGTTAAGGAATTAGGGCGGATCTAAGCATTTTACCTATGATTGGTTGTTTGGATTAATTTTTAAGGCGCAATGCCCATATTTGGCCAAGCTGCGCCAAACACAAGACAGACAACGTCAAATAATAGACAAACACATTCATGGAAAGTTTTACTGAAACTTAATAGAGAAATACAACCCAGGAGGAATCGAATCTGTTAAGCCTTCAACTAGCAGGTTGCTAATGCAAACCCAATGGGCTGTAAGGCAATCCTTTTTTGTTTCTATGTTATATTTAAAAATAGCACAAAATTTTAGTATTTCTATCATTTACATATTTATGTTATTGATCAACGAGACAAGAAATTTTTGTTCACAAGCTATTTTCATTGTTTTACTGCCAGCAAGATTTCTCAAAAGCTTAATCAGTCTATAACAATAAAACATTGCACACTTCTTCTCGAAACCATTACCGATCAAATGAACAATCATAGAAAAAGATTTTAAAAAATATTCAAGTTAATTTAAAAAAAAAATAAAAATTTCACCTCATTGTTGTACACATTAGAAAAATAAAAGTTAAGACTTTTATAACAGTTCATTCTATGATAGAATCATATACTGAAATTAAAATAAAAAAGTTATCTAACA
The DNA here is from genome assembly GCA_947359465.1 of Metellina segmentata. Lineage (NCBI taxonomy): Eukaryota > Metazoa > Arthropoda > Arachnida > Araneae > Tetragnathidae > Metellina > Metellina segmentata. Next base: position 27,961,872 of record OX375875.1, on the reverse strand, counting down.
AATAGATGGGTTAAAACTTAAACTACCTTGTGGATCGTAAAACTTTAAAATTACTATTTGGCCAAAATTTGTTCTATCCAGGGGATGACAAAAATAAAAAAAATTAGGAGCCAGCCCTATTTTTTAGGAGTCAGGTCCCTAGCAAAACATATGCTAATATCTTTTCGAACACTGAGTATATCGCAGAACTCATTACACACACACGCAGCAAATAATATGCTATTTATAGTGTAACTAAGGCAATAAAAAATAACATTTTTATCATATACATTAGACATTTTGCTCCATTTTTGACCTTTTATGGCCTAAAAAAATATTTAAAAAATCAAGAAAAATCAATGTTTTTTACAGAAATAGAAGATTTAGGCGTCAAACCACATTTTTTAGGCGCCATGGCGACCGGAATTTGCTGTGCCCTGGTTCTATCTTTATTTAAAAGTAAAAAAGTTTCGATGGTAAAAGCATTTGTTTACTTACAATTTAGAACATCCATACAAAAGAAAGTACAAAATTTTAAAGCGTTCTTATAATTTTATTTACAGAATTTCTACATTTCCACGGTTTTACTAAAAACAAAACCGATAAAACACAAGCGCATACGGATTTTCTTTTCAAAAAATGAAAAGTTAAAATTTTTCTTGTCAGTCCAAGAATTAAGTCTTGTACTAACTATCTAAAAAGTGTCACTAAAAATGAAATTTGAATCATAATAATGCAACGGAATGGACGATAATTTCTATTAGTGAATTGTTTTGATATTTTTCATGTGAGCGTGCGTGAGTCGATTAGGATAGGCTTTCCAAAGAGGCATAATTTGCCGCATCAACAGCAGTACACTCGACAAAGAAACATGCGTCGGGAATACACAAGGGCATATCTAATAACTCCGTAGCATGCTTTAGCACTAAAGCTGGATTAGCACAACAACAATCAAGAAACACAAAACAAAACCCACGCAAGATAAAAGAAATAAAATGGTAAACTGTGAAAAGGAATGAAGCATGGACAGTTAAGTGAGTACCACTCGGGAGGAATTTCGAGGTAAAATGCCAAACTTTTAGTTTTGTCCTCAAGTACTGTACTGTACTACTACTGTTTAGCTCACAGCTGACGTAAATGTTTAGTCAAATCACACAGAAAATTTACAAGAAAGGTCAAAACACGATTTAATAGTGTAGACTAAAAAGAAACCGAACTTTAGGATGAAAAAGTGTAACATTTCCTAAAAATCAATCTCACTCCATCAGTACATTGAGGGACACGCCATCAACGGTGTGGTACAATATTCCTTACATGCTTAAGGTTCCAAAGGTTTTTTAATGACGAATGCGAATTTGGGCATTTTGAGTCCGTTTTTATATCTATACGATGGCCAGTCTTTGAATTTATATCCTGTTAGCTGGTGTAGTGCAAAAACATATACTAAAGGTGAAAATTAAGAAATTTTGTAAGTGGCCAGTGGCCACTGAATTTGTTTCATTCAGTGGCCACTTTCGAGCCTTCACATATTTTGTAAAATACAAATTATATATGTGTGTGTGTGTCTAGACTTTTTTCTTTCTTACTTTTCTTTTTTTTCTAAATTTTATTTACGGTTCTAAGGGGAAAAAAAAGTATCATCGGAGGTTGCACAGTGTAAAGTAATGTTTTTAAGAAAGTGTGGCGACTGCAGCAAAATTTTTCACTCTCCATATTCAAACATTCAGTCCCCACGTGGCGACCGTTAATTTTCACATTTAACATAAACCTTTCTTTTCTCTATAATTTTTTGTCGAATGCCATGAATTATTCGACAACCCAACAGTTGAAATTTCGCAATGAATTTTTCGATGGTCAGTTTTTCAGACTGACTGGATAATCAATTATATGCTTGTTTCATTTCTTTTTAAACTATACAATACCACAGACAACTTGTAAACACGATAATCATTACCATAAATGTGATGCCCATCAGCTTAAATGTTCTCTTTAACGTTTTACCCAGTTTAGAATACTTGTTGACACATTGGTTTACTTAAATATTTTAATTTACTATGTTGTCATTACTGTACGCATATAAAAAAAATATTTAGCTTATTATATTTCAGAAGTTTTACAAAATAATGCAGGCTTATAATTCAGCCTCTAATGTAAGATGGCGCTGCTTGTTTTGAGGGGGATAAGGTCGGTTTCTTTTTTGGACATTGTACGTTGATCACTCTCATGCTTCCAGAACTACTGTTTTTCATAATTTCACCAAAGTTCTTTTTAATCTGTACAAGGAGGAATTAAAATTAAAGCATGCAACTAACTTTCTGTTCATGTTTTGGGCATAAACCCCTCCCACTTACAATTGAGATGCACGCGCTGACGCAGATTGAGGCAGACTGCAACAAGCAATGACCGAAAAGAAAAAACAAGAACATTCAAGGAACAATAGATTAGAACGTAACGATTGTTTAAAATACATTTAGATAGCAAAAAGAAAAGAACTAGATCCGGAATAGTACAAAAGCATTAAAGAATCAATCTCAATAAAAATCAACAAATATACTTTACGAGAAACGAGCTTCGTCTTAATTGAAAAATCAGAATAGAATTACTATTAAAGAAAAATAAAACAAAGTTTATAAGCCCCGCATCTAAAGAATGGTTGGTTGGGGAAATTTGAAAAATGCGGAGTCATGATAGGACGTAGTTTAGACAGTTATGATGCAACATAAGCGAAAGGAGTTTTCACAACTAAATAAACCGTTTCATTTAAGAAGAAAAATAGGTAAAGACCTGATTCCCAAATGATATATTATAAAGTTAAATCTTCACTATAAAAAAATTATATTGCAGGAACGAAGAACATTAAGAAAAACAAAAAGAGCAACCAAACTTAAAATAATTAACATAAAAAGCAGGATTGACCTTAGTTTTCCAAGTCACAAAGGGATTTATACAGTTAATAGAACTTCTTCCCCCATGATTTAATGAGACAATTTTTTTAGATATAAATTGCATTTGAGGATTAGAAACGTAGAATACCTTTAGGTAAATTTCAACCATAATCAGCGGCCCCAATTTCCACATATTCAAAATATTTAACAAACAAGTTCAGAGTTTCTAGTAGTAAGGTCCAATACGAAAGTCTGCACTCAGTAAATCTTTCTTTTTTATTACAAATATATTTCTTTATACACGAAAAAAAAAAAACTTGATATTGTTTGCATATAACAGTACAATCATATTAACTTTTGCATTCACAATTCCTGCCATAACATTATAAATTCTCAAGAAAAATACAACACAGGATAAGTGATTCCCTTATCAACACAATAGAGTAGGTATTTATCTTAGTTTATTTATTTTTTAACTGGGCCTAAGAAAATAAATATATTACTGTATAAAGTACCTGAAATCGAAGTACCAAAACTCAATCGCAGTTATATTAAAATGGTTTTTAAAGAAATTTGTGATTTGAAAAGGTGTTTCCCTTTAACATATGGATAATCAGATCTGATTCGGTAACAAGTATTTTATATATATATTTAAAAATACAATAAGCTATACATATATTGAAGAGTAATATCTTCACAAAAGAAACAGGCATCAACAGAATTCGACAAATAAGTGGAGTCCGTGCTTTTTTATATTTCTTACCGAGATCTAATTACAAGTTCATACTCCTGCAAAGCGTGTAACAGAATCCTGAATGAATGGTATACAAGTTTGCACATTGTGCACAACATTAAGGGGGTCCGGGACACATTGAAAAAAAAATTTTATTAATTAATTTAGAATTTAGAATTTTTTTTGTACTGATTACCCATCTAACTAATAAGCGAAATCACAACACAAAAAATTTTCCCAAAAGTTCTTAAAAAATTTTTAATTAAAATTTTTTGAAAAAAAAGAGGGGTCATTTTAAATTGCTAAGGCTCAAAATATTCTTGATCAATTTTCAAAATTCTTGCAGTAAATTATTCATAAATTTATTAACTTTAATTTTGATGCAGCAATTTAAAAAATATTAATTTAATAAAAAATAAAAAATATTTGAATGAAAATTTTTGAAAATTTTAAGGTACTTTTTTTTTAAAGTCATATTTTTAAAAGTAATCATTTATTTCAAATTTGCTGAATCAAAATTAAAGTATAATGTCTGAAAAAGATATATTCCAAATTTCAACCCTTAAACTTTATCGGTTTTCGACTTATAGCAATTTAAATACAGGAAATCTTGAAAAAATGTATTATGGAGAAAAACGCATTTAAAGTTTTAAGGACAGATGTTGTTGCCATGACAACAACTGTCAAGAGTGTTAGATTTTCAAAACAACACACCACAAAAATTATTATATCTCTAGTTCTAATTAAGATAGAAACATGATTTAGACGTCATTTTAAGCAGAAAAACACAGAGAATTTCTTAAAATAATAATAAAAATTTCGAAAATTTGACGATTTTTGTGTCCCGGACCCCCTTAACCAAATAATCGATTTGGTTACATCCTAATCTAATGTTTTTAAAGTCAATGTTAAAACGTGTGAAATCTTCAAAACAATTTTTGATCGTTATGAAGATTGATTATGGTAGGAAAGACAAACGTTGTGTGAAATCAAAACATACTTGCATCAATAAAGTTATCAACATTTTATTATTTAATAAACACGTTAGGTTTTCCATATTTTAAGAATAAATTTTGTGAGAAGTACAAATTGAACCGAACCTTATATTTCACGCAACATGAAAATTTGATAGGAAAAAAGATTCAATAATTAACATCCAATTTCCTTAAATTTAATTTTTATTATGCGATCTTCAATATTGATAACGATATGAACAAAAAATACTTACAGGTCAAAAACTAATATAAAATATAAATCGCAGTTAAAATGCTTGAAATTAATTCAATTTTAAAATGTTCCCAACCAAAGCATATTGGGAAAAGTTGCAACTATTCAGATAATCGGAACCAGACACTTTCCAAGCAAATCGCGTAAAACAATTTACAATGTAATTATCTTTGCCCACAATTAGCCCACAACTTTGCCCACATTTCAAATACTATTTTAAATAAATTAAAGTATATGAGTATCGCCAAAGCGAATTCTTGTCCAAATAATGTCACCAAATGTAATCAAATAATGTAATAACGTTATGCCACCAAATGACGAAGTAATCTACTTTTTAAGTACGTTAATATCTATATGTAAATGTATCTGTGTGTAAATCAAAACGAACCCTTGACTTAATGAAATAAAAGACTATATTGAAAATTCGGAAAACAAACACAGCGTATCGAAATGACAATATGTAGACAAATGAAGTTCATCTAAGCTGATTATATCGGGAAGGGTATTAAACTTTCAGAAAAATATATTTATTCGCTTTTCCACCAGAAATATAGAACACCTATTAGTCTTTCGTTGAGATTATTGTAAAAGAAGTTTCAAATTAATGTTATGAGCTATTCTAAAAAATACCAGTTGTAAGATTAACTTTATTTTCAAAAACTTCCAAGTTTTTTAAGACATAACTTATTTTTAATATAGAGATTTCAGGAATAAAACGTTTAGATTAGAGTGAACACTATTTCTGTATATTTAGAACATGAGAGTTAGGATTAAATGGCAATGCATTTTAGAGTGTAATTTAATTCCGGGGGGGGGTATCAACGCTATTTCTACTGATCTACAGTTACTTCAACAGAAAATAAACATAACGAGTTTACTACTTCAAAGTGGCTTCATTAAAGAAATAACATACTGTCATGCCATACAACTGCAGGAAAAGGTTGAATAAATCGTTCCTAAGTATAAAAAGTAGTAACTAAATAATATCAATTAGATTGAGTGTCTTGTTTTTACTACCACAATTCTCAACAACGATACACAAGCATCACCTTATCAGACAGAACTCGATCGAAATTATACTGAACAAAATTATCCAAAACAGATCAGTGTTACAGGATAAAAGAAAAATGAGCCAGTACATGCAGCAAAGAGAAATTACGTGTGAATCCACACTAAGCAAATAGAAAGTCCGTGTTCCAACTCACCTAGCAAATCTCTCTTTGTCCTGCATATTATCGTCGTCCATTCTACCGTACTTGGGCCCTTGGCCCTCTTCTTCATCAGAACTAAAATAAAAAGAACATGTTATAGGCCCACACCAATACAAAAAGGATCATCATCATTAGTTTTTGCCTTCATTATCATTAGTTTTGCAGATCAGAAAATGAAAGGATATTCCCAAGCATTAGCAAAGCAGGAAAGTTAGTTTCTCTAAACACAGAGTGGCATTCAGAGTGAAAGGTTGCATGCAGGCATAGAACAGAAATTTATTGACATAGAAATGAAAAAGGTAAACTGATTTGATCAGAGATCGAAACAAACTTGCAAAAAATACATTTGAACGACACATTTCAAAGCAAATGCGTTTCAAAGGCACATGCAATGTATCATAGGAACTTCAAATACAGTAACTTCAAGTTATATTGCCCCATTCGGTTACATTGCGTTTTTTTCCCACATATCCCTGATAAATTCCAGGTATCAGTAGGTAGTTTAATTTGCGTTGCACTAGAGTAATTATCATGTATTATAATGTATCATTAGGAACTTCAAATACAGTAACTTCAAGTTATATTGCCCCATTCGGTTACATTGCGTTTTTTTCCCACATGTCCCCGATAAATTCCAGGTTTCAGTAGGTAATTTAATTTACGTTGCACTAGAGCTACAAGACGGGCTATTGGCGACTGTCCGGGATCGATCCCGAAGGGGAAGATCGGGAGAAAATGCCTCGCAATTTTGTACATGAGGATATTTGAGGTGACGACAGATTTAACGCTCCAGCACTCACGTTACACGACGGTCTTTGGTTGAATCGAGTTTCGACCTCTCAAGCCATCAGTGATCAAACCGCGACTCTACCAACTTGTTTATCTTGGTTCCCAAGAAATCGTATAACTGTTTAGAGTTCAAAAGATCTATCATAAACTGAATCGATTTAAAAGATTTTTGAGTGTCTCAAAAGTGAGGATGAGAAAAAGCTTGTTTTCGAAAATATTCTAATTATTTAGAAAACATTTAAAAGGATATCTACTGATTGAGATTCGACTTTTAATTTTATATTATCTTAAATTTACAAAAAAAAAACGCATATTTTAACGTATAATATATGCCTTAAAACAAGTCGAATCACTCTCGATGGTATCTTGCGTCTCTTCGTCCCTCAAGAGTGATGTATCAATATTACTAGTATATCTGATTTGCTAACAGCTAAGCACGAGTTTATAAATTTCCTGTTAAAAGGGGAATATCAAATTAAACGTATATTACCTCAATACTTAACATTCACGAGAAATCAAAATGCAGAACTATATGCTACATAATTTAGAGAAGATGGAAGTACTTAAAAATACTAACAATTCGTATTATGAAAAAAATACTAATTTTTCTCTATAATAGAAACCAGCTACGAGACACATTAATAGAACAATTTATTTAAAATTGTTTAAATCACAAGGTTTCTTGCAAGTTAAAAAATGGGTTTTAGCTCATAAAACGAAGTAGTCACGCGAAAAATATGAATATTTTTGAATGGAAGTATAATCCTTATGAGCCGTTTCAACTACTATTTCGCATTATTAAACTAAAGTGCTTTAAAATACTGTTGTTACATTGAAATAATGCGACTTAATGGTCCAAAAATCCTTCAGTTCAAAATGATTCTGTACCCCTTCCTGCGCTTCCAATTCAGGTATTACAATTTACAGAAAAACAAATAGCTCAGACATTTATGTGAAATTTTTAATTTCCAAACCCTCCACAAAATATTTAAAAAAAACTTTATAAGAGGTTGCATTGAAAACAACGGACTTAAATATAAGCTAGTTATATGCGATGCCTTTACTGTTTATAAAATACTAACGTTTTTGTTGGGGGAAAATATTGTAAGTAATTTTTATGAATGAAATTCAAAGTGAGGGTAGAAATTTATACTTTGATATGTCTGAAATTGAGATAATAAATGGGAAAAAATCCGAATCCGTTATATGCTATTTATGGAGTTGTGTTAGAAGAAGGATGACTAACTTACTGTACGCAACAAAATAAAAACCAAGTGATATTTTAAGGACTCGTATTGAAACATGAATCAAAGGAAATATTCTTTAAACATCAAATCGATGTGAGACGGATCTTGACATGAATATAATATTCGTTACGCATATCGGACTCCCAAAGGTGCAACTCAAAAAATTTTCAGTGATTGTATAGTTTTAGTAAGTTTACAGCGGGTATTTCTGAAACAATATCTACGTATTGAAATATTACCAAAATATCGCAATTCCAAATAGCAATGGCAACTGCAAAATTAACTTGCGAATTTAATAGACTTTAAAAAGGGAAATGTAATGAGGTAAGTAGGTAGGTAAGTAAATTTATCTTGAATTGGAGCAACATATGGGATATTGGCAATGGTTCGAGATAAATTCCATAGGGAGAGGAATAAATGTATTATACGTTTTATCGTATACTAATAAATTTAATACATCTTTATTTAAATACATTGTGAAGATCGTCAATAACGTGACCGTTAAGCAAATCACCAGGTCACATGTGAGACCATATTCTTTTATTTATCAGTTAATCTACACAGCTGGTCGTCGAAAATTCAACACCGTGAAGGAAGCATCCAATAAACATGGAATTCGCACGAAGCGTAGATCATGAAAGGGATATGCAAATCATTAGTACTGCAGTGTATGAAAATCATGTGCGCTATTAACGCCCCCGGCAAGCAGTATACAGATAACAGGTAACCTGTTTTAAGTATTCGAATTTTGTAACACCGTTGTTCCTGTGTCCTACGCTCGATCATGCCTTGTCGAAAAGCAGTCATACGAGCACGCTTTTGAGTTTGACAGAGGAAGAATTGTGGCCTTTGAGACTGCGGATTATCGTTCCAAGAAATCGGTGATCGTATTAAACGAAATAAAGTTGTTGTAGTAAAGTTGTGGACTGATACGTGGCTAGTCTAGCGTTGCCCGTGCCAGCTGCTTTGTGTGGTTATTGGTTTGCTTCGCAATGTTATTGGTGCAATGTTATTGTCGCAATGATATAAAAATGTTACTGGTTTGCTTCGCAAACAAAATAGGAGTTCGTAGCCTATTGGCTAATAGCCATATCGGAGTAGCCCGAGATGTTGGTTTGCTCCACAAACCAAATGGACGTTGAACGTGACAATTCTTTTCGTGGAGGTCACATTGCCCGTGTGGTGGTTTGCTTTGCAAACCAAAAAATATAAATATTTAATTGAAAAATTATGTTTTAAAAGAAAATCAAACGTATAAGGTGGTGTCAACCTGGTGTCAAATTTTCCGCATATTCCAAATCCGTTGAAATTTGCAATCTAACTTTAACGATCCCGATGTTAAAAAAAGGAACTAAATAATGCTAGCCAAATTTTTTTTATTTTCTTTGCTTTCTTTCGCTGAAATCGTAAGAGGGCTGGAAATGTAATCTGTTTATTTTTGGAACACGAATGTTAGCGTGACGTCACATTCTCTTTTGTGGAAAATATAAGATATTCAATTTGAAAATTTTATTTGTTTAAAGAAATTCATATCTTTTAGGTATCGATCTAAGGAGAAATTTTCCGCAGATTTCAAATCCGATGAAATTTTTACTTCATCTTTAACGGTCTAGGAGATAGAAAAAAGAACAAAAAACTTTGGTTATGTTGCAGACGATAAAAACCATGCAGACGATAAAAACCAAAGTTAAAACTTTGGTTTTTATCGTCTGCATGAAAATTATTCCTTCGCTCAAAATAAAAACGAAAAAAAAGGTTAGAATCTGCCATACCTTTATGCTGTTGCCATTCCAAAGACAACAATAATAATTAAATTTCATTAAATTCATTTTAAAATGTTCTAGATTAAATTTTAAAATTCGGGCTGGACTATAAAATTGCAAAACATTCGGACTACCTGTGTGCCAAATTTCACTGTTGTAAGTGCCATAGATTCGTCAGGACACGGCGAACACTCAATACACGAACTTCATTTATAATAGTAGAGATGCGGCACTATTGTGTGGATTGCAGGAATAATCTGTGGTCCAAACAAACAAAATATGTGTGATTTCAACGTCAAGGGTATGTTGCATTGTGTTATACCATCTGCACTTTCTTGAAAACTATTAATCATATCTCACTAAGGTTTTGATGCTTACATAATCTCGACATACTAGTACAGTTGGCATAACATACTTCTTCTGAAGAGCATGCTTCATCTTTTCGAAACCAACATTAAATTACATAAATTATTCATTCAACTTCAACCACCCCAGCATAACAACGCAAAGTCGCTTTCGCTCTATTAGATCAGGACGGAGGGAAACGAAGACACGCCACAACTCGAAGTCGTCGGAAACCTTTCTTTACGGTGCCCAACCAGGAGAAAAGAAGAGGAGCAATTCCAGCAGAAAAACAAACAGAATGAGAACAAAGATCGCCGAAGAGAGAGAAAAGGGACGATTTCGTGAGCTCGTTTTGTAAAAGCGTGGGAAATGAACACCTCGCTCTGGGACACCCCGAAAAGCACGCTAAAACAGAGAAAGAAAACCGTATGCAAGTAATGACGAAGAAAGTTTCAATCGGGCTGCTCTTGCTCTCACCTCAAAATAAATAAATTTGAAAGCGAAAAAGGCGGGGAAATGTTTATGTAATTTTTGTGCGTTAAAAATAAGATAGAAAATCCTTCAATCTCAGTTAAACTATCTAATTCACAAGTCTGATATTTTTGTTGAAATTGCTATTCACTATATCATGTTTCATTTACCACTACGCTTTTGGAATTTTGAACTCTGATGAATTCGTTGTTAGATTTGAATGAAATCCAGTGTGACCCAGCCTTCCCCATACGAAAGTGATGGGTATTGGTACCACGATATTGCGAGGAAATGCCAAGTTGTTATACCGGAATATATTCAATTTGTTTGGTAAATTATCAAGTTTAAAAAAATTTTACTGTGAAAATGAAAGATATACACTACTTTACAATAATGGATCGGACGCCAAGGGATTTGAATAAAATCCGACTGCTTATTTGGGGGTGTTTTTCATGGTAGGGCCTGGGACCTTCGTATGTTGTTCCTGGTCAATTGAACGCCGACGCATACATGAATATTTTTGACAATCAGGTTCTTCCTACGCTCAGGCAATTTTATGGAATGGACGAATGTTACTTCCAGGACGACAGCGGTCCATGTCATGTTGCAGCCTCTGTCAATCAGTGGTATCAAGATATGGATGTAAAACGTCTTTCCTGTCCTGCTCAGAGTCCCGACCTAAACCCCATAGAACATTTGTGGGACGCGTTAGAGCGACGTCTACGGACCAGGGAACGACGTCCGAAATCTACGGCTGAGCTTGCGACATTCTTGCAGCAGCAATGGACACAAACACCCATAACTGTATTTCAAAAACTTGTTGAAAGTATGCCCAGAAGGGTTGCTAGTGTAATTGCAGCACGTGTGGGACCATCCCCCTTTTTTAAGCATGTATTATTTCCCTTATACCATTACATCTTGCTGTCCTGTCTATTATAGTAGGGTAGCGTATAGTAACTGTATGTGGTATCCACTCTCCAAGCAAAAGAAAAATTAAGGATTTTTTAAGGTCTTTTCGGAATTATTTTTTATTTTTACGACATTTCTCACATAAACCCAAATAATCACATGGAAATCTTCACGTGTGGGTTAAGTTTTAATTGATTTTTAGCTAACTTAGAAATAATATGCCATCGATATTTGATGACACTCGACATTGGACGAGAATCAATGACCTTCGTTTCTGAATGCAGGTGAAATAAAAAGTGTTCCTATAAAAATTAAGGCTTTTTTAAAAATGTTCAAGGACTTTCAGCAAATATCGGTTTTTTAAAGGTCCTTTAAAGCTGAAATGAAAAGTTAGATCTTAAGACTTTACGGCCCGTGAGAAACCTGAAAAAGGAGCGAAAATTTGATTTCATATTTAAGTTAAAGTGTCCTGTAGGATGAAAATAGTGATTAGCACAAACACATTCAACGCAAGAAAAAGCGCACTTTTTTATCAAATGTGTACATTATGGAACTTTACGTGAGTATTGGCGGTGTCATATTTGCGGTGTGTCCGAAAACCATTATCATCATTCCTACTGTCTTTAATAACGCACACTAAGTGAAATTGAAAATTATTATTTCTCGCGTGTCCGCTGAATTAATTAATATGATCGATAAAGACAAACAGAAAAAATGAAAGAAAAGCACATGCAGGTTCAATCATTTTGATTTGTAGCTCCACTTTCAATTTATCATACACGAGGAGAGATGAGACCAGGGTTCTACGAGATAAAATAGGTTCAGTCGGATATAAAAAAAGTTTGGTCCTAAAAATCAAATATTGGAAAGGAGTAGATAGATCCTCAGAATGAAGTTAAGAAACTCCAATTTATTCAGAAGCAAATTTGTTACAGTTGAACTAAGAAAATCCAGTTTTCGAATCTTTTGTGCGATGTCTCATTCTTAACAATCTAATAGTACACAAAACTTAAGATTTCAAAGAAAAACACAAACAGTGTAACAACGTTTTAACTCTACTAGATTACTAAAAGATAAGACTAAAATTTTCAACTATTGGCGGCGATTATATTTCAGTTTCCCATAAATGTCAGAAGTCGATGCTGGCCTGGTGATTGGAAATTGCATGAATAAATTAAATATTACAAGAGACAATTTTAATTTTTGAAGATGGAAATGGATTGGGGAATTTAGTTTTCAGATTTTGACAGCTGCGAGATTTGTCCAACGGAAAATGAAGAAGTTTTCAGGCTTCGTTTTCCAAGCTGAAATATGGGTGTTTTTTCATTCACTGAAATGGATTTAAATTCTTGTGCGCCTTCTTATATAACCGCATCTAATTTAAGTTACCATGGTGTGGGAATTGTTATTTTTAAATTAAAAAACGGTCCAACTGTGTGAATTAGTAATTTTCACTAAATTAAAAAATTGGTTAATTTCTCATTCTCAGTCATTTTGCCATAAGAAAAGGACTGTTAAGTTGATTAATCGGGGTCAAGGCTTATAGAACTCATCCTTCCAAATTTATTTTTTTTTTTTTAATCAAAAATAAAATCATGGAAACAAAGTAGCAAAGATCAAGTTTTTGGTTTTCAAAATACACACATTATGACTCAAGACAATCAATTGATTCTCTTGTTATAATTACGCTAAATTAGTTGCAGGGTCCTTTGACAAATCATTGTTGGGAGCCACCATAATTGTTCGCTCGGAAACAAACACAGCTACAAACTTATTTTTGTGTCCGATTTGGTTGAATAGTTTCGGTTTTATTTCAAAAGTAACTTATTTCTGTTTCTGCTTGGTTGGGTTTTACGGTGCAAGGTTCAAAAACGGATAATCGGAGGCAGTGGACAAATGTTTATGTTTTCAAAAATTCAAGCAGTCGATTCCATTTGATCATAGGTTCAACTCAGCGTACACAAGTAATGAATCTAAAATAATCATTCAACGCTTTGTTTCTACATTTTGAAGGTCCTAGTAATTTTTCAAACCACTAACAAAGAAAAGTGTTACAGGAAGTTATGTATGCAGCGAACAATAGAGATGTAGTCGTTGCAAGTGGTTGGTTTCACTCTTTCACGCACGCAAGAAGATAGTTGATGTGACCAGAGTTCCTACTCTTCAAGCAAAAAAAAATCAGGGTCTTTTTTAGGGCTTTTCAATGCTCTTTCATTTTTAACTCTAAAGTTCACAAAGATGGTGCCAGATTAACAAGCGAATGCACATATGAAGAAACCTTCCAGTGTTTGAGTCTCACCCCCCAAACCCAGTTTTTAAATCAAGTTTAAACTAACCTATAAATTATAAATGTCATCAATTTTTGTTGACACTTGACCGTGGACGAGTATCCTTGACCTTATTTGTTGAACGCAGTGAAATAAAATATGCAGTGTTCTTGTAAAAATTAAAGCTTTTTAAATCCTTGTAAGGATATATAGCAAATATTAAGGACTTTTAAGGGTAAAAAGGGGTTTTAAGGGCCTTAAAAACGAAAATGAAAGATCGAGTTTTCTCAAGTCTCTTCAAGACCTGTGGAAATCGTGTTCCAGTCTCTTGACTGACCACCACAGCAGAGAGAATAATCAAATTCTAAAGAGCATTTCACAAACTTTTCGGACACTTCATATAAATTTTATTTTTGTTTCCGTAACTAACAAATTTATAATGAATTGCTGATCAGCAAAACAGAAAAATCCTAAAAGAAAGTGCAACAGTTCAAATAATTGTGTGAAATAATCCTTAAAAATTGAAATTTTGATACACTTTTCTTTCACGTTTATTCGAACAGTATTCAATCCTAGTGTATCTTAAGAGTTTAACAACCTATAATTACTACATTTGAATTAAACACTTTAGGAATATACGGAGTCTAATTGTACCCTATATTGTAAGGTATCGGGTCTTTTACAGAGTTGCACTCTTTAATTTGAGCATTTGTCATGTATCATTCGACAAAATTTTTCACACGGTTAACATCTAGACTACGCGATGGTCATCACTAATTCACATTTGAGCATTATTCGATTGAAATCAGTTCATCTTTTTAAAATAAATTCAAAAGTATAACTTCTAGTATAATTTCTAGAACATCAATAATCAAATATAATTTCTAGAATATCAATAATCAAGTATAATTTCTAGAACAAGAAATGTTCACCAGAATACGAAATGAAAACAGGTAAATTCCAAAGTGGAGGGGACGAAACTTGCTTCAAAGCGAAGCAAGTCAACGACATCTCAACACTGTAAGACGTATCGTACACAATTAGAGCATAAGGGAGATTTTAAAGGAAGATGTGATTGTTTACGTGATCCATCTTAACGCATAAAGGTCGCCGAACGTTGAAATATCCCCGAGATATAGATCGTGGGCTTACGAGGAAGTAAGACACTAGAAGCAGAAAAAAATAATAGTAAAAAAAATGACTATAGCAATATGAACCATAAGGGAAGAATAAAACAATGAGAATATCAAGCTGAGTTGATAGTAAATTTCATTGGAAATTTAGCAAACGAAAAAGTAACTACCACTTTATGTAATTGCTTTGCTCCGTGCACTCAAATTGAAGCGCATTTTCAGTTGGCAAGCTAATTCGAGTGAGTGATATGACAGACATCCAAAGATGAACTGTTGCTGTCCAGCAAGGCACGTCCACTATCACAGTCGTAAGGTTATTTGAGGATATCAAGAACAGGTGTCTAGCGTCATGACAGTATAAAGTGTTCGTGAGAGCACATCGTATGCGAAGCACAATAGTAGGAAAACAGACCAGAGATATTAAAGGGGACAGTTATCTCTAATAAGTAGCCCACTGTGGTAAAAGTTTGACTGTTGAGGTTAATGTGCATCTATAGAACCCAGTTTCTACTAAAAACAGAGACATGGAAACTGTGTACACGAAATATTCATGGCAGAAAAGCTATTGCAAAAAGGAGATAAGTGATGGTAAAAGCATAAAATCTAGTCTACCATCAATCGAAATATGAAGTCAATTAAATCAACCTTCATATCGGGATTACAAAGTCAAAGGCACATAAACAGTGTCTCAGTTACTAAACAGATCTTACTAGGGTAAAATGTTTACTTACTTTTATTTTAGTGGATGTGTATGACCTAAGGCCTGAACAATGAACTTTGATGCGCCCATTAAAAATAAGAGCAGATATATTTAGAAACAAACTTTTGATGAGTTAAAATCTGTACCAAACAAGTAGAAAAATTCAGGAAATAAGTCACAAAAATTGACGACTGGATCAAAAATCTCGATGGACAAAAATAAATTCATAGATCCAGAATACGACTGAAGATCGCTAATTTTGAACCCTGTTTCCTACTGCTACAGTGCGCAAATATCAGTATCAAATAACAGAAACAGCTATTATGTCTAAGTCATACTCGAAACTTTCACACAATTTAGGCTTCAGAGTTCACTCTCTTCAAACAAAAGAAAATTTAGGACGTTCACAAGGCTTTTTTTTTTCAGTCTTGTAGGGCTACATTTCACAGAGATAGTAACAGATTCACCTGCGAGGGCGCGTGGGAAGAAACTATCCTGAGTGCTCACGAACCCAGATTTAAAAACATTAATTCTTAGAACACCGTCATCGATTTTTTGAGACACTTGACCCTGGATAAGTATCCAACCTCGTTTATTGAGTTCATGTGGTGTTGGATTTTTATGGCGCAAGGGACATACTTGGTCAATCTGCGCCAAACACAAGATAGACAGCGCCTAGTTATGGCGATATATTCATACAAAGAAAGTTTTGTTTAGACAGAAGATAAATTCAACCAGGAAAAAAATCGAACCTGTGCCGCCTTATGACTTATTTTGGAGGTGACTCCGAAGAATGCAAGCACCGCGACTCATAGTCTATTGTACTGAGACCCCTGTTGATCCACTAAAGGCCAATTGCCGAAATAAATTTCAGCATGTACCTGATTGGAATGTTGCTCAGTACCCAGGGTTCGATACGATGGTATCCCAAATATTAAAATCGTTGTGCAGAGTAAAAATCAGTCACACAATACATGTTTAGGACTCTCTTCTACCATCTGACAACCTCTACATAATGGGTCATCTATAAACCCATAAGATTGAGGTGTCTATTCACAGTAGAGTGGCCAGTCAGAAGGCCAATAGCTACCCTGATTTCTTTCCTGCTCAATTTCAGCAGTTCCCTCGATCTATTCCAGGGAGATTGTTGATTGAGCTCTTTGGCTTGTCTTTGATCATGATTGAAGCCACGTATGGTAGGATTCGGCGAAGAGTAAACCTTTTATAGTCCTTCTAATCACATTGAACCTGTGCCGCCTACAAATCACAGGTTGCTTAGCGATGTGGACGAACCCACAGAAGCTAGGTGGCCCCTTTAAATGTGAATGCAGTGTGTAGTAAAAACAATTTTTTTTTTAATTTTATAAGGACTTTCAGCAAGGTTTTTTATGGGACCATACAACTAGAATTAAAAATAAGGCCTACTAAAGGTTTTTCAAGACCTGTGAGAACCCTGGACATACTCTACTCACACCGAGATGTGGCATGCAATTGGAAATTTGCGAGAGTACCTTCAATCGAAAAAAGACCACTTCCAGATTTCTTTTCTTTCCTTCAAATGGGTCTATCCTCTCCCTCTATTAAGACAATGGAAACAGCGAGAAATCCCTGCCAGCGCCCACCAATTTCAGGAAAGCCTTCCATCAGGAGAGGAAGGAAGATCGGAACCAGGAGAGGAGGGAAGACTTGAAGCAAGAGAGCAGGGGGGAAAAGGGAAAAAAGCATTTCAATATCGGAGCTCGCTGCGGAATCCACGACCCCGGACCCGAAAGGTGGAACAAGGGAGCGGGCGAACACAGGTGAGATTGGAGGGAAATGTTATAAATTATCCAATGCATTCGGGAGTCGATGCGGACGTGGGGTAGGGGCCGACCGGCCGCAATCTATGCGTCATTATGGAAGGGAGGCTGCCGGGTTTTGCTTTCCTGCGTGTTTATTGTCGGCTCCAGGGCCGGGAAAACAATAACGCGCGGTGCGCAATTTCCCTCGCTTTAAAATTTATAGGATGTTCGCCGCATGAAAAAGTAATATATCTTCCCTGAAAGCAGAGAGCGCATTTTCTTCCTTGCGCCGATGCTGAAATTCGAATTTGCGAAATCCAGGTCTGAAGTGGCTAAACTTTTGAATTGAGTGCCCGGAATTTATACACGCACGCCATCACATGCCGTAAATCTATTTCAAATAGTTAACAGCTGAGGTGTTCAGAACGCCCTAAGTATTAAAAAAAGAAACTGCACAGTAAACTCGTTTGTGCCCCGTGGCCTTTATTGTAAACAAATTATTTTAAACTAGGGGGACCGCCCCCTACTCGCTAATGTTCGCCAATCCTTGGAGGATTGGTTTGCAATTCTCATTGGTTCGCTGAGCGTACCTTGCTGGCTTCACTCGCATCAATGAAGACATATGTCCTAGCAGAAGGGATTGTTTACAAAATATGATATTCCAAAAATATATATATTTCAAATCTAAATTTGTTGTACTACAGAAAAGTTATACAGTACCTCTGGAATCAAAACTCGAACAATTCGTAATTCAAATGAAAATTTTGAGCAAATTTTGACTCGAAATGTGAGCGCTGCTTTGGAAATCGTATACCCAGCATGTTGTTTGTAACATGCAGCAGCTCGACTAATATTCATCTCTTTTTTTTTTCCAATAAAATTTCATCCGATAACGCTTTAAATTCAATTGAGGCGCGAGTCTTCGTGGTAAACAAACAATCGTAGTGTTACCAAAACGCTAACTATGACAAATTACACATTTTTTGTGTACCACGTAAGAGAATTGTGTATGTAGATTATGTCTTGGAAAACCTTAATATAGCTAGAATTAAGCTGTGAATACAGTGAATGTCTCTTAATTGAAGGACGTCGAACTGGAACAAGACAAAGGGCTATTCGTTACATCAATATACTAGAGTAAGGTAGAAGGGATAGACCCAAATCATCAAATTCATATTGAACCAATTACTACTGTCGCAGTAATTTATTTAAATGTCACATTTTTACCATACTTCCCTGCCCTTGACTACCATGTTTATACTCTTTGTTAAAACGCAGTGCAATTTTAAAATACTTTCTAATGCATGTGATTATTTATGGTATTTCATGAGATCGTACTTGCCTCACATGAGGGAGCAATTATTTTTCTTACATGGTGCAAGTGCATATCATAGAATATGTTCTTGTTAGCAATGTGATTGTTTGTGGAGACAATATCCATATAACTTCAATCCTGCTCTTCTTTGGTCGGCACAACTTCCCTGACGAAATTCGAAACTTTTTAGCGGTGAAACTAATTTAAAGGATTTCTTCGAGCATTTCCAGCAGGTGGCAGCCTCCTACTTTAATCAAACACGTTTTATCATCAGTGGACGCTGTTAACCTACTTGACCAACTATTCTTGCCCCAACCCCTCCTAATTTGGAAAATTTTCCAGTATCATAAAATATATCCATACAACAGTAACTCAGTGCACACTGGGCTCGGTCCAGTAAACTTGCCAATCATCCAATGTTTTACAGATGGAACACTAAAATGGTTGTGCCTATTTTGAAATAATTAAAATTGATTAAACTGTTGTTAGACGGAAATCAAATTCTACCGTAAAAACAGCGTTTAGAAATTTTGTAGCTTGCATCTCATTTATACTTGGCTCGTGATTATTCACATGAACTGTTTTGCTTGTTTGTTAATTTAAAAAAATGCATAACATGAGAAGCATTTGCACGGGGGGGAAATATAGATTTTTAAACAAGCAACGGTGTTGTAACTATCACTTTGTTGTATTACGCTAGTTGAAGGCTCTACTAAACCGAACAAACGAAAACGAAGTGCAAGCCTTCAAAATTAGAAATCAAGAAAATAATAAGCGTATCCTAAATTGCTTTCTCTTTATCTCAACCGACGTTGAACAGCCTTCTTTATCTTCATTTTTATTGATTTATTAATTTTAACAAAATACATTGCACCAGAATTTTCGTAACGATCAGTAGACCAAATTTCGACTCTTATCGGATATATAAAAGAAAAGGAAGGGGCAAGAATATACGTGGTCCCCAAGCCACATTAACAAATCCTTTCTAACAATCTTCCAATGCATTACGAACTCTTAATTTATAGCATAAATGAAACGTGAGTATTTTAAAAATCAGCAACTTAAAATTCGCCCGCTGTCTTCTCCCACAATCCTTTACACACTCGCGAACGACAAAGCGAGAACGATTGCATCTGACATGTCTTGGAGGCATTTAAACAGCCTCCGGGGGGGAAAAAAACGAAACAGGCTTGAAAAGCAGGTATTTATTTCAAGTTGCACAACTGTAAAAACACAAAGAAAAATGTATAGACTTTAACCACCAAACCAACCGAATTCTTCGTTTTTAACTATGGATACCTCTTCGGATTGAATTCGTAGTCTACGGAAATACAAAAGGAATCTAGGTTCTAATTTTTAAAATATTGCTCAGTTAGTTCGTTTTACATTCATAGATAAATTCATTACATTTATTTTTCCTGGCAAACGAATGCAATTTGACTTTTCAGGTATATTAAATTCATGAGTATTGTCGGGAATTGCTACAAGAATCTTGAACATCGGGATTAAAATATTTGACTCTTCAATGGATTTCTCAAAATAATTGTTTTATTTATTACCTACAAAATAACCTTTTGAAACATTTATATATTTGTTGCCGCCCCAGTGGCGAACCTAAAGTAAGGCAGACTTGATAAGTTTCGGTTAACCCTTTCAAGCACAGAATACCTTTGTCAACTTTGTGAAGTACCGGATAAAATTTCTATACGATTAAACTGCTGAATGCATTTGAACCGATTTTAGGCCATTGATCGACAGATGGCGATACTATAGAGCACATGTCGCATGGTTACACGAAAAAGTACAAACCACTTCAATTGAAAGGGGGGTGGCAATTCAACAACTCAACATACAGTTCCTAGCTTCTTCTCAGTGGTAGAATTATAATTTTCTTGTAAGCTCATGCAACTTAAAAAGCATTTATGCAGAAAAAATAGGCTTCTAAACGAGCAATGTTGTCACCCTCTTTTTAAGTTAGTTAAAGACCCTGTTGGAAATGTAAATTTGAAACTTAATTTCATTCAACATAAGTTCAATTTCAATTTTAGTTCGTTTTATTTTGAAATTCTTAGTAATAACTATAAACTATAAGAAATGTAGATTTTATTGTAGGCGTTTAAAACGAGTTTGAAACTTTTGGACAAGGATGCAAGTTTAGTGTATGCTTTGGGCACTATTTTCACGAGATGGGTCATCGTTATTTTTTTCTTAGAAGCATAAGGCCCGGTGCACACATCCGATTTTTCAATGTGCGGCGCCGCTACGGCACCGTAGCCCAGCTATGCATACATAACCGTGAAATGACGCAAGTACTCATTTCGAGCCATTTGCGATAAATATTCTATCGAAGAAAACGTGTTTATTTCGCTTACTTGGTATAAAAAGGCATATTTTGAAACAAAATAGACGTTTTCTACAGGATACAATCATTTATTAAATTTTTTGTTGCATTTATTTATGAAAACAAGGTACTTCAGACCGGAGATGAGTGTGCGGCGAACTGCGAAACAAATTGCACGCAAGTTGGACGTGCGGCGCCGCAGCGGAGCCGGAGGCATGTGTGCACTACTCCATTGGATCTAATGTATCTCAGACCACACTTGCGTTGCGGCAGCAGCGCCGCACGTTGAAAAAACCGGATGTGTGCACCGGGCCTTAATGTGTATGAAATACGAAATTATTATACAGAAAAACAATCCGGTCTGGAACAAACGGGAGCGAAAAATAATTTTTAATCCATACTTCGTTCGAGAAGTATTATTTTTATTAGTAGATTTCTTCAGACTGGAAGGTACAACGGCTGTAAGAAAAAAAGCTGAACCTAAAATAAATGGAGACGCAGAAGAAAATCCGGGGTACTAACTTCACCTGGTAAAAGCAAAAGCTGTCCTAATAGAAGTAGGGGGCAGAAACAGTGCAGAAGCGCCTTATTATAGGCTCCAACCGCATGTTTAAGTAGCGGTAAAAGCAGCATGTAATGGTGCGGCTTCATTAGGCGGTGGGGCAGCAGAGCGTAGAAAGGGCCGTTTGCCCCCAGCAAGCAGGGTCAGGCGGAACTGGTGAGGTCGTCACGCACGCTTCCTTTGTGAATGAGACAATGGACCACGGTAGAACTGGTTTCCAAGACGAGTAGCCCTGACAAAAATCTCATTAAAACCCCGCATTAATCGTTCTGGATTTACCTTCAGAGCGAAAGTGCATCCGCAGGAGGAGGTTGCAGAGATGGGTCGGTATTCCACCAACAGTTAATGGCAACGTCCTTGTAAATTAGCAGTTATCTGTTTTGAAAACTAACCGAAAATAACTGTGACTGAAAAAACTAAATCTAATTCCTGCGCCAAGTACGTCAGTGAAATATTCTTTCTCCAGCAGTCTGATGACAGAAGGCAATGCGGCATTTAAAAGTTAGAAATCAGCGCAAAAAAAAAAAAACTAACAAGAGACAATAATTTGAACGTTAAAAATACCGCATTACTCGGAATCGTGAATGGGATGCAATTGAAGTGGATGTTCAGAGGACAACAGTTGTGAAATGATTGAGGTGTTGCCATGCAGGCGCACTTTATTAAAAGAATGGGACCAGCACGGACTGCAAGAAATTCAGCTTTATATTTTTTAATTTCATTTCATTTGGAAACATGAAACGAGCAAAAAATCATTGGTTATATTCACTCTAAATGGATTTAAACAAGGTATAAAACGTGAGCAATGGCACTGCTCATCTATAGATAGATAGATATTAGCAAGTTCGTAACTTTAGCGCCAGATGTTATGGGCATGTATACCAGAGCATCGCTGCTCTAAATTTGTACCAGCTGTGTCAACAATACGTAGCTATGATTTTATTTCAAAGAAAATAACATTTTATAGCAAATGAAGATTATACAGGAATAAGAGTGGGAAAGGAAAAAAAAGTCTGAAGATACGGGTAAACTCAAATTTTGTAAAAAAGAAGTGCGCATGAAAAAGTATTTCGCACAAAAAGAAAAATATCTTGGCAATTCTGTAAATAGTGTAAAATAAGTTGCATGAAATTGAAAATGTTATTTTTATGCATATTTTTGAACATCTCACCAATGGTGCTATTTTTTTTTAACAATTGCATTTTTTCCCTCTAGGGTGGAGCCCCCTAGTTGAAAAAAATAATCACATTAAAAACCGATCAACTTAAAATATTTCATTTATACCTTTTCCGCCGCATCATGACGTATCACGGCAGCTAGATAACAGCTCCGCTTTCTTAGGAAACCGTAGCTTTACCTATGAAATTTATAGCAACAACGTACGCTGACTACTTCAAAATCAAAGTGCTCCAGGTTTGCCATTAAACTATAAGTTTCTCACAAAGGATTCTTTTCAAACAGGAATTTGCAAGACTTATCAGCTTGGCAAAATTTAGGAGTGCAATGATGGCGAGATATGTCTCATTTGACCCATTTTACGTTTATAAAAGACAAAAAAAGAGTAAAAGTCGGAATTTTTTCTTAAAAATTGATACAAATCGGTCGTTTTCTAAAAAAAAATTTTAAAAGTCGGAAATACCGACTAAAGTCGAAGAATCTCATCCCTGATTATAACACACACGCACCCTTATAAAAATTTAAGTTTCAAAAAAAGTCTTTACGTATTATAATTCGTCACTCCATTAATTCACTGGCGCGCAAGCTGGTCAAACTTGCAATAACTGTTATAGTAAAACAACAGTCTTGCTCATCTCTAGAGTAGGCGCTAGTAGAAAAAAACTGGAATTAGATACAATCGGTCCGATGTACGAAGGGTTGTTTTGTTTACTAAAATTTTCTGGTTTTGGATTCATTCTTTGGTCGTACAGGTTGCTTTCTTTCGTATGTGAACAAGTCTGGTCTGTTTCCTTTTTAGAAGATTCCATTAGCGTCTAGGAAAGTGAATAGTTCCGATTCTAATTTCCAGTTTAATTTTAATTCGAAAAATAAAAACGAAACATGAAAATGTTTTCGATTCAATATCAATTCAACTTGAATAACCTTATCAATTCAAGCTTACTGGGCTCCGTTTGGTCTATGCTATCATGTTCTTGGAATAATAAGCGGCATAAAAATTCTCTCGTCATTTAAAAACATTTGTCACTTTTCAATCGCGACAAGGTAAATGAAATTTTAAAATGTTCTACAATTGGCATGCTATGAACGCAGTTTCCAATGGCTGTGAGAACTGTTTAATCTATATAAACAGTTCCTTTGAAGATAGCAAAACAGATAAACTAATGGATTGAAATATTTTAATATTGTATAACAAACAAAAAATATGGGATATTCGCAATTTTGATGTCCCTCTGCGTTGCTTTTTGTTACACGACGATCAATTAAACCGGGACCTATGATTTAAGATATTTTGTAATTTTGGGGATAGCCAGTTGTATAATTTAAATCCTAAGTTTTTATACCAGAAGGTTTTCAAACTTTACTTTACACTAGCAGGTCCGCTAAACTTTGTAATTTGTTTACATCCGTTGATGGCAAAGTGTCTACTAAAATCGCAATCGATTTATACTGACTAAAAAAGCCATATTCACAAATGGATTTCCATACTTTAAAATAAATACTTCTAAATTTTTAACAGCCTTTCGTTTGCTTATATTAGTGTCAATTCTTGTTTCCAATAAAACGCATGTCAAAAAGCACCTCTCAATCATGTCAGTTCGATTCTGAACGTATACTTCAATTTTATCCCATTCCCTTTGCTCAAATGCGATTCGGCAATTTTGCCGCTGATCTGTTTTCTTTTCTACGATGATTTTAATCTCACAGATTTCTCATTGCTTTCTACAATCAGACATAAGAAGATTTTCAGTTAGAGTGGCGAGCTGTTCCGTGTAGTTTCAGCAATATTATGCAGCTATACAGCTCAAACCAAACATTTAAACAGAGTATCAAAATTAACAAACGAATCCCGAAACGACGGTAGATTTCATATTTTTATAAATGTTGCTGCAGTCGGATTATAAACAAACATCGTCGATTTCAGTGGCACTTAAGTTAGTAAAATACATTCAGATGAAACAAACAGACGCAAAATGAACACATGAATTCTCTCAAGCATGCGGTTCCCCACTTTAAAAGAGGCAATTCAAATGTTACGAATGAAAGTGTGGTTTCCTAAAGAGGTAAGGGGTGCGCCCCATGAGAGGGGATCGAGACCGGAATAATTACCAATACACGGCAAGCAGGGTGACGGAATCATTTATAAACCACCCACCCTACTCCGAAATAAATGGCGCGGTGCGATATTAGCGGGCGAGAAAATTAGAATCCAAATTGCATTTTCCCGATGCACACACACAAAGCAAAAGCACGCAACATCCCCCACTTGGAAACTTCGCCAATGGGAACCCGCTGTCTCAGAATCCTCCGCGTAGGTCCGGTTCCAGCTGCCCATCAATCGATCTGGCAATAGATGGATGGACCATAATTGAGAGTAATAGCGCGGGCAGGTGATGCTTTCTCTCCCCAGATTCGCATCGGTACCGGATCTCGACCCTCCTCGTAACCCACCCCCCTCGCGGGCACGATCAACAGTTACCTCACGGCCGGAGAATAACGCCCGCCGCTCTTCCACTAATTATTTATTTAAACCCAACCACAACCGATGAATTCATTAATAAGGCTCGTAAACACGTACGTGCGGCGAACGCGTTCGAGCGGCTATGCTGTGGAAAATGATCGGCAGCGGTTATTGGATTACTGAATGCATGCGGCTCGCAGTCGTTAACTCCGGCTTGAGACCATTCACTTTAAATCCGGTCGCACGACTGGAGCAGCGTGCGACAAAACATACGACAAGCGTACTTCCAAAAAACATGTCGCTACGCAGGCGTATTTCGGAACACACAGGATACATGTTGGATCAAATGCGTGGCTTGCCTAAGCCCGGCCACGCACCGGAGTAGCATGCGACAAAACATCAGACATGATCACCCGTATATTCCGTTTCTGTACAAAAAAAAACATGTCACTAAGCATGTGTATTTAACCTTTACGCTGCGGCGATTTGATATTTTCAATCGTCTCACAGAACGGCTCTTTCGCCTGCATGTCCGCCCCCCCCCCTTACCTAATTACCTAACTTGAGCGAAGAGCCTTGCGTGGCATTTGCGACTGACGCTTTCCTTTCATAGTATTGTGTTTCGTATCGTTTGGCGTGAGATAGATATCACCGGAGCGACCTTCTGCCTTTCCCCAAAACGTCCACACCTCACGGTTGACAGGGTAGGGTACCGAACAAAAGGAGGAACCCTCTGGAAGATCAGTCGCTGACAGCTCGTAATTGGTGATGGATGCCAGCGGTAACTTAAAAGGGGGATAACATCCAGAGTACACATATCTATACCATGCCGCTGGTGTAAACGAAATTTTAAAGGTAACAATTTTCAATCTGCCGCAGTGTAAAGGTTAAGTCAGTTTAGAGTTGCAGGGCTGATGTCGGTCGAACGTGTGGCTTGTCTAATTCGAGTGCCGAGATTGGATTACCCAGACACTCCCCATTTGTAGCATGGCCAAATATGGCCCTTGCGCTATAAAACTCCAAAATCCAACCAAACACATCTGCTATCCAAGACCCAGTACAAGTGTTCAAAGGACGGGCCACTCATGAAATAAAAAAATGTATCAAAAGTACGCAATGTTTAACTTGTACAAATTTACATTTTACCCTTGTGCAATTGCTATATACACAGTGAAAATATTTATAATTTTTAGTTATTTAGATAACAGATTCACACATTCTAATTCAAAAATGTTTTGCATTTTCGGACACTCCCTAGACCTAAGGCCCTAGTGCCAAAGTACCGATTCCCCTCAGCCAATACCCAGGGGACTAGCTGATCAACACGTTGTCTTCCCAGAAAGAATTATTTAAATAAATGCAACAAACACATTTTAAATTTCTAGATTTTCAGTTCCATTTATCTCTTGGTAACCATTGTAGAGAACTATGAAATATTAAACTGTTCGATACTTAACACAGAAGTATATCGCTACAAGTTTGCGAGACATCTTTTTTACGACTTTGGATTAGCGAGTACCAGTTTTATGCTCGTTAATTCCTGCTAATTTAAACTAGATGGCGTATTATGCAGGCTGCATTAACATCGTTGTCTTCTAGAAAGGGTTGATTTGAAAATATCCAACATTTTAAATTCTACAGATGCCACAGGAAATGGTTAGTTCCCATTTGTTTCTACCATACACTATGTGATGTATCAAACTGTTCAATACTTGTCTTAGCTGAAAAGTGGGGTACGCGTTTTTAAAAATTAGGAATTCCAGTTTAGAGAACTCTTCCGTGCCGTATCACCAGCATCTTGTCTTCTTAAAAGGAGGTTTTAATAAATCCAACAAGCACTTTTTTAAGTTCTACAGATGGTACAGAAAGTAGTTCGTTCCCATTTATCATTCAGTGACAATTGTCAGGAATTCTAACACAGAAAAACAATCCGTCTGTACTCTATATAAAAAAAAACAAATTATTTTATACTCGTCTCAGTTCAAAAGCATAACACTGGAGCTGGGAGGCAACTTTACCACCCGACAACAATAATATTAGCAAATTCGAATCGTCTTAACGTTGAAAATTTTATGAAATGACGATGCGCCAGTTCCTTTTGCAAATTTATTCCCCAAGTATTCAAAATTTACTTAGTATAATACTTTTTAACCCTTCCTTGTTCTAGCCTAGTTATCGGCAGTAATCAAAAAGTAATCAGGCAGTAAGCAAAGTAAAAGACGTTACATTGCTATTGTTATTGTAATTCAATCGAATGCTATTGTAACGTTAAGAAAAGACAGCGAAAATATTATCTTTTTCAAATCAAACGGTTCGTCATAAACCAGTGGGAAAAGTATGTATTGGGAAAAGTATGGATTCAGAACTTATAAGGATTGCATAATATTGTAGCAGATAAAACAGTGAGTAAGTCATTTATCTTGTTCGTTACAACAGATAAGCTAAGTTTTGGTTCAAAGCAGTGAAAGAATTAGAGATGAGCACTATTAAATATTTTACGGGTATAATTGCATGGAATGAATCAATGGAGCATTGAAATAAAGCAATTTGGCCAATGACTAGGACCTATGAATTTTAAGTGAACCGAGAAGGAATTATGTGCTTCGTTATTTTCTACTTTTTCATTCAAACAGAACGCGTACGATAAAAATAATAAACATATTTCTAAAGCAAATTATTTTATTGACTTACCGTTGGAATTGGTGCTACTATCCCTCAAAAGAAAGGCATGGAATTATAATTGCTAACAAATTACGAAGCTATTTTTCAGAAATCTAGTTTTGAATATGAATACTAAGATAACACAAACGTATATATGTGCAAATATATCTCGAAATGTACCATAAAAAGAACGATAGAAGATAGTTCTTTGAAATCAAAACACGTTCAACGCCACAAATTGTGCTTCAAAAATGTTTTATAAAACAAGTTTTGATTCCAATATTGTTATACAAGTCTGTCGTAAGAAAATATTGTGAAGGAGTGTTGTCATGGCAACTGACGTCTGCATTCACTAGATTTTTACACATACTTTCTCTAGCATATTTTACATCGAAATAGAAAATAAACATGAATTTTTAGAGTTGTATAAAACTCTAGTGGACTGCATCTGGGAACAAAATCAGTATGTTACGGAAGCAAAAAGACATTTTGGGTTACTTTTATTCTAAGAAAGTCTTAAATTTCATGAAAACTCTTCAAATAACTCCTAGCCCCCCCCCCCCCATTTTCAATTTTAAAAAATAAACTTTTCATCCTCAAAAACAGATTTAAATGCATCAAAATTCAGCGTCTTGTTTCCATGGCAGTGTTCAAATTCCTGTTTATTAAGTTCTTTTATGCATTCATTAGCAATTTATTATGCGAAAAGTATACAACAACGACAGTTTACCATTACAAAATTTGAAAATGCAACCATTCTTTTGGTAGTTCCAAAATATAATGTATACTTTTTGTAGGATATTTTATATGTTACCATCTTAGTTTTCCAGACTTTAGTGATTTCCAAACTAGAGTGCTAATCGGACCTAGATACTCGATAACATGGCAGTCAAATTAGGAAATAGGGATGTCAATTCAAAGCCTCCTTCTCTTCGAGCTGAAGAAAAATTAAAACTTTTCAATGCTATTTTTTTTCATCCTCTTAAGGCTACATTTCACACCAATAACAAAAAATAAACTCGTAAGTAGACATTCATAAGTGAAACTTTCACAAATACTAATTTTGGGTCTCAGGTTTTTTTTAAAGCATCAATACTTAGCAAATCTACAAATATTATGCTCTAGAATTTTAATGACTCTTAACCTTCGACGAGTATCTTTGAGCTAGGTGTCATTTTGCTTTTCAGATTCGAGAGCTAATTAGATAGCGTAGAAATAAGTATTTAAAAAAAAAAAGATCAGATAAATACTGCTAGACACAGTAGTGAAATTCAAGGGGCCAAACCCCTTGGTCTCCATTATTTACATAGCTGGGGTGATCACCCTAGTTATGAAAACGGATATAAGTGGATTAGATATCCACCAGATATCTAATCCACAAAACGTCCTGAACATGTGTCCCAAAAAAAATAATCCCAAAAACGTGATAATTACTAATATTCAGATAATATAAACAGACGAAAAAATGTTTCAAGAAAATTAAATTGTTGAACGAACACAGAAGGCAGTCGGGCCTAAAACCCATCAATAATTTTCCCAAGCTGGCACAAAGTGTTTGAAGTGCAATTCTCACGAAAGAGAAATGAAACATTTTAACCTAGGAGGGAAATTGCTTCGAAAAACTGAGAATGTCGTCGTCATGGGAGACAAATTTAAACGTGATTATGTTGCCTTAATCGCGTGTTGCGAGGCAGCAGCTCCGCGAGCGAAAAACTAACAGGTAGTAAGAAATTATCGTTTTTGCATGCTACAAAATCGATTAGACGACGACCCCGTGCAACAGACTAATGTTGAAGAATCATGTTCTCAGTAAACAAGTATAGCTTTTGGAGCTGCCAGATACTGAACACACACACATGTGATTACATGGTAATTCCTTTTTATGCATTGTAAGACATGGAGGGAGTGTAGCTTCAACAAAGCCCCATAAATGGTGTAGTAAATAAATTGCACACGAAAACATGCCATGGAATCAAGTTGCAGAAGCTTAAACTTATAGCATGGTAGAGGAGGAAAACATGCAATTGAACACATCTTAATTCATTGTAAATCCCCAAGACGATTAAAAGATCGATCCATTGCAAAGTTATGAAAAGTATAAACCTAAAATTTATTTTATTACACACGGCGTTGAAGAATACATTAGTAAAAGGTTTTGCGAATCAAAAACACACAAATAATATTTCCCTCTTGGTTTTTTTATCAGCTTTTTGCGCTGTTTAATTAAGTGGTTAGTTATTTCATTCGTTTAGTTGTTTGCTTTGTTAAATTTGTATTTGGTTTTTTATGTAGGGCATTCAACTTTAAATGGAGACATATAACATTTACGTATGCAAAAATAAAGTTTTACACTTGATAGAATTATTGCAGCATTAAAACGTAACGTATTTTAACATTAAAAAAACATGTTTCATGGGTTTATTAAGCATTTGTGTGTTGAAGTTAAAATGTCAAAATCTAAGCAAACGAACAAAGGCCCACATTACCTACTTTCCACCACATTGTGTATTTTACTTCAAAATCTTCAAGGCAGAGCCGTTATTTAAAAACTTCTTAAATCAGGAAGTGAGTAAGTCGAGGGGGAAAACACCATCCCAGATGGAAGCTGTACAATTCCATAAATAAAACAGCGGTAGACGTATTTGACTTTTATGTCTTATTTTTTAATATATATCTATCTAACAGTATATCGACAATAACTCTCTCCACTGTTTACATATTCAGTATTTTCATATTAGTAGCTTGAGAGAATTTGCTCAGCAGTTCGAGATTATCGATGGGGAGGTTTCACTTTCTCTCTTATGGGATGAAGGTTCTTCACGATTTTCTTCTATCAGAGCAAAATTCTATACGCACCCTGTGTTTGCTCAGTTAAACGAAATACTGTGTGCTCCTTTTGGTGAAGAAACAATTGTATTTTTTTTAGGTTAAAAAATCGTCTTACTTTAAAACAACTCAAAAAGGAAAGTCGAATTGACAATTCGATAAAGGTTTTACGTATTAAGAACTTCTGGCAACATAAGCCACATTTAAAATTCTTCATAATAGCAGTTTTCAACTTTAAAAATACCAAAATTATAATGATTTATTCGCTATTCAAGGTAGGTAGTTGAATTTACGTTGCACTGGGGCAACACAACGCATTCACTATTCAAAAGGTCATATTAGCTTAAATTTTTAAGTAGTACACCTCTCCCATCAATAGCTAAAGAAATCGTCTTTCGAAGAATCTGCTGTTCTTCCAACTTGTGTGGTCTACTTGCACAACTTTTTAACATTTAACTTTTTTATCAGTGAAAATAATGTTTGTTCATTAGATCAAAGGAATAGTTTGGCTACTTTATTAGAGCTTTTGTTTTAAAAAATAGAATTATTCATTGGGGTTGGTTGGGAACCATGATACACGTGTATACTAGTCAAACCTCATTAAGACGAACTAGCTTAATACGAATTACGGATAATAAAAAACTAAGTACCAATTATCGTCAAGATATATATTCAAATAATGTTATATCATTCATTTAAGAATTCGAGTTACACCAATTTCCGGTTAAGACGAACAGATTTTCGAAACTTGTTCGGAGCAACGGAGTTATTTCATGGCAAACAGATTTTTTTCAATTGTATTATCAGAAACATTAAGTGACTCCAAAATTATAGATTTATATGTGGAAGAGAGAAAAATAAATTAAGATTTCGAAGACGAAGGAATAAGCGCGCTTTTTTTTTAAAAGCTACCGCTATCTTACAATTTGTTCACTGCTTTTTAGAAAATTAATCTGTTCAATTAAACAGCGTTATTAAAGATTTTCTGATAAAGTGTCACGAAGAAAACATAAAAATCAATAACACTGTTCTTAGACAAAAATTGTGTGATTGGGAATCATCTGTGTAATCGTAATTGGGAATCATCGATGTCTCATCTTGCGATGAAAAATATTATTCATCTGTGAACCAGGAATTGTACAGTAAGTAATGTAAATACATTAATCCTATTTTATTTGATTGTTGAAATAATACTTTTTCCTGAATTCGGATAACTCAAACTACGAATAATAAGACAGCCCGTGAAATTCGTTTTAACGAGGTTTGATTGCATATTCTCGTCTATGCCTTTGAATTGGTTTTATTGATGTATTCATATACACCATCCAGCAAAAATTATAACGTAAACTTCCAAGTACTACAGTACTTTAAAGTACTAAAACTAAAACATATTGGAAAATAAGAGAGTAAACCTATCGGATAATTCAGAGCATTAGAGGTACATGTTTATCGCTCGTATCAGAGAAATAATAAAATTTTAAAAGAAAATTATTCAAGATGTGAAGTCTCTGTACGCAATTTCACACTATCTGAGTCACACAAAAAATACTTCATAAATTTCAACGCAATGTTTTAGCAGGTTCTGGTATGTTTCAGTTTGTCAGGACAAAGTGTTATAGCGACTGCGATTCGACATTATATTTGAAGGAATATCAAAGCGAATCATCAAGATGGGTCATTTGACTACTCAGTTTCTTTTGTGTCGGCCGCTCGCGATTCTTAAGAGACCCTCCGTGACTACTTAACCCAAAATCATAAGCAACGGTTTCTTCACCGAACAATAACGAATATTCGGACCCATTGTTGCGGCTCTTTTGTTCGAGGATTTCAATCTTCGCAAACAAATGCACGTATATAGCATCAAATATACGCATTTAAAGGTTATTTCTCGGCTCCAGCTTCAAGAGTCCGAGTTTAATACTTTTTTTTATATACCTGTACGTCTATCAATGCTATTTCGGTGAGCTAGGTTGGAGCTGCAAACAAAATTACAAGGAAGTGCATAGTTTAATTTTCTGACACGTAAACTACGTGTCGTTTGCAGCGACTCTAGTTTTAAGTAGCTTCCAGAGTACATAGAAAAACTATCACTCAAAAGATTTATTTTTGGCATAGAGAATCTACCTAGGTTAAGTGTTGCACTGATCATATGACGGTAAGCCTTGCCACACTAAAGCACAATGCGACACGACACGCGCATGCGTACCCCGTTTCTGCGCAGAACAAGTGTCGGCATGCATGTTGTATTTCAGCCAATTTAGTGCTGCCTGATTGATGTTGGACCAATGTGTAGTGTGCAAAAGTGATGACGCGATCTCAGAGATTATTCTGTCCAGGCTTAGCAAATGGGATGGATAGCCGTGCTATAGTCACTAGCACACTTAGCTAGTGTTAGTTAGTTTTCCCATTCACATCTAATTTTCTCTACAGCAATCACTCATTAAATCGCATATACACATAAAGTTCTAGTGACACAGAAGAGAGAAATACATCCAACTAGAATAAATTAAATTAAATTTCTGTCAAATATATCCTACATAATTATAGTATTACTTTTTAAAGTGTATACTACAAATTTAGTACTTCAGTAAGTAAATTATGTTAATCTTCTGAATTGACATAAATTTACGTAAACATCGCGCGATTTAATGTATAATGTGTGAAGTTTTATTTATAACTAGGGTGCTCGCCCCCTGTTCCCTGACGCTCGCCAACCCCCAGAGGATTGGTTCGTTGCGCGAACCTCACTCGCTTCGCTCGCATTAATGAAGACATGTGTCCTAGCCGAGGGATTGTTTACAAAATATGATACTCCAAAAAATATTTTTCAGATATAAATTTGTAGTACTGCATAAAAGTTATACAGTACCTCTGGAATCAGAACTCGAACAATTTGGAATTCAAATGAAAACTTTGTGCAAATTTGGACTCGAAATGTGAGCGACGCTTTGGAAATCGAATACCCAGCATGTTGTTTGTATATAAGCTACAACTGCTCGACTAATATCTATATACTTTCAATAAAATTTCATCCGATAACGCTATAAATTCAATTGAGGAGCGAGGCTTCATGGTAAACAATCGTATAGTGTTGCCAAAACGCGATAACAAATAACGTCTTATTTGCGTGCCACGTAAGAGAATTATATATATATAGATAAGCTAGTTTTTTACTGTCGGTATAGCAAGCATTCCCTCTTCTTGATCTCGGAGTTACTGTATTTCCAACAAGTATTAAATATTTTTAATAACATTAGATTCCTTAGGACACACACAATGGAGACTGACTGAATTTTCTTGATCGACAGTTATGTAAGTGGTAGTCTCCCAGACTACGGGTGGTTTTCCTATACGCAAAATAGTACAGTTGAAAATTTACAATGAATATTTATTAGGATATTATTTATATTGTGAAAAGGTAAAAGTAATTTGAATTCGAAAAGGGGGTACCTATGCTAAGGCAAGCATCCCTAAATCTGTTTAATTGATGCGAATAGCTGGTTAGATTTAAATCTGAGGTTGAGATTGGGTTGCGATAAGCTGACATTGCCGGACAACGCAAATAAGAACTAATTGCCTTTAAACTCCTTCACTTAGGTTGAAACAAATAAATTTAATTTTACCTCTTTTCCACTTTACTCAGTGTAAATACATTCATTTATATGACATGGATTCTTCTAAATCTATTTCCTTCGTAACAGGATATAAAAAAAAAACCTTAGAAAGACATTCTAAAAAGTGGATAATTTTTTAATGTTAGGAATGATGATTAACCTTCTGAAATGCATTTTGCACGACAAAAATATAACTTAGTTTTCCAAAGGGAAGGTGCAATCATTTATGTCTCATCGCTCAATTTCAGCACTCCTAGATATCAAAGTACAGAGGGTACCTCTCAGCATCAACCATTTAAAAGATGTAGGACGCCTCTGAAATGTTTAATAATTAATTTTAACGGTTAATTTTCAAATTCTATCTTTTTTAAACTTCTTCAAAACAATCCTAATATTATTTTTTTAAATGCCAATGCAACATAGAATACAACGAAGCAATTTATTTTTTGCTACTTAGATTTCCAATATGAAAAACCATAGGCCTTTATGCTGTTCAAAATGTTTCCATAAGTACCTAATATACTTAGATCTACTATGCTCGAAAGTCGGGGCCCCTGCGGTCGACAATAAGAGGCTAGCGGACGGATGGGCAGCTAATATTTCTTTGTCTTACCTTTTCTTATCAATTTTATGCATTGTTTGTGGGTTGTTTTAACTATTTGAGAAACAACAGTTATTCTCATCGGGGTCATGTTTAATCAGCTCACCCACAAAGAAACGTACATGCAAAATAAATAAGCTGTAGCGGGTAGA
This sequence comes from Metellina segmentata, assembly GCA_947359465.1. Lineage (NCBI taxonomy): Eukaryota > Metazoa > Arthropoda > Arachnida > Araneae > Tetragnathidae > Metellina > Metellina segmentata. The sequence goes on along the minus strand of OX375875.1, from coordinate 27,926,723 downwards.
TTGATCACAAGCCCGGGAACAAGATACGGCCCTTCGGACACGTTTAACCGACCCGCAATCCCTCCAGACAGATATACGACCATTTACAACCCTACAAATATTTTCATCAGATTCGCAGACAAGACATGGTTCTACAATGGATACTTTTACGGGTCCGCAGTTCAGACACGGCTTTCCAGACTGGCTTTCCCGGACCCGCCGGCCAAACACGGTCCTCCCTTAAGTATTTCCGGTCTAAATATAATCCTGTATTCTGCTGTCTGTCATTGGAAATAAATAAAAAATACAAATACAATAATCTGGTTCCCAAGCAGGACCCTACTGATATGAATTTAAGACAGAAGAACGGTACGCATAGAAAGAGTTGTGAAGTGATTAATAACTTTATTAACTAGGTATGCGTAACCGCTCCCACTGTGGACCACGCTATAAATCACTTCAGAGCAGATGTGACCGATCAATTTATACCTGACAGATTATGACGGTCGAAGAGGGGGACAAAGGAGATCTTATGGAATGGATCAAAGGTCTCGAGGGAATTAAATTTCCTTAATGACCGGAAGGGCAACTCCTTGAATCAGCTGCTGATGATGAACTTCCGCACTATAAATGATCACTTAGAACCATCAAGCTTTATATTAGAACTTAATTAACGTTAGAGGAAGTAGCTTTGAAAGAAAAACAAATCGAATGGAATGAAAGAATTTTCTGCAAAAGCCATTGTTTAATGGGACATAAGTATGGTAACTGTCCACTTTCGAAGATAATCGAATTGGTTGTGGATGGAATTAGCTGTTATCCGTGTCTTTTCCAGAGAAAATGAAGTCTCATTTCAAATTTTATACGAAATTGAAATGGTACTCTATTTCAATAACATCACACGATAAATTCGTTTGAAACAGTTATGACGGATCCAAAATTATGAACTGATGCCTTAGTTCATCGCGGTTTTTTTACTTCGAAAGGGAAAGAAGTAATAAAGCTGGAATCTGCAGAAAATACGAAACAAAAGAGGTCAAAGACAGGCGCACCGTTACATTCCCGTAGGCAGGTGGCCTTTCGATAAGAACAAGTCGACAATAATATGATTTCATACAGTGAGAATTTATTTTATGTAATAATTTTAGAGACTTTGTAGACGTCGCTGTTTCGTTTATTGACTGGACATTACTGCGTGTGCACCAATATCCTTTTAATATCATGAACTTTCATTTTTGTACTTTCTGTGACATCTGCCAGCATATGACGGTAGACTATTTGGACGCGTTCAGTGCGTTTGAATATCAAGAATGTAATAAAAAGAGGGTCTCATTAGTGTCAAAATCCAGGTATTTCTTTAGTATAACATTACAGTTTTAACCTACAAAAAACTCGCTTGAACCAGACTTTGAACCAAGAAATTCTATAATTCTACACATCGTCGACTGTCAAATGGAACACTTAAGTCAAAACTTTCAAAATATCATATTTTTATCTTTTCTAAGTCAGAACGTGATCGTTAGACTGGAGAAGTACACTAAACCATTTTTTATTCTTTACATGAAAGCTATATTTCTTCTTACACACATTGAATTTCCTGGTTGCTTTTTTTTTCTGGCATGGGAACCCCGCTAGGAGAATTAGTTTATCCTGTTCTTATTGCAAGTTGTCGATACATAATAAAAGTACTCTTCCCGAATATTTGATAAATTGAGTAAATATAAAGTGCAATAATTAATCGTTACAATGCTAAAATTACAATTTTTGCAAGGAAAAACAATTTGCTTGGAAATCAGAATTTCATAACATTCCTTTTATCAGAACAGATTTCGACAAAAGTAAGCCGAAGATATATTCGCGACTTATAAACAAAAATATGACTAGATATTTTATAAGATGCCCGATTTGTTCATCAAATTTAATAATCCACACTTTTGTATTTAAAAAAAATCCACTTTCAACGAAAAGAAAACAGAGTGGTCTAAGCCTCTGCACGCCCTTGTCTATGTATCTGAGTTGGTTGTGGTATTATGGCACAATCTATGAATTTTAATCTTAAGTTACAATATTAAAGTTATCAAAACTTATTCATCAAGGTCAATTTATTGGGAACAAATATTTTAGGAAAGGGCGGCTTGTTGAGGTTTTCACGTGAGCAGTTCAGCACATCAGGAACGGCAGCGACCATACGCGGAGTTCAATTATCAGCTTCAGCGAGATGGTAAAAATAAAACTCGCGTGCTGAAAGCTCCTGCCAGTCGTTTCACTGTTGCGAAGTTTTAAAAGAAAATGCATTTTTTTCGAGGGAAACAAAATATTCATCGATTGAAACCAGCCGACTCGGCGGACGCGGGAGAATAGGTTCCATAAGCAGTGGAGTAGAATGACTGGGAACTGTTACGGATGGGCGCGTCAACAAAAGCAGCAAAGTGAACGCCGAAATTGTAACAAGATCAGGTTCTGGGATCCGGAGTTGCGTGAGTTTGAAATATTTTCTGACAGAACCAAACTCGTAACTCGAATAGAATAAAAACGGCAAGTGTTCCATGAAGATCAATGCCGAAAAGATAATAGGTAATGAAACACGCATGGTGAAAAGTTTAAAATTCTTCTATATTGAAATATCTTTATGTGATTGTTTTTAAAAGCGTAGATTCTTAAAGAACCCAACTGTTTAATTAGAAAATGTGTTTTTTATTTTCAAAAAATGTTAGGACATCGTCATTTTCCCGCCTCTTTCAAGACTTAAAATTTTAATTTTGATAAAAATATTCTAATGTGTGTATTAACATAGAAAAATTTAGACTAATCACAATAACAATAGCAAATATTGTGAACGCAAAAATCTTACTTTAATGCTATAAACAAATTTATCCGTCATAAAAAAGCGGTCATTTCTTCGAATTCCATTAGCATTTTACAATGTTATTCATGAAAAGGAATTCCTCTCTTAAGCTGGGAAGAGAATGTGGAAAAACGTCATTTATTTCAAATATAAATGCTCAGCTGATTTGACAACAAAAAGTAAAATAATTTTAAACTTTGTATCTTTAAAAAGCAGTATCATTAGTCAATATAATTTGGAATAAAATAAACGAATTACGAACTTAGTTTTTCACTAAGAATAACCAAGTTCAAAGTTTCAACTGAGTATAAGGAGTTTTAAATGTTTGATGTTTTTCACCCAGTACTTAGAGTTAATGAAAATATAGAGATTTTTTAATGTAATTTGCAAGGAATTGCATAATTTTATTCATTCCAGATAAAAGAAACTCCTTGCTTAAAAATAATTTAGAAAACACTGGCAGCGGTAACTTTTCGATACGTTTTTACGATATCAAAATCGAACCCAAGCACTCTTTTGTGACAATTTGTGATTAGAAATAACTATCGTATCATTTTTACACCGAGCCTATTCTTGATTAGCCCTTCTTTGCATAGTGGTGGAAATTTCCATCATAACATTGAATGCCCAAAAATTATATAAAAGAACAAGTTCACTTTAAGTTGATCGTGTCTGGGTACCTTTTTAATGTCCATTACATAAAAAAAAACATAGATGTCAAAAATAAGCAAGTGTCACTATCAGTAAAACGAGCTTGAAGTTGTCATTCCGCTGTTTGTTGTAGTTGCAATAAACGTATGATTTCGCTTTTAATTTTGTTTTATTATATTTGAGTTTCCATTGCTAAAAAAGTGAAAATGAGTGGAAGAAAGGTTTGTAACATGTGTTTCTGTTATTTTTAGAGCAATTTCTGAAAAAGTTTGCGTTTAATTTAAAAAATACCACATGATACCATCCTATTGTTTTTTTGCTAAATTTATACTATAAATATATACTAAGATTTTTTTTAGCCATTTTTCCTTTAATTTTGAACATGAATTATATCACCTTGATTTATTTCACCAATAAAGAAAAAATCATGCAAAGAAGGGTTAGAGTTGCCAACCGTCCCGAATTGTCCGGGATTGTCCCTGAATTGAAGTTGATGTTCAGAATCTAAGTTGAATGTCAAACTGTCCCAGAATTTAAGAGAAAGCGCCATCAACCCATATCACCTACATTCCAAAATAAATATTTCTATCGCACATGACTTCGTGTGCATCAAACGGTCGTTCTCCACTACTATCCCAAGTTAATACTATATATCGTCCCTCAAAGTTCGAAAGGTCGCATGTTAAAAATTCTATTATTTTTTTCCTTTTATTATTGCCATGTGTGGCATTTTGGGATTTCAACTTGGTGCAAAATCTCTTATATCATCAGATGATACAAGAAACTAAGAACAAAACTCAAAATAAATAGTTATAGAATCAAATCATAAAGGAAAAAATATTTTTTTGCTTTCCTGAAAAATGCAGCTTTTAGACATACGACTTTGCATTTTGAGTGACGACCTAAATATTTTCAGTTTTGTGCAATATGTCCCGGAAAAAATTGGCAACCCTATTCTTGATCGATAATAAGAAATTTCGGTCATTTAAACACTGATTTGTTTCAATTTAGATAAAGTAATTCACATGCAAATGATTTCAGAAAACACTCGATGGTAGGGCGGCTACTCTCATTGATTCAAACTACATTTTTAATACAATAAATCAAAGTTGAAACGCAAAGAAACAAAAACCAGCGGCTGATCCGAAAGATCAGGCAGGTGCAAAAATATAACTGGAGGCCAAATGCGTGTGTGAAACCAGCACAAAGAAAAATACCTGCATCCGAACAGGAACTGCTTTATGGGAGGAGGGTAGAAAGAAGACTGACGGTAGTTCCTCTTTACAAGTCAGGAATAATCTTATCGCAATCTTGTAATCCAACGCAAAATACATGATGTAGTTCGATATTAAATTCAAAATGTACTTGTTTTCCTGATAAATTTCATGAATGTACTGAATTTCTCACTTCATATAACATGAAGATTTATAACTTTAAGATGGCAGACTCTCAACATAACATCTAGAGCAGATGAAAGCGATAATTGGTAACTTTTTAAAATTAACGTCGTACTAGAGCAACACAACGGGCTATTGACGACGGTCCGGGATCAATCTCCTAATTGAAAGATCCAAGGACAAAACCACGTAATTTATAACCACGGTCAGATGACGAGGCAACAACAGAGCTGGCACCCCACTTTCCAAACAAATACACCAACCCAAAGTGAGGACTTTCGGCCATGGCAGATTTAAAGTGCACCAGTCGGCATCTACATCATACGCTTACAAACATCCATACACTGACAAGGATTCGAACCAGGAACCTTCAGATTTTGAGCTAACACCTTAAATTGCAGACCGATTGGTCTTGCTATGAAAGCGATAAAGAGGTACTATTCAGTTTAGAGGTATCAGGTTCGAAGTTAGACAAAGAGAATCAGGAGTTGAAATAGTGATATACTTCCTACTTAGCGCAGAGATATATATATCCCCCCCCTGTTCTTTGGGTTCATAAAAATGGACTGTGAATATGATAAAGAGTAATTTCAGTGATTACAGTAACGTTGTGAATGGCGTATTGTTAAAAATATTTCAAGCTAGTTTCATCAAACCTCAACATTTATTCATAAAACAATAATTTAATTTAATACGGATCACTGTTGTAAAAGATAATTTTTTTTTATTACTTGACAAAATATAAAAATTTAATTTGTAACTTTGTAATAAAAATATTAATGTCTTTGGGTCAAAAACCCTCGTTATGAAGGAGCCGAATAAAAATTTAGATTATTTTTTACTTGACTAAGCATGTGAGCAAATCTGGAAATATGCTAGATTTTTTTAATAAAATAATAAATAATTCTACAAATTTATAATTGATACATAAGGTTACGATTTCTGAATTCACCTTTTTGGCAAGTATTTTAGTGTAAAAATGCTTTACGAAAAAATCTGTTTTAAGAGCCTTTGTTAGGACATTTTCATGCATTCTTTGTGACTTTCACACGAAATGGCATTCTTCGAATTATTATTTTGCATTTATTGGGTGTTTTCCAGAAAATTCATTTTAGGGTTGATTCTCCTATTTTTCACCTGTCAGAGGAAAACGTTTTATTGGAGGAATTTCAGACTGAATATAAAGTGGCAGTTTACTTTAAGTGTGCTCCTGTGATTTCAGAAAAGAAAGACTTCAATATTTAAAAGTTTGTTGGAGCAGACGAGAAAACTATTATCTTGAAAATATGCCAGTGGTTTTGATGTGCCCTTTAAGTTCTTCATAGAAAAAGATTTTCAAGAAGGTACAAATATTCAATCAAGGCTTCGCTAGTAAAATTTAAACTTTCAATTTGTTAGAACTCCTGAAACAATAAGTTTCACGTGTGTTTTCTCCTGTTTTTTTCGTGGACCTATTTTTAATTTTAAAAATAATATCATACAGTTTGCTAGGAAAGTATAATATTAATTGTATTTTTAGGAATGTTCATGTGAGGAAATATTCGATTAATTTTTGTTGGGGCATTTAAGACACTATTATAGGTTTTAGCAATTTAGGACAAAAAATACATGCCCTTGCTTAAAGATTATTAATCTTGTTTTGGTTATCTTGGTCACATTTACTTTTATTGTATCGCATTTCTAAAAATCGAGTATTTGAATTAGTTTATTTTTTATGTTTCGGGGACTAACTGCGAATCCGTTTTACCGCGAGGCTTTAAGGCTTGATGGGAAAACAACAAATTAATGTTAGCGAGAACCTAAAATCACTCGCTAGCAAACTGTAACATGTAATAATGCAACTTCCTCCGCTAATGAGTATGTTTTCCAGACAAGGCTCGTAAACAGCTTCGAATCGCTCGCTGGTTTCGCCACGAACCCAAACCCAGCAGTAGGCTCGCTCGGATGGACGCTGTAAGGAGCTACTTTTTATTGTGTTCGTAGCCTTGAAGCGAGCATATTTCCTTTCTACTGCAGCACTGAGGATTAGCACCATTTAGCTGTTTTGTGGGGATTCTTTTGTTCGTGGCGCGTTACAAGACAACTGTGGACGAACAGTATACATTTGAACATTTGAATCAGATTACATTGAAGCTGAGTACTCACTAGCGAACTGCAAACAGTCGACAATTCGAATACACAAGGCTGATTCGCGGGACATGTATTTTTACAAGTTACATTTCGCTAGATAGTACGAATCTTAATGTGAATCTTGCTCCAAGGCGAGCATTTACAGTTTCTACAGTCAACATGTTTGTATTCGTCTGCTCATCAGCACGTTCTGATCGCTGCATTACTGTTCGCGACGAGATATGAGCGACTGAAGACATAGAGCTGAAATCTGAAGCTGGTTGCATTGCAGTTCGCTGGTAGTACGTGACTTAATATTTAAGTTGCCCCCAGAGCGAGGTTATTCACTTTCTACACAGTACAGCCTGTTTGGATTCGTCAGTTCACCTGATCACAATGCATTCGAATGTTCGCAACAAAATACAATGCGACTGCGGACACAGTCCACATCTGAAGACGGTTGTGTTGCATGTTACAGCTCGCTAGCGAGTAAGCAGCTAAAGGAGAATATTCGAGTTTACCCCATTTAACTCACTATATATTTCCAAACACAAATAGACAGCGCTAGCTTCTCGGTCATCATCCGAATTACCAGCCGAGTTGACTTCGTTGAACGAGAATACCAACTACAGTAAACTCCCGATGATTCACGGGCGGATTATCCGTTTGCGGCTTATCCGCGTTCACTTTGTGACAAAATGTTGTGAAAAAACTTCAATCTCAAATAAAATATGTGTTTTAACACAAACTACAATAACAATTAACTGGGGGAGGGGGTGAAGAAGTAAATAAACAAACTTTTAAATCCAGAAATCTTCTGTATAGGCACACTACTTCAAATAAAAATTGTTCAAAACACTTTCGTGTTGTTGTGCGCCATATTGCGGATTATCTGTGGTTGCCCCGTCACACAATTCCGTGGATATAATCGGGAGTTTAGTGTACTCTTTTTTACTGTACCCGATGATTCACTGGCAGATTATCCGTTTGTGGCTTATCCGCGGTCACTTAGTGACAAAACGTTGTTGAAAAAACTTCAATCTCAAATAAAATAGGTGTTTTAACACAAACTACAATAAAAATTAACTGGGGGGTTGTGAATAAGTAAATAAACAAACTTTTAAAGTACAGAAATCTTCTGTATGGGCACACTACTGCAAATAAAAATTGTTCAAAACACTTTCGTGTTGTTGTGCGTCATATTGCGGATTATCTGCGGTTGCCCGCCACTCGATTCCGCGGATAATCGGGAGTTTACTGTACTCTTTAAAAAAAAAAAAAAGAGCAAACGAAACGCGAATTCGGAGGCAAAAACTAGTTTCGGTTTAAGGAAGGAGGCCGAACGAAAGCAACAAAAACACAAAATACTCACACGAATCTCCGTCTTTTGGTGTGGGGGGAAGCCGAGCCAGGTAACTGTGTAGGAGAGTTCGCGACCCCCGCCATACTCCCAACGCTGGGCATAGCTCCCACCGTAGGGGCGATATACGAGGCAGGGGTCGTGTAATGCGGGGGGCCCGCGTACGCAAACATGGCCGTCCCGTAACTTCGAAAATCACCGGCCTTCTCTGTTTGACACTGACATAATCCTCACGACACGTGTGGTAGGGTAACAGGAATCCAGAATATTGCGAAGGTAAATAAAAGAGGAACGCGGAGACTCCCACAGCCGCTCTGGGAAAACACCAATCCACCGAATGACTGCGAGAGGAGGCAGACGTTCGCCACCGCAACACAAGGCGCCTGTTCAGCGGGGGATCGGACACAAAATGCCCTTTCGATACATGTAGGTACGATCTTGATGGCAATACTAACACTCTTCCAATGCCATTTCACGAAGTATTCAGGACCGAAAGAAATGACATGCCTTCTGACATTTGTGAGTTGGGCCCACTTACCCACAATTCGGGTTTCAACTTCGGTCTAGTAAGACTGTTACGGGTTAGAAATATCTTTTATTTGATATTTTGATGGTCTAGGATGGCTCTAGATGTGTTTGAGGGGGCTCCCCTTCCCTTAGAAAAAAACTAAATATGTTACTTTGATAAGTACAAAATACATTGATATAAGGCAGCGATTTCCAACAGGTGTGCCTTGGTGAAGTGCTCTTCCGAATAGTTAGTTTTGTTTTTATTTTAAATGCGTAATTTCTCAATCCCCGGCAGTTCGATGATATGGTGGAGATATTTCTAAAACTCTTGGCTTTTCATTGGCAAAATGTTTTCAAAAATTATTTCAAAGGTAAACATGTTGTAATAAACTAAAATATAACAGAAAAAACAAAACGCAGAATTCAAAAACGTGGAAATCGTGTTTTACTCCCTAGAGCGAAGTATACCGTGTTCCCATTTATTCCCAAGACTAGATAATTTCTCAAACCCCATTATGACGTCACGTTTCAATTTATAGAAAAATTACTACACTAACTAACTTTGTAAACCAATACCAGTATCGTAGAAGTTTAATTTCTGATCACTGCATTCTTAGTTTGGATTTGGAAGACTAACGATTTATTTGACCAATTGGGTTGTGGTTGTTGGTTTTCATGAGCAGTCGGTACTTGAATTGACGTCGCACTGGAGCAATACAAAGGGCTATTGGGTCCGGGATCAGTCCAGAAGGGCAAGAACGGTATGACCAAGTGAGAAAAGTGTTGAAAAAATTGTTTTGTTTCAAAAATAAAAAGGAGTGTGGTATTAAATTTCATGAACGTGAACTTAAGAAATATGAGGCTGCACACAGTTGAAGTATTCATTAAAACCAATTACTATTCTGCATGCGATTCCATTAGTTGCACGTTTTCACGCACTTAATTGTATGCAATAGAACTCCAAGAAACTTGTATAAGAAATCTGGGCCTTTCATGCTTAATTTTTAGAGAGCGGGGTTAAAGACTGTTCATGATACATACCACAGCAGCAATGAAAGCATCTTAAAAAGGAATAATTCCTCTCTGGAACCACAAAACCCAGCAATGTCAGTACTAACCAGCGCGTAAAATATTTCGTTAATGGGTAATCTTGATACGATTGAGAAATATATGCTCTTATCCGGAATATAAACAAAAGTTACAATACAGACGTCCTCCCATTGGACAAAGTTCAAACAAACACTTTGAAATCAGTATATCTCTAGTTAGCAAACATTGGCAGTTTCAATACTAGTGCAAATTACAGTACAGTCATGCATTCTAGCCGATCAGTGGTCAAGGAGCTCGAAAGATTCCTGGCTCGAATCTGGGGTGAGTCTGGAATAATTGTAGGGCCTTTCGATGAGAGGGATTTTTAGTGTGAACAAACTAGACGGTCTGCGAAAATTTTACTTCGGCTGTTCAAATGCCTGTGATAAATATAGGGGTTTCCTAAAATTGTAGTTAATCGCTGTTTAGCCAACGTTTTGCGTTCAATTTAATAACCAAACAATTATTATATATCGATTCAATTTTTTTTTTTTTTTAATTTCTATTGGTGAAGAGCTGAAATTATATTCGTAAAACAAGTCAACTGACGTCACGCTCAGATTTGTACAGGAAACACGCATCTCCGCAGAAACACTACTGCCATCTATATTTAGTTTTAACAGAAAATGCCTCATAGACGGGTTGTGCTTAGAATGTGATATATATATGAGGTGTAACGTGATCTCTACTCCAGTGGTGCACAGGAGGTTGAACGCAATGTGGTTCACAAATCAATGATGCATTTGTTTCAATTGGTCAGCCATTGTGGTAAAAAAAGTCACGCAAGTGCTTTTAGACTGAGGTCTGTAGTGAAAGTGGTGGTCACACACACACCGTATTAGGAAAGTATTTCCCCAATTCACCGCGATCCGGGTTATGTAAAATAGTGATCTTTACAAATGTTAGCGTTCGCACATCAATGAATCTAACACAACCGTGAATAAATTAACATCGCCGGGACTTAACGAACAGTTATATTTAATTAAAAAAAATACTAATACATGCACGAGGTAGAGTCAAAATTTTGTCGACAACTTTGGGAGTATCAGACGATTATGCGAAAGATTCATTTTAATCAGCTCATTCTCAGATATCAAGCAGAAGAATGAAATGGGCGATTAACGAAAACAGTGTGTTTTCAAAATAAATTCCAAAAAAAGCAGTGTACCAGATTTAGAGAAAGGGTGTTTGGCATAAAAAAATTCTAGCACAGAAGAAATGCTAACGGGTATGGGTTGTTTTTGTTATTTATTTCCAAGTCGAAAATTACATTCAACAAAAAATATTAATGCACATAAATTCCTGAGCTACTGTGGGTTTACTTTTGCTTTTCACATAACACCAACTCGATTTGAGACCTTTTCAATTTACAATTCTGATTCTTGGCGTGTAGAATGCAAAGCATTAAAAAATACAAATTTTCAAAAATAAAAATTAGTTATTCCTTTTTCAAACAGGACCATTCTTTCAAAATGTCGCCAAAAACCCAAAAGAAAAGTTTGGCGAGTGGAATAGAAGAGATCAACAAAGGGAAAAGGGAAATGCACAATATGCGGTCAGCCCCTTTCCACATCGTGGTCCTTTACCTGGCGGCTTGACGAAGCTCCGCCTTCCTGAACACAGATCCAGCCAATAAGGCGGGTTTCACGGACTGTGAGGCGGGAAAACACGCGGCCAGGTAGGGAGGGAATCGCTCCGAAAGCGAAGAGCAGAAGGCCAAGGACATAGTGCCGCTGCTTTCTACCCCCGGATCCTCAACCACTGACCACTCGGACTCCGGAATTCAAACGATTTCGCAAATTATCCACCGCTAGCTCGGGTGTTCGCCCGGCCTCCACTCCACCCTCGCAAACGAAAACACGTGCATCTCAACGCAGTGACGGATGGTGTTTTTTTGGGGGTCCTCTTTTGTTTATAAAGCAAAAGGAAATCAAATTATGCGTTTGAAGGGGTTAGAATGGAAGTGAAGTAAGTCATTAAATAAATTTCATGTGCTTTGTTATGTACGGTTTGTTGCCATTTGAGTTTTCACTTAACAGTTCGGTTTAGGTTTAAAGTGAGATGTACCTAAAAGAAAAAATTCAGGTTCAGAGTAACTTGCATCTAAAAAAAATGGTTTCGGAACATTTCAGTTTCTAACTGTAATTCTTAATTTTTTGGCAGATTCTAGAAATAGATCGACATCTGTCATATTTAGTCATGCTGACTTGAATACATTATCGGTTCCTTCTAATCCCCTAAGGAAATTAATTTTCAAGAAAAATGTGAGATGAATTGGATTCCATTCGGGGTTACTCCGTCCCCCAGTGCGCCCGCTGAGCTAGCAACTTGAGAATTGTAGGCGGCGCAGGTTCAATTCCTCTCTGGGTGCATTTGTTGTCTGTAAAGCTAAACTTGGGTGTGTATGTCTCGAACTTGCCGATGTGTTTACGTTCATTACGGGCCGATGTGTCGTGTTTGGCGCAGCTTAGTCGAATGGCCTTTACGTCACAGAACCCAACCATCATATTCCACTCATAATATTGGTGATTGATGCATTCGCTTTCTTGGAATGAAATAAGAAAAATAAAGAGAACATACACTACCCTACAATAATGGACCGGACGCCAGCGGATTTGCATAAAATCCGACTACTTGTTTGGGGGTCTTTTTCGTGGTATGACCTGGGACCTTTGCAGTTTGTTACTGGTCAATTGAACGCCGACGCCTAGATGAACATTTTGGACAATCGGGTTCTTACTACGCTCTGACAATTTTATAGAATGGACGAATGTTACTTGCAGGACGACAATGGTCCGTGTCATGTTTCAGCCAGTGTCAGAGGAAAATGTGTAGAGTCGTGTTTTAGTCATGCCATGTTTCTGTCAAGCAGTGGTATCAAGATATGGATGTAAAACATATTCCCTGGCCTGTTCAGAGTCCTGACCTAAACCCCATAGAACATTTATGGGACGCGTTAGAGCGACGCTTACTGGCCAGTGAACCACGTCAGAAATCTACAGCTGAGCTGGCGACATTCTTGCAGCAGGAAGGGACACAAATACCCATATAGCTGTGTATCAAAACCTTGTTGAAAGTATTAAGACGAAAGCACACACACACCCATCATCAGAAGGATAAAGATAACATATCTCTTACAAAGAATATAATAATTAAAACTGAAAGCAAATAAGTGAAACGTCATATGGCGACTAATACATAAATGTAAGTCCAAATAAAAGGTCATGGGCCATTTAAGACGAAAGCTCCCCTCCTAATCGTTCAAATCCAAAATAATTATATACGTAGAACACCGGAATTTAAATAAAATTTCTTCGCTCAGTGTTTTGAACGCAATGAGAAAAGAGGATAAAAAAATCAATGCTGCAGATCTAATGTTGCAACACACGACCAGCATACAACGAAACAAAATTAGGATTTATTACAAATTTGAGTTTTCTTTTATTTTATACACCTTTCGTAAAAATGTTATTCGCCATCGTTCAAGTTAGATAACCAAGAAAAATGCGTGTTGACTGAATGCGTCAACACGTTTCGATCTACTTCTCTTTGAATAAGGAGCCAAAGATATTAAACTATCTTCACTCAAACATTCTACATTCCTCCGCGAATGACTCGTCAATAGCCGCAGAGTTAAAAGAAACCCCCCCCCCCAAAAAAAAAAAAAAAAAGGCGCTCGCAAACGCAAACCAAATTCAGTTTGCAAAGATAAAGTTATTTTCCTCCCCCCCCCCCATAAAGCGAACACCAGCCTATCTAATTATTTTTAATCTCTCCCAAGACCTCATTTAACCAATTTTGATCTTCCCTTTAGGATTGATCCCGTACCGTCGCCAATAGCCCGTTGTGTTGCTCTAATGCGACGTTAATTAACTACCTACCTCTAACTAATCTGCGAGATGTAGTTCGTTTCCTCTACCTGGGTGTATTTCTCGCTTCTGTCTGTGTGTCCAATTCTTGATGTTTGTCTTGTGCTTGGCGCAGCTTGGCCAAAATATGGCCCTCACTCCACAAAACTCAACCAACCTTAACTCCTCTCGGAGGCTTTTCAAATTTTCGCGAAAATTAGAACTAAGTGGAAAAACACAAAAGTAAGAGACTCGGGTTCTATTCCTCTCTAGATGTGTTATTCCCCCTCTCTTCTGTGTCAATAAAAATTTATTTTGTGTGTGTATATCCATTACTTGACGTTGTCTTGTGTCTGGCGCAACATGGACAAACATAGCTCTAGCACCATAAAACCCAACCAACCAAAATACAAAAAGCGGAAATTCGCAAATCATTTTTACCGAGACCATAGTAAAATCACGAGAAGACACCAAATAAAATTGATTATTCCAGATGAGGTTAAACAAAATATGTCATGCGTACAACGTTTCCCTTTAGTATTCAGCACTAAACTTATAGTGCGTATAAAATCTATTTTCGCGTTTCATTTCCTTTCTCACATTTCGTATTAATCGTCTCATTTGAATACTATTACGGTCTCAATGATAATTGTTACTCCTCCATTGCCAAATAAGACCCGATGGAGCTAACAAACTCATACTGTTTTCAGATATATCAACGTAAATTTTACTTCCGGTGAAATACGGAACTCCAATTTACGCTGATTTAATCAACTACAGCGTGCATTTGTAGGGTTTTTTCAGCATTTAAAAAATTCCGGGGAACGGCTTAAGCACTGTGGGTTTTTCATAAAAGCCCATTTGAAAAAAACCCACAATTTTGTATACATTTTGGGTTTTCTTTTTTAAAAAATCTCAATTTTGCCCATATTTTTCAAATATACACAAAATTTCAGTGATTAAAACAATACATACAAGATTGTAGTTATAAAATAGTTTAACAGAATTGATAAATTTTGTAGAAGATTTATTTTTAATACGCAAGTTTTGTACACATATTATCTATAACAAACAACCATTCTTGAGTGTCATTGTCTCTTCAGGAAACGCTGAACTTTGAACATTTTTCCTGCTTTCTCTGCCACTAGTCAATTTATCTACTTTGACCATATATTGCCATATGCAGAGAACACACGTTCAATAGATGCCAAACTTGGTGGGCAGCCGAGGAGTTGAGCGAAAAGCCTGCAGAATCCTTCGGGCAACTTCCCAAATTTCTGTGTGTTATGCTCCATTAGCAACCACCACTTGGAAGGTTTACTTTTGTACAAGTTCAAAACATCTACATTCAAAGTGTTTTGGGGAAACAACTACGATTATTTATGTACTTGGTCTGGTAGTCTGTTCTTTTTTAGTGTCTTCAATGATTTTGAAGCAGATTTCTGGTTCGAAATGTAATTCGATCTTTATCACGCGGGGAAACTGTAAACTGAGATGACTGGGTGTGTTTTTGTTTAGCTTTCTGAATTCGCGTTTAGAATTTGAACTACGTGAATAAATAATCATAATTGTGGTAGTACTGTAATACTGTAGAAACAAGTTACGAAAGTGAATCGATTCACTTTTCACGAGTTTAATACCTACTGCGGTCCAAAATAGAATCGTCCACGAACATGCGTTAGCTCTGATCCCCAGGCCCTGATTTACCATTAGGCCCGTGAGGCATGGGCCTAGGGCCCCCATAATTTAGAGAGCCCCAAAGTTTCAAAAGTATCTAAAAATTTTTAAAAGTTTTTAAGTAGTTACATAAATTATTGGGTATTTACGTAAATGTCCGTCGACCGTTTCCCCCACTATAACATTCTTGTAATTACATTAATTATTTAACTATTATGTTTTTAATTTTCATCTGCTTTATTTTGTTTTGCCAAGAGTTATAAGTAATGGCACGATTTTCTCAAACTTTTTGGTGACATCTGTGAAACGGTCAACAGTCAAATACGTAAGTACCAATTATTGTTATAAAATTAGTTTTTGTGGTGAACAAATAACATGGGAGGGGGGGGGGCCTTCCTGCGTGTTGTGCCTACTATACCAAATTTTCTAAATCGGGCCCTGCTGATCCCTTTCGGAGACACTTCAGGAAAGACACGCTAGTGTGTGACACTGACCGTCTGCGTCCTGTCCAGCGGCACTCTGCAATTCCCATAGTGTAATGTTATGTAGATTCATCTCTTACCACAGCCGTTCCCCTTTAGCAGTGGTACCACAGAGGAGACCGGAGTGGTCCGAGGTACAGATGCGACTTCCACAGCAAAACATCGATGTTTAAAATTAAAACATCGATGTTGATAATACATCGCCCAAAAACCATCGATGTTTTCAAACATCAGTGTATTTAAATTTTGTTCCCATTTTTAAAAACTCGCTTAGCAACCTCTAACATTAATGTTCGACCGGGAGAGGGGAGATTTAATTTGTCATGATTATTTTATTAATTTACAACTAAGACTTTTTTTTAACTGTCAAAACAAAGTAAAAAATAATAATTCAAATTGAATAGTATAAAAGAAAATAATATTTCCAACAATTTGACATAGATACTACTAACTATAAGTATAATTAGATAGGTACATAACAATAATTATTGTTAGTTATTATTAATTATTCATTAACGTATGAGGGAAAAACACAACAAACTTATTTTTTATTTACTGTAAATAAAAAATATTGGGGCCTTTAATTATTATATGCCCCAATATTTGTTATTTACACTTTCTCCACCTTAAGCCGACTTCTTTTTTCACTAACTATCCCACCAGTTAGGGAAAAAACTCTTTCTGATGGGACGGATGTCGCCATCACTGACAAATACTTCGTTGCACGGTTATTTTTCTTAAGTTTTATTATGGTACTTTTTTCATTCAAAAATAAAACATCGATGTTAAACAAACATCGGCTCCAATAAATCGATGCAAAATACATCGATGTTGTTATAAAACATCTATGTTTTGAAAACATCGACATCGATGTCGCATCCCTGGTACGAGGTATTATGACAGCAATACGTCCAGCAGATCGTACAAACTGTTTCTTATCACGCGTGCAGGGGGCAAATTGCAAGCAAAGTAACGCCTCGCCGCACACGGCTTGCCTTTCCCAGTCAGATCTGGGGATCTCATCGAGCACCTTTTGGATATAGCATCACAATTGCACGATCCTCGGAATACCACGAGTCTACAGCCGAAGAATATTTGGCATAATCTATCGCAGGATAGCATAAGAACTCGCTTTGACACCATGCTACCCTGTATATCAGCGTGTAGCCGCTGCCAAAGAGGGCTTTACAACTAATTTATGATTTTTTTTTATGTAATTCTTTTCGATTTGATATTGTGAGCATTTTTTTTATCCTTTCATGTGATGTTGAGTTCCAATACGATCAAACACGGGCTTGGGATGTTTTATCGGTGCTTGAATATTTTAGACTACGATTTTTCTACTTATGGGCTTATCAAAATGTCGATTTATATCGACAAACTCAACTACAGCATTTGAGTTACATCATCTAGTATTTCGGGAAGAATCCCAGGCTCCCCCCCCCCTCCTTATGAGGTCCAGATCTAAAGTAGTCATGAGAAGATGTATAAATTTATCATTCCACAGATGAAGTGAAACATAAAATACAAACCGAGAACGACTGAACTACAACAAACGGCAATAACACTCAAGCCAGATACATTAGATACCTGAATATAATGTATGGCATACCAGAGTGAAAAGAGAAACGACTCTTGGGGGCAAAAGGTTGTACTTCTAAAGCACGTTTCATCAGTTTTCGTGGGAGAAAGTAGAATGGCCGCGACACAGACTACCAGATCTGAGGTGGAGCAACAACCTTTGAACGTAATCTTAGCATCTTTTGTTTGTGGATGATATTTGTTTGCACTGACATACACGTTCGCCACAAGGAATTATGAAGTAAAAAAATTCCAGTAAGAGAAATTCACATCAGATTTGTTGTAGATAGTAACTGGTTTTAATCACTGGACGGAAGGAATTGAAAATATGTAGGTGCTACTTATGATTTAAAAGCAATGGACTAGCTTGACTCAAATTTCGCTTTGGCTCAAGTTCTTGTTTTTCAAATGACTTCCTCGGTAATTCCAAGGCTGTGTAACCAATGGAAAACTAATGTATTTTATGATAAAGGAATACAATAATTCATCTAAGATAAACAACTTGAATAAGAATTAAATTTGCCTTAACTAGCAAGTTAATTGCACTCGTCGTGACAGTTGCATGATGATTTTTTTTCAATGTTACTCTGAAAAAAACTGTAAACTGGATTATTTATAAATTTAAATCATACATTACCTTATTTTTTTTTTTTTAATTTGTTTAATTTACCAAAAATGTACTACATTTTTTATTGAATTACAAATGCGTGTATAACTAGGAAAGAAAACGTCGATCACCTCACAGATGCATAGAGAACTCATTTATCAAAAAAGAACCGCGTTTAATAGAGTTAAATGAGAAATAAGTAGAAAATAGTCAGGCAATTTAATCAAGTTCATACAAAAATAATTTATTAATTTTTGTGTCTCCCAGCTCTAAACATCATTACATAAAATTCCGTTTGGAGTAAAACCTATGAAAATGTATATAAACACAATTTATAAACATACGAAAAGCAAGAAGTAAAATACGTTAATCAGTTATTTTAGCATAAACAAGCAAATTTCGAATCGTAACCAGTTTCGAATCAACCACTTGTTTCAACAGAAAATTGATTCATTACGTGGAGAACACCTATACAAATACAACAAATACAAATATTGACGACCAGCTACAGGCTCAAGCCCAACAAGGCTGGTCCTTTGTTTATGAATTCTCCAATTCCCACTGACTATCCAATTGTGTCTTAAATTCGTACACTCCCTTTGAATTAACTATATTTTCTGGCAACGCGTTCCAACTGTCTATTACCCTATTAAAGTAGTAGTTTTTCCTTAAATCCCGATTAAAATGTGTCTTATTCAATTTATACCCATGGCCCCTTGTTCTGTTATCCCTATTGAAATTTAAGCCCTCTGTGTCCCCTTGTTTTACAAACTTGAAAAGCTGAATCAAATCCCCCCTCCTTCTTCTTCTTTCCAGTGTATACATGTTTAGCTTACTTAAACGTTCATTATAGTCGAAATTTGCTAGCCCCTTTATTATTTTTGTAACTCTGTGCTGAACCCTTTCAATTGATTCTATGTCCTTTCTCATACGGAATCACTTGTGTTTGCACAATTAAAATTTACGGTGACATTCCAAAGTTATTTTACACGTAAAACTGACTTTTAGAAATTGTAAAATTAAAATAAAAGAACGATCCATTTGAAAAATTCTTGGAATAAAGAAAATGTAGCTCATTTTCGATGTGCGATCGACAATTAAAGACGGTGTTAAACGTCAGTCATGCTACAAGTCTTCCCATAGCAATGCATGAGGGTATTCAAATGGACCTTTCCATTCCCACTACAGAATGAAACGCGCAATTCCATTATTATTTACCTTCAGAGAACAAAATCCCCTCTGTTCCAAGCAAATCTCGTGAAAACTTCAAAGCTTATCAAATAGACGCAAAGCATGCAACCCAGTCATTTCGCAGCGTCAACATCTTCATTTTTTAAACCTCGTGGCACGAAAATTTGGAGTAGACAGCTACCAGTGCCCTTGGCAGGTATATCTTCAAGACATTAAAGCGAGGGCAGTTCAGGACTTAAAGGTGAATGTATTGGGGCACGTGTGTTCGCATCAAGGAAAGGCTGACACTTGCTGAAAAGCTTGAAGGAGTTCTACAGATTGATTTCAACGCTAGAGATATGAAATTCTGCAGGGAAGTTGCGCAGATCAAAGAAATATTCCTCCATTTCATATTCTAACGACAAGTACTCTAGATGTGTAGCGGAACCATGTGTCCCTCTTCCCCTTAACAAAATTTCCATGTGAAAAAAACAATCATATAAGGTCTTAACCCATAAAGTTTTTTAACACATTTTTAAAAGTGTTGAAAGAGCTAAAATATAAGGATAGGGTTGTTATAAATAGGTAGGTAGGTAGTTAAATTAACGTCACACTGGAGCAACACAACGGGGTATTTGACATTGGTCTGGGATCAATCCCGAAAGAAAAGACCTCGTAATTTTGAATCACTCTCAGATGAAGAGGTCAATATAAGAAGAAACGGCTACCCACTCTCTAAACGTCCACACCAAGTCACAGAGGATATTTGAGGCCACGACTGATTAAACGTGCACCAGCCCCCACGTACACTAAGGTCTTTGGTTAAATCTAGTTTCGAACTGGTTACTCTTACACACACAACCGAGTTACCGCGGTCCACTGCTCTAATGGGAGACGTTATATGGATTTAATAGGAAAATGTAGCAATGAAGAGACTTATAGTCAGACATAAGTGAATAGATATAAGTGAAAAATTAAGTTCGTGATTTGAAAGAAAAAGAAGGCTGACAAGTTAGTTCCCCAATGGACAAATCGGAGTTTCAGAGAATCTCATTTCCTTCCTCTTCCTAACACGATTCGCCAACCAACCGGTCTGGTGATTAAGGTGTTAGCCTCTAGTTCGGAAGGGTCCTGGTTCGAATCCGGGTCAGTGCAGGGATGTTTGTAAGCGTATGCTGTAGAGGCGGCTGGTGCACCTTAAATCTGTCGTGGCCGAAAGTCCTCACATTGAGTTGGTGTGGAAGTTTGGAGAATGGGGTACCAGCTCGGGTGTTGCCTCGTCATCTGATCGTGGTTCAAAATTACGTGTTGTCCTCGGATCTTTTCCATGGGGGATTGATTACGGACCGTCGTCAATAGTCCGTTGTGTTGCTCTAGTAGGATGTTAATTAAAATTACCTTACCTATCATCAACGCCCTCAAGTCCTGCTGGCTGCCTCATCGTGGCGGGGTGTCACTGGGCGAAGTACTTCCGGAGTTTATGTCTTGGCAGGGACACCCTACGTGTGAAGGCCAGACCAATGTGCCCAGCTAAAGTCAGTAGGCATGGGAGCCAAGTCAGACTTCTATCCCTCGGATACTCTGTAAAAAGAAGCTGCACATTCTTCTTCTAAGGAAATGAGAATGCTGGTGATTTGGCGAAGGGAGGCTTGGGGGAACCTTTTCGTTCTGACTCCTCCCTCACATTTGACGAACTTTTCTCCATCAGGAAAATCAAGGACTTAAAGGTGTGGAGGGTCCCCCACCCCACCACATCCCATGGATGGTATTGGCGGGACAAACCAGGTGGATCAATTGACCTCTCTTCTGATAGAGCCGACCATACGGCATTGTCTTGATTTGCTAGTGGTCACTTGCTGTTTGTTATAACCACGGTGTTAAGAAGTTTACGGTATGCTCTAAATGTGTCGAGGGAGAGTGCATCACCAGAGCATATCCTCTCTTGTCACCAGCTCTCTAGAGAGTTTTTTGAGACGGATCCTATACTGGCCCTTGACTTTTTGAGGGTGTGGGTACTCATGGATGCTGTCTAGCTGCAGCTAGTCAGTGAAGGACTAGTAACAACAACCTTACCTAACACGATTCAATTAACTTACACAGATAATGAATGCATCGTCAACAAGAAAAAGCAATTTGCTTTCGTAATTATTGCCAGGTTAATTGGTTGGTTGGTTGGTTTGGGGTTTTTATGGCGCAAGGGCCATATAAGGCCAGATTATCGTCACGAAAACAGCGAGATTTTAACAGCATTTCTGATAATTCCAAAGCGTGATATAGCGCGGGGTTTCTGCGTGTATAAATATACAGAGAAAGAGCATGCAAACTTATATAAACATACATACCACACTTTATTCAAGTCAAACATAATCACTATATTTTTCATACAAATATTTGAATATTTCTCACAAATTCTTTGAACAACACGAAATTGTGTTTGTAAAACAGCACTTTCCAAACATAACTGGGAATTAAGTAATGACAAATAAAACAAATGCATCTAATATGCAAAAACAAATTAAATCGTGATTTTCATCTGGAAGGACTGAGTGAGACGACTGAGCAAAAGAAAAAAAGCATGTTTACCGTGCTAACCAACACTGACTATAGAGTCGCTGTTGTGCTAAATCACACTGAAGAAAAAAAATAATTACAATACAAATTTGGGAACTATTACTCATCTTAAATAAAATTTTACGCATTCGACATCGAAGGGTGTTATCAAATGCATATAAAAGTTTGTAAAACTGTAATGTCTTAAACACTTAATAAGTCAAAAATAGTCTGTTTAATAAAAATAAAGCAAATCGCTTTGCATTTGAAAACTACATAGAAAATTTACAAATGGAATAGCAAAAATATAAGGAAATTGCATCATGTTAATATTCGCGATTTAGAGTTTTCTTCGCTTGGTTGTGCTGCCATCTATTGAAAGAATTTCAAAACTTTCATAATAGATAATACTTTCACATGATTTATCATTACACCATAGTATTAGGAAATATTTTCAATACCAAACGCTTTTTCAGGTCAAAGAACTCCCATTAAAATTAAAACAAATTAAGAAAACTGTTTTCTATATTCTTAATTCAATATTAATACGGGAGGGAAAATACAAAGCATCTACATACTTAGTACATCTCAAAACTATGAAACCAATTTATCAAAATTTTTGTTAAACTATTTTTTTATTCTAGAAAATTAAAAAAATTTCTAACAAACATCAAGTATATGGTTTGGTTGGTTTGAGAACAAAGATTAATCAAATTTACACAATTAAACTACTCTCCCCAATTTTCTAAATTAACTCAGTTCGAACACTCTAAATTGAATTTTTAGAGTAATAGAATTCAGGGGTTTTCGAGAAAAATTCAATGAAAAGTATATTTCAAAATTACATTAGAAATAATGCTGTGATATTTTATCATTAAGTTAATGAGACACATCCCTAGGTTTACTTCATATAAATCAAGTCATCGATATATAAAAATAATAATTATCAATAAAATGGCACAATATTAACAAATATTACTTGCATGTTGCTGTTTTGATTTCAATTTTGTTTGGGTAAAAGTTTTGGAAAGAAAATTTATACATTCTATGTGGATCTCGAAATTTATAAATTTAGAAAAAATGTATTCCAATATGCAATATTGACAATCATCACAATTTTAAACACATCACAGCAATTTCTTTCAATTGCAGTTTCTTCTGGAATAAAACTTAAAACCAGTTATACAATATGAATTTACTTTGAAGTAATAACCATCTTTCACCCCAGCCAGGTCAATCACGAAATGTGCTCTATTTTGCTCTGTACCTGATCTTGGTTTCGTCGAATATTTGTTAATGAAACTTATAAAACGAAATTGTAAATGAGACAGCATCTTTTTTTATATGTATTGATAGTGATATTCAAGGACTGTTTGTTACAACCCCTACTAGCTAGTAGTAAATATTGTGATTTTCCATAAATATGAAATATTTTAGTATACAGGAAATAATTCACCCCACAAAGCATACACAATTTGAAAGTGATGATGTCAGTAAACTGCTACAAGCTAAATTATTGATGATTTGATGAGTCACAAATCAGTTCTTTATACCATTTCTGATTCAGAAACAAACTGGAACATAGTACAAAACATAAACTTTGTGGAGAATGGATTAGGTTTTTTAGTTGCTGTAAGATGATATTTTCTTTCTTGAAACCTAAACCTGATAAATAAAGTATTCTTACCCAGCTCTCTCTTTCCAGCAAAACCTGTACGTAAAAAACCTAAAATATTTAAAAGACAGTTTCATGGAATAGCCAGAGGCTCTTTATGATTTACTGCATCAAGTTGTAACCATCTATAAGGTCCGGAAATATTTGATCACACATTCTAATACAAAAAAAAATATAAGAACAAATTCAAATCAATTTAAAAAATTAAAAAGAGAATTTTTTTAAATTGAAAGATTTCAGGCAACATAAGTCACTCTTCAAATTTTTCAGGCTAGCAATTTTTTAATTTAACAAAGTTCAAAAATTAAGATGGTTATCCACTGTTCAAGAGTATATGTTATCTTAAATTTTTTCAAGTTTCAAACACTCATTAAAATAATCTAGAATTCTTTTAATACTCAAATGTTTTTTTGTTTTTTTTCATTATGTAAAGCATATTTCTGTGCCTTATCACTGCGGATATCCCAGAGAACTTTAATTCATCTGTACATTAGGTGGTAGGAAACATTTTTACAAGTATAAAATTTTTAACTATGTAATTTTGACTTACAATAGTAAAATTGAAACCGTATAGTTCACACACCAAAATATGAATATGCCTTTCAGAAGCATTTAAACAAAGGTCCTCAGACCAAAAACCTAAAGTGTTAATTAAAGTTGTTGCATACAATAAGAGCAAAAATATATTTGTTCATATTTTTAATTTACATCACAAAAATTTCAACGTGCATAACACATAAAAGAAAAACAATTTAAGTTTAAGAATGAAATCAAACATTTTAACTCAACAATTCAATGTGTATAAAATTTTCATGAATTAAGTAGTAGATTTTACAAGTCAAAACTACAATGGGGATTCCCTCAATTCCTTAAATATCATATTCTTCAATTTGATGGAGAACAGTTTACCATTTACATACACTTTATGCACCAAGATTCTAGGGGACTACTAGCAACTATGGTGACATTCTTAGCCCTAAATTATTCTCAAATTAAAGGGGAAAATTGGACTAATGGATTGACGTCCAAGAAAAGTCATCATTAGTAAAATATTCTATTCAATTTTGAAAATCATACTAAGAATTCCCTTAAGTATGAGAATAGCATAAAATTTGTCATTTTGTCACCAATATGACCTAAAGTTCAGATGGCTTCCAGTTCAAAATCTGCATAATGAGCTACAATGTGTGTAATAGTTTTGTGTCAAGCCGTTTTCAAATGAAAAATATTTATTGAGTTGATCTTTTGCTTTTATTAAATGCCATAGCAATAAAACTAAATTGTAAATTTTGTATACTTTCAAGATAGTTTAAATTAATATTGAACATTAAAAGAACACACAACAATATATTGTTTCATTTTTTCAGTGAAAATAAGAAAATGCAGAATACTGTAGTAAGAAACATGATATTAAAGCATCCCATTGAATATATCACTGAAGACTTGTGCCCCTTTGTGCCTCCAAGGCAAAACTTTCAATGGTCTCTGACATAACATTATGCAAGGATGAAAATACCAACTATTAGCCAAGTATATGTACAAAAGAGGACACAGATGAATGGAAATGTTTAAAGACTCGTGTACTAATTGACAAAATCAAAACTGGCTGAAAATGTAAATTTTTTAGTGTCATTTATCAATAAAATGCTAAAATAGTTTTAAACTTATACAGCCCCTTAAGACTATAGTATGGATTCAACTTCCCTTGGCCCCGTCATAAAATGTCAAAATTGTGTACATTAATATCTGATGATTAAGTAAGTGGAAATTTTATAGTGAGGAAAGTTTTACAGTTCTATTTTATCATGCACTGCATATTGTTATGCTTCAAAAAATTATAAAATCTTTTTGAATGTTTTAACACAATTACTAGTATTTTAGAAACTAAGCTCATCTAACCAGACTTATTGTGGTAAATATTAATAAGCAAATAATTTTAGACTGATAACATTAATTTGAACTGTATTAAATTTTTAATATAAAATAGTAAACATGTATTTGGTGATCACTGTATAAAATCAATAAGTGGAAAACAATTTTATCATTCATTTGTAGGGTTTTAATGCGTTAGCAACAAGTAAAGTAGTGTGGCTAAAGAAAAACAATCATTTTGAATTATCAAATTTTTACTTTGTGAATATTTTAGGAACACAATAATATTCTTTTGAAGCAGAAATTTTTTTGAATGCTGTATTAGATATTTATAAATTGCTTTGAGGGTAATTCCATGTAAATGTCAACCCAGAGACCATTTTTTCATCTTTCAGTATATATATTGTGTTACATATCATTTTAAAGATAATGTCACAACTTTTTGGAATATAACTATAGAATTTATAAAATATTGCTCTAAGTCCATAAAAAATGGCTGCCAACATGACATATGAATTAACCAACAAATCTTATTAGTTTCCTAAGTTTTCATATTCATATTTTATCAATAAAAATGCAACTAACAATTCAATTTTTTTTTATCATTGAAACATTGTTCCTTCCTCTGTTTAGCAAAACAATTTCTTTCTTGTTAGGAGATAAATTTAATATTACAAAGGAAAATGGCGTTTAATCCGATTCACTTGTTATGTTAGTCACAAAAACATAAAATAAGTTCCATTCCCTAAAGAAAATCAAAATTTTTAAAAGTTTTTTTCCTTGATGTCTTCTATGCGATGGTTACAGTTAGAAAGATGCTATTGAACATAAATAATTTTCTTTTTTTCTGGCAACAGTACATGTGACTAACATAACGTAATTATTTATAAAGAACTAAATCGAGAGCAAACATTGAAATTAATTTTAAAAACAAATGAATATATTTCATTCCACACTATAATAAATATAAAATTATATATGTATACATAAAATTATATAAATAAATATAATTATAAATATAAAATTTCATATTTATGAATTGAAGACACGAAGTTAAAGAAATGCCGATGGGTCAAATCAAAAATATCTTAAAACATACATAACACATGGAGGCAAGCTGAAGAGTTGCAGAAGCAAAAGGAAAATTTAAGTACAGGAGAAATCATTCTGCAAACGATTTCACTGAAAATTATTCGATAAAGCATCAAGATGAAGTAATTGAGGCACATTGGAATGCAGGGCAAGGAGTTTCTGTGACCATTTATACAGTTATTTATTTTCGATGCATTGCTTATGAGGATGTACCTGAGACACAGTGTTATGCAATAATTTCTGATGAAAACAAGCACTCAGCTTATGAAGTAAACATTTTTAACAAAATAATTATAAATGACTGCACTGCAACTTGTGCAATTAATGTGAAATCTGAGATTTTATGAACAGATGGAGCTGCTGCTCATTTTAAAAATAGATACTCCATGATGACCTTAACTTCCTTTAACGTCTACAGGTCGTGAAATCTTATAGAATCCTATCATGGAAAGGGTCCACATGATGGAGTAGGTGTTGTCGTAAGCACATTGTGTGGAACAGAGTTTTGAGAGGGCAATACAAAATAATTCTTTCTCGAACTAACTGAAACTGAAAACAAAATGCTTGTTTGTTGGTAAAACTGACATGATGGAAAAGAAAAACAAATTCCAAATGTTGTTTACGAATGTTAATCCAGTGGAGGTATTCAATCATCACGATGTGTTGTTAACATGGGAAAATTTAAAGTATGCATATTTCAAAACTTGAAATTCATATTTCAAGTGTATACATATATTAAACACAGGAGATGACATTCTCATGAAAGAAGTAGGAGTCTCAAAAGAAAAACAAACTGATGTTACTGTTAATGATTTTGAAGTAGATTTTTCTGAACTGTTTCCGGAAACAGAAATTGTGACATTGGGCGATTTTGTCGTCATGGAAATTATAACTGCTAAGTCGAAAAAATACGTCAGGCAGGTGTTAAACACTTATGAATATGATTATTAAGTGCTGTTCATGAAGAAAAGCACTGAGGCAACTTTTGTGTTTCCCACAAATGAGGAAAAATCTTGGGTTGAAACAGCACAAATTATTAAATTTTTGTCACAACCCACTGTAAATTCATTTCGACCTTATCAATTCAATTATAAGATTGAACTATAATTTTTATGTGTACATATGTAAAAACCTCTAATAAAATCCTATTTGCATTTTTACACTTGTGTTAATATTATCTGTAATACTTAAAGTTAAATGTGTATTCACGTGTTATGTTAGTCACGTTATGTTAGTCACATGCAAGTTTTATTAAAACTTTATTTCTTTGTATTATAATTAAAACATATGTCGAATTTGTACTTAATAATATAACTAAAACCTTTCACAGATACTATATAAGAAAAAAATAATTAGTTTGCTGTTTCAGATTCAGAGAATTATGCCTATGAAAGTTAATACAATATCCTAGGGTTGCATATGCGTTATGTTAGTCACATTGGTCAAAAAGCTTTCCGAGTGTCCAAATGAACAATTTTAAATATTATTTTTGCATTTACTAGCATAAAACCATCTGTCCAAAGAAGAACAACACCCTGTTTAAGGTATTATGACAAAAATAAAGTTAGTGCATAGAAAAAGACATTAAAGAAATCTTTCAACTGTTATGTTAGTCACCATGGAATTACCCTTGAGGAAATAATTTAACAATAAATTTAAACATTTAGTTAATCAAAACACTTTGAGGAAATAGAAAGTTAATGTAAATTTTCATTTTGTAAGTTTCATAATGCAACTTTAAAGTTCTTGATTGTGAAGACACTATTATTGGTGGTAGTAATTTAAAGTTGTTTTAATATGCCCAGTGGTGAATATTTGAAACAATTTGATGGAAAGTATACAATATGGAAACTGTAACCAGACTTGGTTAAAACAATAGATAAATTATGTTTTGCGTACATTTGTTATGATAGCTTCTACATATACATTTAGAAAAATGTTAATACATACTCCTTGATACCAGGCTTTCTTTTTTTAATTCCCTTGCTAGCGTCGGTACCTGAATGACAAATTAATAATGAGTAAAATAGAAATGCATAATCTGAAGAACACCTAAAAACTTTGGATACTTAAATATTAGCAATCAAATATTATACAATTGATAAAAAGCACAATAAACTCTAATGTAAAGACATAATGTATTAGATACTTCAAGAGTAGTTTTAGAAATATGATAATTTGTATGAAATAATAGCATTGAATATAATAGATTTAATGGAGAATAGAGCAGCGATTTCCAAACCTTTTGCCTCTGCATCATTTTCACGAAAAAAATTTTGTAACTGCAATTTCATCACATCATGATTATTTTTTAATATATGGAACAATATATTTTGCCAAAACACTGTATTTAAAGAATTTTGTTTCATATATACAATAAGGCAATACGTAGTAATTTTATAAATATATTCTAAGAAATCTTAGTTTTAAAATATAAAATAAAACAAAAGAACATTTAATGCAACATAAAATATTTAGTGGGATGGATGTTTTTCGATTAAAAAATATTAAATCAAGGGGACTTTTAAGCTCATATCTTAACTGCCCCTTATGCTACTAAGATACAAAGAAGTGTTGTCAAATATGCATAAATCTCAAAGCAAGAACAATATGTAGTAAACTAATCAAGTAATTAAGTAGATTTAATTATTTTATGATAACCTTTTTGTTAATTAGATGTGTCTCCTTACAATAAACCTCATACCTCCTATAGGGGTAACCCTACTGTTTACAAAACAATGGATTCGAGTATGGTGCTTTACAAAATTCCACTGCATAATTTTTCTGCATTGTTCCCTGGCAGGTATTTCAAGTGATTTGTTTTCCTTAAGTATCAGATTATTCTGTTGTATTAGAAAAACAAGAACTCTGCTGTTGAAAGTTGCTTAATTTCAATAATCATGACCAAAAGTACAATTTAGAGTAATTTTTCATTTTTGTGAGAATTTTATGGAATAATCACAACAGTATTTTGAATCAATGATTATTTTGATAAAAATATAAAAGATTTCAAATGTCAATGAAACCTGGAAAACAGTTTATTCTTTCTTTTCGTCATTTGGGCTTCTGCCATCATACAATTCAAGTTAATCTGGTTAGTTATTGCATGTAACCCATACATTAATGTTGAAGATATGACATTTTCGCATTCTAATTACTTTTTAAATGCTAAATAGAGGAAATCTGTTTTATATGCCATAAAAAGGAACTGCCATGTTCACTAGGGTACAAGAAAATGATAGAATTTACCATAAATTGAACTTGATAAACCCATTTGTAATTAATTCATAATTTAGTTATTTAACATAAATGATAGATTTGAAATATATATAAACAAAGTTTACATTTACAAAACACAATGAAATATTTATGTTCAAATACTGAGGTTTGGTTTATATGTTACTGATACATTTTATGCAACCAAGTTACAAAGCATCACATTAATGCTTCAAAATATAATGCTTATATCAGGATACATTTTATTAGGCAATAACACAATGTGTATTACTTATTGATTACGAACTTATTTTAGGATATAAAATATTTCCAATCTTTGAAATATGGCATTTCTTTATTCAAATACATGTGCATACAACTCAAAAGTTGATCCATGTTAAAGACGTATGAAAAGTATTTTAAAGCACTAACAATGTTATTGTCTGGAATGTTACTGTTACTAAAATTCTGTTCCATTCTTAGCTTCTTGGAATGGTATCCGACACACCAGATATACAAATTGGATCTGAAAACTAACTATACATGTAAAATTGTTTTGACTGACAGAGAAGCGGATAGCTAGATATTAAAGTAATGCATATAGTAGCAAATTATAATGTATGTGAGAATACGTCGAGACCCAAATTTAAAATAAAAATGAGTAATTTAAAAATACAACAGATCACCTCAGAATCGTCTGATTAATTTACATATTTGGCAATCAAAGAGAACACTGGGAAGTAATAAAATTGCTGCAATATAAAATATGAGAAGATGAATGAGAAAATCTCTTTGGGATTCAGTTTTATCGATTTCAAAAATTTTTAAACTGCTGTTTAAATTATTCTGTCTTTCGCGATCTGCTTCCGAAGTATCAGAAACTAACTAAAACACGTTTTAAAATATTGCCGTCCAATGTTTGAGAAAGACTTACCTGGTAGAGGCTGAGATGGGGTAGGTGCAGTTGTAGTAGCCATCGATTTTTACAAGGACCAATTTTACTCAAAAATTGGTCTTTTACGACATTTAGCTGAGCAGACCAAGTTTACAAAAGGGAATACAGTCATGAAGGTTGTTTACAAATAAAAACCACGAATTTCCTAAACTACAATACACACAGCAAACCCTCTCGTTGTCGTTGCTTTACCACTCCAGGGTTGCTTTATTGGTGTATTTCATGTCAAACTTTGGCGTTTTTCAAACGGTCGCCAAATACTCAAAATCGTTCTACGGTTTTCTATTTTGCTTATATTCAATTCGAAACCAAAACTAGTAGAATCTAGGAACTATTTACTAAAATTATTAAGTGTGATACTCTGAGATAAGTTTCTTATTTCGAGATTCTTATGTATTTGAAAAGACAGTGAATGTGTAAAAGATTGCAAGAAATTTTTTCATAGTTGCTCGTTGTGAATATTCTCTAAATGGAAAATTTTTACTTTTAATTAAAGCATTTGTTTTTTGCGCTAAGTTTAAAAAAATGCGAAAATTTGTGAAATACTTCGAAAATTTTATAAAAATTAAATAGAAAAATCAATTTAAATCGTTGGAACCAGTGTAAACAACTACAAATTTCAAGAAAACAGTGAATTAAGAGGATAAAGTTGTCATAAAAAGTAAAAAAATAAATTAAAAATCAATTTTGATGTATCGACATGGCGCAAATAATCAAAAATTCTTAAGGAAAGCAAAAAAAAATAGAAATGTGTGAACATTCGATATTGAAATTTTGGAAAGAGCATTATACTATTTTTTTCCATACAATAAACCAGGGATTTTCAAAACAGCCTTCAACTTCTTTTGCGGCAACTCCTTTTACCATTTATATATGCTCTAATGCCAAAATCCTCTATTTTATATCAAAATCGACAGTTCATAATTTTATCATTGTTTATACTTTATATAATTGTATAGTTTTATGATTGTTTATAATACTTTATACAACTGCATAGTTTTATATCATTGTTTATAACATTTGATTTAATTTCAGTGTTTCATACCATTGTGTGTATAACCTTAAATTTAATTACATAGTTTTATATAATTGTTTATAACATTTTATTTAACTACATAGTGTTGTATCATTATGTATGTTTTTACATTTTATATATAGTTTTATAACATTGTTTATAACATTTTAATTTTAATAACTGTGTACTATAAATTTTAGCAATATTTATTATACACAAGTATTAAAATTATGACTTAATATTTTTACATTAATGTTTTTTTTATTTTTCCGTAAACTAAATACTGATATTAAAAACCTTTCTTCGTGTTTCTAAATCAAAGCATTACTACATAGTTTTACAGCAAAATTTATAGATAGTATATATTGCCGTAAATATATTTTTATCTCGTGTATTGTTCTTCTTTTTATATTATCTATGTAATAAGCTTCTTGGTGTCGTTCAGCTTCAAGCAGTGGCTCCAACTTGAGGAAATGATTTCGGTACCTTAAGTATAACCACAATTGCTCCATATACGTGTTTTTAGAATTCTATTGTTAAAACAGGTCATCTATAATGTTATCGGAACATTTACGGTTTTCACTACTCGTGTTTAGGGATCAAGCATCGGTCATAAAACTATTACTTCAGGTATTGGATCCATAGAACTAAAGAATGAGGGCGAATTTGGACTCTCCACATTAACTGCATATTTATTACATCTATCACTTATGTACACTCATTGCCATAAAAATTTGCGCACCAAGAAATAACTGTGGGATTGTAACGAAATTTGGCATGAAGGTACGTGTCGACCAGATATGCAAATGATTAGAAATGCAGCGTGATTGCGCATTGCGTAATGCCACTAGAGGGCGTTGAACTTCGTTCTCCTTGGAGTATAAAACAGGTAAGCAGAGCTTGTTTGAGTGTACTTAATCTTTTGCAAAGGAAACGCTGAGGTAGACATGCCGTTACGTCACCAACGAAGACAATATGAGCAGCTGTCAGAGTTCGAGAGGGGAAGAATCATCGGGATGATGGAAGCTGGGTGGTCAGCTCGGTGAGTAGCTCGTCAAGTAGGCCGTTCTGATTTTACTGTGAGGAGGTGTTGAGACCAGTGGACAGAAGTGACGTCATTTACACGGCGACCAGGCTCAGGACGCCCTCGACAGACCAGTCGTAGAAAAGACCGTCACATCATACGAAACGCACGCGTAGAGCCAACTGCCTCATTGGCCGCTATCCAGACACAGGCAGTACCTTCACTACGGGCCCTTGTGTCTTCCCGAATCATCGCAAGGCACCTGGCTGAAGGACATCTGGTATCGCGGCGCCCATTACGTGTGCTGCCAATTACACCCACCCACCGACGCCTCCGTTTGGAGTTGTGTCACGCACGACGGGATTGAACTGCAACGGAATGGAACCAGGTCGTCTCTTCAGGGACATATCTTGATTCAATTTGAGCAGTGATGACAATCGTATTCGTGTGTGGAGGCCCCATGGTGAACCCCTCAATCCTGCCTTCGCTTTACAGTGACACACCGCTCCCACAGCTGGTGTGATGGTATGGGGCGCCATTGCTTACGATACAAGGTCACCCCTAATATTGATCCATGGCATAGTGACAGCCCAGCGGTACGTCCATGACATCCTTCAGCCAGATGTGATGTCCTTCATGGCAGGGCTCCCAGGAGCCATTATTGAACAAGACAATGCTCGGCCACACACAGCAAGGATGTCACAAGACTGCCTCCGCCACATTACCACCCTTCCCTGGCCTGCTCGATCCCCAGATTTGTCACCAATCGAGCAAATCTGGGATCATTTGGGACGGCAAGTTGGACACCCTACGCGTTTGGTCGAACTAGAGGCGCGTTTACAGCAACTGTGGAACTAGATGTCTCAGGACATCATACGGAACTTGTATGCCTCAATGCCCGCTCGTATCGCATCGTGCATTCGCGCCCCCCTAGAGGGGGTTCAACAGAGTACTAAAACTCTAATGGAACGAAATTAAAATTTCGTTCCATTTTGACTACTTTTTCTTGGTGCGCAAATTTTTATGGCAATGAGTGTATATTTAGAGGACCGAACTCCAGCCAAAAAAATATTGGTGTAGCACAAGATATTCTGGCTCTTAAGTCCTTGGTATTTTGTTGAGACAACTTATTTGGTTACTCCTTGATAAAAAAATTTTACCCTTCTAGTTTAGAGAGCTTGGCTCCCTGTATAAATTAAAAGGGGGCTAGGTAGTCCCCTAGGACTTGGCACGCTTAAATGTCATGTCGCACCCCCACCCTTTTTTTAAATCACTCCTACAAAGGATAAATTTTAATTTTTGTTTTCAGTGCTTTGTCCCATTTGAGCGACCAAACATTTTAAATATTTTGCCGATTGAGAGAATAGAGATCGAATTGATATCTGTAATTCAGTGATTTGGTAAGTCATATCTATTTATTACATTTACTCTGATGACCATATAGGATACAAGCCACTGCGTGGTCAGCACGGCGTGGCACGTGACAGCTCTTTTCGTGGGGTCAGATGTGACCATTGCTCGCTAAATCCTGGTGATTGCTACGAATTCCCATTTGTAGCCTATTGGATAACAGCCATCACAGCGTTGCCCGTGGTTAAATTTTATCCCAAACAGTGTTAACGTCACAGGAGCAACACAACGGGCCATCGACGGTAGTCAGGGATCAATCCCAAAGGGAAAAGTCCGAGGACAACGCCACGTAATTTTGAACCAAGGTCAGACGAAATCACATATGAGTTGGCACCCCACTCCAAACTACCTCACCACGCCAATGTGGAGACATTTGAGGCCTCGACTGATTAAACGTGCACCAGTCCCCTTTGTATACGACTGTCTTTGGTTTGGATTCGAACTCCAAACCATCCGCTTGCTAATCGAAAACTCTTTCAACGGGTTATTACCGCCCAAGGTTTGAAAGAAAAAGGTTCACAGTACGACAGTCAATTTTAGTGAAACAGAATTATTAGAACAATGTGATGCTGAAGTTTAATGCGGTGTGTGGAACCTCTTGTAGCAACGCATGGTGACAACGATTTCCTATACTTTCGCTGAGGTTATGGATACGTTGTGTGCTCAAAGAGTTTCAAACCTCACGAAGAGCAGTCTTTAATTCTGGAACGGAGTTTGGTGGATGGCTGCAATATCTCCCAAGCATATCCCACTCATGCTCTGTAGGATTCAGATCGAAAGAGTTGGCAGGCCACTGCACTAGTCTGCATGCGCTGGATATCTTCACTTTGAGAGAAGAAGTCGACCAGGGCTACACGGTGATGAGGCGCGTTATCATCCATGAATATGAAACACGACCGAAATCCCATCGAAACAGGCGAACGGTTGTCTCAAGAACATCATATCTGTATATTTAAGAGGTAACAGAACCCGTGCCAAAGAAGAATGTCTGGGCGGCCGTCCAGCATGTTGCCTGTCCAGACCATGACTCTCCCTGAAGAAAAACGATGTCTTTCCGTGATGCTTCCAGGATGAAAACGCGCTCCACGTTCTCTCCGGATCGTGGTACGACGAGAATCAGTTTGCAGAATAAATCTGGACCCGTCACTGAGCATGACATTGCCCCACTGTAGTCGACCCCATTGCCGATGTTCCAAACTCCAATATAAACATGTGGCTTTCTGTGTACACGTCAGGGAAATGCAAACTGCTGGTCGTCTGGCATAGACCAACGTGTCTGAGCAACACCTCCGAGTCTCCTGTAAACAGTTTGTCTCGAAATTATGACTCTTGTGAGGCTGATCAGTAACCTGCTAAACCCAGTTGTCTGGCAGAACGGTTCCTCTAAGGTCGCGACGATAATATGGAAATGGTACTGGTTATCCTTGGCCGAAATGATACTGGTCGTCTGATAACATCTCCAGTGGTTTGAAACCTCTGTCAGTCTGGAGATCACACAATGAGGCACATTCAGAATTCGAGACGCTTCGGGTTGGGTTGCTTGGTTGCAGGGTTGGGAGGTAACGCGTTACTTGTAATAATTACTTTTTACAGTAATCTTATAGGTAATTCGTTACGTTTGAAAACCAGCAATTTTACAGGTAATTCGTTACATAATTTTCGATAAAGTAATTTTAGTTACAGTAAAGCGTTACAAAACTGAAAGGACTCCGAAAAGTATTGTGAACCGCTTAATATTTCGTTAACACAAGATGTTAAAAATAGATTCAAACATTTTTTTACTGATAAAAACGTAGTGACTGCCAGTGTTCTTCACTCAAAGTTTAAACTCGATACTTGGTTTGATCGTGTCATAACTGATTCTGATTGGGATACTGTCAACGCATATCTTCAAAGAGAAAAAATCAAACGAATCGTAGAAGAGAAATATTGTGCTCACAAAAATGAAGCCTTTCCTACTTATTGTACTGATTATGACATTCATCTAGCAGTGACGAGGGATTTTTTGAGACAGTGAAAACTAGACATCCTTGCGCCGATTTTGAGTTAGCCACTTATTTTCAAAACAAAGATTGTAGTTGTCTGCATTCTGTTCTCTACCTACAGTAAAAAGCATGTTTGTAAAATGCAATACTCCCTTGCCAACCAGTGTGGCTGTTGAAAGATTGTTTAGTTCTGGCGGTTTGTGTCTCCAATCCAATCGCATCCGCGTAAGTGACAAAAATTTTGAGATGCAGCTTTTGCTGTAACACAATAAATAGATTTTCTTATTACGATGTAATAAAGTCGATAAAAAAAAATCAGTTTATTGATTTCTACATTATTTATAAAACATTTGTCAATATGGAATTTGGTCGTAAAAGTAATCTTAAAAGTAATTGTAATGCGTTTCTATTGAAACGTAGTAATTTAACTGGTAATTCGTTATTTTTACGAAAAGCAATTGTAATTGCACACACACAATAAGTTACATTTAAACAAGTAACGGCCCAAAGCTTGTTGGTTGGTTTGGGTTTAATGGCGCAAGGTCCAATAGTGGACAAGCTGCGCCAGACACAAGACGAAATTGCTTCGGTTTGGGATCGACTGGATTCTACCATTCCAATAATTCGTAACTTCACAAATATGTCCAGTTGGCATCTTTGGCACATCGTTCGTCCTTATTGATTGTTAACAATGCTCCGTATATATATATATATATATATATATATATATATATATATATATATATATATATATAGCACAGGCAATTGCGAAATCTGTCAAAACTAACCATGCCGCTCGAGGCCATTTTATACTCGTTCCGATGTGCGCCGGTGCTTTGCTTATGTCGACTGAACTGTTTTACATAAGGGCATTATGTTTTTTACCTTCGTTCCCCAATTCTTCAGAAGTGATTTTTAACCATTGCACCTATATTTACTCCGATTATTTTGCATTTTACGAATTATGCTTAACTTTTGGACACCCGAGGGGAAAGTTGGACAAAACCGGATCCCAAAATGTGTTTTTATCCTAAGAGCCTACGTGAATAAAATTGCTTCACGTTCTATTTGAATGATGAATTAGTTCTTTAGTTCCAAAAATAAATATTTTTTAATGTGAACGAACTATATTTTGAAGGGTAAATAAATTATATTTTGGTACTCGGTTTTATCCGACCAGGTCGGATAATACCGGGTAAACATAGGAATAATTAAAAAACGTTGTTGTTTTACGGCTAAAATATTTATTTATAACAATAAATTAGTACAATGGTCTTCCTACACTGAGGAACATACGTGGGTTTAAAAATCACGGAACATAACTAATGTTGAATTTAATGAGTTTGAAATGCATAGTAAACTAACCACTGCGTGGCCAGCACGGCGTTGCCCGTGACAGTTCTTTTCGTGTGGTCGGTCAGGTGTGATCACTGCTCGTTAATCCCCGGCGATTGCTACGAATTCCTATTTGATTTGCTTCGCAAACACAAAGAGAAATTCGTAGCATATTGGATAACAGCCATCACGGCGTAAGCCGTGGTGTTAGTTTGCTTCGCAAATCAAATGGAAATTCGTAGCCCATTGGAATGCATTCCCTGCGAATCCCAATTTGGTTTGCTTCGCGATTCAAATTATGAACTATGGTTTTCTACGCAAACCAACACCACGGGCAACGCCGTGTTGGCCAAATCATTGTAAAATTCGATAATAGCCATTATGACGTTGCACGTGGTGTTGGTTTGCTTCGCAAATCAAATACCTATTGGAATGAAATCCCTGCGAATTGGTAATTTGGTTTGCGAAGCAAACCGAATTATGAATATTATGAACTATGGTTTGTTGATTGTTGTGTTGGTTTGCTACACAAATCAAATACCTATTGGAATCGGTTTGCGGAGCAAATCAAACGAGAATTCGGCGTGACGTCACAATCTCGTGCGAAAATATAAGTATTTAATTGAAAAATTATTTATAAAAAGAAAATCAAAAGTATAAAGTAACGATCTGGAGTCAAATTTTCCGCAGATTTCGAATCCGTTGAAATTTTTAATCAATCTTTAACGATCCCGATTTAACAAAAAATAATTAAACAATTCCAGCCAAAAAGTTTTATATATATTTTCTTGATTTCTTTCGAGAAATAGTAAGAGGGCTGGAAATGTAATCTGTTTATTTTTTCAACGCGAAGGTTTACATAACGTCACAAACTCTTGTGAAAAATATAAAGATATTCAAACAAAAAATTGTATTTATTTAAAGCAAATTATATTTTTAGGTTTCGAAACAATGTAAAATTTTCCGCAGGTTTCAAACCGTTGAAATTTTTACTCCATCTTTGACGCGCGCGCGCGCGCGCGGTCTAGGAGATAGAAAAAAAACCTAAATAACACTGCAGTTATAAGTTTATTTATTATCGTCTGCTGGAAAATCATTCCTCCGCCCAAATGAAAACAGAAACAAACAACAAAAAAAAAAATTTAGAATCTGTGAACTTCTATGCTGTTGCATTCAATACCAATTAAATTCATTTAAAAATGTTCGATTGAATTTTAAAATTCGTCGCGACTCTAAAATTCCAGACTACCTGTGGCATTTTTCAATTGAATATATATATTTTCGCAAGAGATTTTGACGCGTGGAATTTCCATTTGGTTTGCGAAGCAAATCAACACCACGGGCTACGCCATGATGGCTGTTAACAAATAGGCTACGAATTCCCTCCCTTCGCTTCGCAAACCAAATGGGAATTCGTAGCAATCACCGGGGGTTAGAGCAGTGGTCACACCTGACCCCACGAAAAAAACTGTCACGGGCAACGCCGTACTGGCCACGCAGTGACTAGTTTATAATACTAGAGATCAAGTCTGAGGAATCTGTTTCAATGCTGAGCTTCTTTTTCTTCCGCGTTTTGAGTTTTTTGCTTAGGTACTTGCTACTTACAACAGTTTCTGCTATAAGTTGTTCGTTTGTGGTTTTTCCTGTTCTCCAAACTCCAATCCCTACCCGGTCCTGTCCGACTGCCAAGGTCCCGGTTTTTTATCCGACTCGGGGGCTCCGCCCCTTGCTCGCAAACCCAACAAAGTTAAATTTAGTTTTGTGTTTAGTCTCATTAAAAAATTAGCCAACTTTACTTTAGTTCAATTTTATAAAAAATTGTTCTCATGGAACTACTTTTGCTCCATCGTTTTGAGGGCACCGACGTTATTCATAACAAAAGTGATGTTTCTGTGAAATAAAATTTTCAATTTTCTTCTGTATCATGAATGATTGGGAGTTTTCCTGGCATTCACTTGCTATACAAAACTAGAATACATGACTAAGTTCTCTACAACACAATGACATTTCAAGCGCAAGAAGGCATGGCCTTTCTTGTGTCTCCTATATTTAGTCTTTTATACACATTTTCGCAAGAGATTGTTATGTCAAGTAAACTTTATATTTCCAAAAAAACAAACAAGATTGCTGACATACCATAATCTTTTCCCTATTGCATCTTCTGCCCTTCCCGTTAAAAAAAAAAAAAAAGAAACATTACATTTCCTGTCACTTTCCATTTCCGCCAATGAGAGCAAGAAATAAGAAACATATTGACTGGGATTGTTAAGTTTTCCTTTCGTAAAATCGGAATTGCTCAAGATGGATTGAAAATTTCAACGGATTTGAAATCTGCGGAAAATTTTACACCAGATTAATACCTTATACCACGGGCAACACCGGGCTAGCCACGCAGTGGCTTGTTGAAAATATAACATCAAATAATGCTGAATCAAAGTCAGGTTTTTATCGTTTCACAAAGATGTTCAAGTGAGTGTGCTTATCCAATAAAATTTACTGCTGATTTCTAAAGAAATAATCCCTTACAGTTCAAATTATAGTTACATTACACTAGTTTATAAATGCAAAATCTTATTCACTATCTTTGTAAATGCATTATCTTACCATTATAAAATCACTTATAACATTAAAATGATTGATGCTACTCAGTAATTCGATAAATAGATTTTAATCAACATCATGCACAACAAGCTTATTACTGCAAATAAAAGTCACGAACAAGATTTATTTTAATACATAGTAGCTCAGAATGTTTACAAAATCGTTATACAAAACATTTAGAAAAAAAAAGCAAAAAAACATTTGTCATTTTTTTAGAGTGGAAAAGGTATATTACTTTGTTAAAAGAGAAGTGAAAAATTACATGTACAAAAAGGGAAAAGATTTAACAAATAGTTTTCAAATGGCAAAGCTTAAGATCATATAATACAGTGATTATATCACAAAATAAACATTGAATTTCTGTATCACTAAATTTTCTGACAAGTTTTTAAAATTATACATATGAACAGATATTATACAACATTAAAGTTAGAAACACAAATTTAGTGCATGAAATTGTACATATTACATTTACAAATTAAAATACACCTGATATATACATAATCTCAAAGTGTTTCTTCATTTCACAACTAGAATTAAATGCTGAAATTTTATCGAATTTGTTCAAATAGTTTTTAGTTTCAATTAAAAAATTTTAGGAAAGTATTTTAACTTATATATAATACTTTTTAAAGATACAGATCACTTACATGAAATGCACTGTATTGCCTCTAATATTTTTACAAAGGTAAGAGGTGTTTAAGCAATTTCTCTTGTTAATGGGGATATAAGTAAAAGAAACTTTTATCCTATGAACTAATTGAAAAGAAACCTAACCTGCTAATTTACCAGTTAATAAAGCAATTTTTTGTGTTTTCCCTCAATACTGTCAACATTATTTGGAAGAAATTTGCACCGAGGAGTTATTTTATGTTTTAACAATTTTTATTAGCTTTTGAGACATAAAACATATTTTCATGAAGAGCACTAAATTTGCATTTCTGCTTTTCCTAGACAAATATATTATCTACATATTGCACAGTTATGGATTTAGGTTAAACCACCATCGAAACTAAAAACAGATTCATTCACATGAAAAAATATAAAATTTATCAAATGTCTTCAAAAGATAACAAATAAAAAAAAAACTTTGATATTCGAAGAATGATTTAAGGAAAGTAATATAGTCAACATAGCTGTGAAAATATTATACAGGCATGTATATAAAGTCTTGTGAACTGTTTTGAAACAGAAATGTGTCTGAAGTTGTAGAAAACCAAGAGAACAATGTGAAACTGACAGTTGTTATAATTACAAATACTCAAAAATAATTTGGAAGATCTTTTAAATAAAAATGTATTAAAACAAATAAAATACAAATGCAGAACTAGTACATCTTTATATGATTTACATCCAGATTTTTCTACGAGTTAAAACTACACATTTCTTGTATATATTTGATCATTTATAGACAACAATAGCCATCTTTCCACAGGTAAAATATGGTTGGGTAAATTGCACAACAAAACATTATACTCACATGATTCACAACACAAGGCATTACCACATTCACACAAATACTTACTTTTAATTTTCAAAATTTAGGTGTGATTTTATCCATGCAGTTAGCTAATATTTAAAACAAGATCAGTTTTCTCTTTGAAGGAACAAAATTCTGTGCACCTGAGGACTGACTTTGCAAATGATTACCCTCCAAAATTAAAACATTCAGTGAAGATGAAAAAATATATACAAATAAGAGTGCTACTTTAGGCATAATTTATCACAGTATGTTTCAATTACAATGTTGTAAAATTACTGAAAACCTGTAAATGCACATCTTGCAAGTCAAAAAATAAAGTAAATAGCAGCAGTAAATACTGTTTCATCATAAAGTTACTTGAATATAATTTAATGAAAGAGCACGAGTCAGTTGAAACTGATAACTTTAATTGAGTATAATCTCTAGATTTAAGTAATTCATCATAACTAGTTTCCAAATTTGAGATTTAACATCACATTTGCATCAAGAGTTAAATTACAAAAAATCTTTACAGAATTTCAGAAACAGTTGCAATAGAATCATTGAAGAACTTTTTCCAAATCAGTCCAATATTTAATTTAGATTAAATGAAAATAAAAATCTGTCTTTGGTTTTACAATGAAAACAAATTGTACAAAATATCGGAAATATACTTTAATGCCCATAAAAGCCTTATCCCAAAGGTATATGAAAGATGTTTAACATTGAGAAGAAAATCAATCTTTGGATTTAAATTAACATTATTTTATAAAGTATATGTATAGTATACAAAATTGCACATACATACTTTTGCTTCTTAAAATAAATTTTAGACTTACAGTATAAAAGTAAAAATTGAAAGACTAAGTAAGCATAGAAAGCAAAAGAAAAATGTATATATAATCAGGAATATACAGAAAATATAACTTGACAACATAACAAATATTAAATAAAAACTAGCTGCTCATATACAGAAAAAGTTGCGTATAAAATTAATATATAAAAATAACTGACAACAGGAAAAGACCAGTAACAATAAAACAAGAGATCAATAGAATCAGCAAGTTTGAATAAGGAAACAAATATACACCAGAGTAAAAATTCGCCCTGAAGAAGCAAAATGCAATATTCTGATTATAAATAAAGGCGATGCACTAAGACAATAATTAACAAAGACAATTCACTAAGAGAAATAAATTCTAATGAGAGAAATAGGATCACTCTTATTTCACAGAATATCACTTACATTATGGCTTCTAATGAAATGCACAAACATTTCAAGCATAAAAAATAAATATAGGGCATGAAAATGAGGATTAAGTTACAGACTCGACAAAACAAGCTTACAAAAATATTGAACTATAGCTTATAAAATGAGTTGTGGATTAAAGCTAATTGAAGCAATTATTTATATTTTAACAGACTATGTGAAGCAAGTTACAAGTTCAAATTAAAATGAGGAAAAATTAAATTAAAAGCTAATTTTTATTAAATCATTTTTTGAAACAGTAAAACATTTTTGATGATTACAGCCCTTGTTTTTGAGTGCAAAATGAAATTACATGAATTTGTTTATGAATACAACGATAACGTCTCCCATCATAATTCACATACTTCATGCACATATAGAATGTTGAACAAAAAACCAATGAACAAACGAAAATCCATACTTCATCAAGCATTAATAATACATACAAACATTAAATTGAAAGGAAATTAGAAAACTGTCATGCCAATAGTACAACTTGACACGTTTCAAATTGTCTAGGTCTACCAAAACACACCCAGCAAAGAATTTGGGACCATAGTCAATTCTTCAGTTAAATAATTCATACAAAGTATCAAATCAAGAACAGCTCATTTCTAAACTGAGATGAGACTAGGAATGTATCTAGGAGACCCATCATCTTATAAGACAGCACCAACTGCTGATTACTAAAAGAAAACTTTTCAACCTATCAATTTCAAGAATTTCCTTCCTAAATGAATGATTTATTAAAAACTTTTACAAACTATAAGTTAATATCATGCTCAATCAGATAATGAAACAAAAACTAGATGGGATGAAAGAAATATAAGTAAAAACCAGATACAAAACATACACAACATATTAACATAAACTAAAAGGCATTTGCAATAGAAAGACAGACTTCATTATAGTACAACAGACAAAAACAGTAGTCTATAATCTATGTTACATTAATCGTTAAAAATACAGAGTTTTCAACGGAAAAAGAACTATTAATATGAACAACAGTAAATAG
Organism: Metellina segmentata; assembly: GCA_947359465.1. Lineage (NCBI taxonomy): Eukaryota > Metazoa > Arthropoda > Arachnida > Araneae > Tetragnathidae > Metellina > Metellina segmentata. Next base: position 27,882,962 of record OX375875.1, on the reverse strand, counting down.
TTTACAATTATACATTTTATACAGCAGCTACATACATGTACATTTCACACTCATAGAAGAAGTACTGCAAAAAAGTAGCACACACATACCTTTTCAAAGTCAAATTAAGGTGCTGCCCTTTTTCCCCATGTAAATTTAAATCCAGTTTTCAATGAAATATACTCCAATCAATTTATTGCCTAATCTGTAGTTTAAATTAGGACTTGGTAATGTCTTAAATTTCTTACACTCAGTTATGCAGTCTTACGTGAAATAAATGCATGATATGTATAAACATCACCATAATGGCTATATTGAAAGATTTTTAAGATTCCAATGAAAAAAAGAAATCATAAATTTCATTAAATTCAAAGTCCTTAATAATAATGAATCGGATAAAATAATCCAAAATCATACATGGAATAACAGAACTTATAGTATTTGAAATAAAAAATTTAACTTTATCAGGAAATAAATATAACAGAGTAAGAGGTGGTTGAGTTTTCGATACAAGATCCAAAATATGGACAAGCCTCATAATCAAGATTGCATGGAATCAAAGATTAAGGGAAAGTTCAACTAGTTACAGATAAAAACATTCGTTAACTTAGATTTGCCCCAAGGATAATGTGCTTTAGGGCACAGCTGAATCAGAAATAACGAGGTTTCAAATTATTCATAGTTCTTGTTTAAAACACTTTCAAGTACCTTTTCAACAAATTAAGAGTATTTGGGTTCAAGCATTAAACAAAAAATGCAATAAGTAAACAAGCCAACTATACCATTAAAGTTGAGAAAACTGCACCCCAGGTATCAGCTATTAGGTATAAAAAATTTAAAAGTAATTAAACATCAATTACCATAAAACCATTAAATGATAAGACCATCAGGGGTATATCAACAAGTTCCATTCCATTTAAGAAACATTTTTTAGTTGTTTTTATCAGCTCAAGAATTCTACTGAAAGTCTACAGAAATTGCAGTTCATGCATTAGTAAGAGAAGAGAGTTTTCAATCATACAACTCAACACATCTGAACAAAGTCGATTCTTAGATATAAATTGTAGAAATGGGTGAGGGATTCTGCAGGTACATTAGAGGCTTAGAATGGGTTCAGAGATCAAATGTTTAAAAGTTGATTTTTAAAAAGATTGAAACAATTTTATTTCGGCTGGTTCCTTTGATAACATTTCTATCGTTATCTAAAAAATTGAATAAAGGATTTATGTACAGAATATGTAGAATAGAATTCTGTAACATTTTTTAAAACTTTCTGTTTTTCCATAGCAATTAAAAAATAATAATTAAGTGATGGCATATAAAAGTGTTCTTACTGACAAGATAAGATAAAATATTTTATTGAAGGAGGGTGGGGGTGTTTACTGATTAAATATGAATATGTACATAATAAACAAATTATTTAAGTGTGATTATGGATAAAAGGAAAAAAAAAAGACCAATTGTCAAAGAAAACAAATAAAGCAATCCAGAGAACACTCTTTTATAGTGATATATTTCATAAAATTTGCATTCTTAACAATCCTAACATATACACATTTTATACATATTTTCATACATATATATTTTCATATAAATAGCTATCTGTTTCCATTTAAGAAACTTGTCTATGGGGATTTTAATTTTAAAAATACTGCATTTGATTTTTTCAAAAGTGACTGCACTCAGCTAAATACTTTTTATCCACTTGAGAGTACATATAGACATGTAAACGTAATACAAAACAAAGAAAATATGTCAAAGTTAACAATACCTTTTGTAAAAATCTCCAATTCAGAATACTTCAAAAGCAGCCTCTATAACTTTGAAAAGGCTGGACATGACTAGATAGATTGTAATGTATAAATTTAAACAGCACTTGAAAATTAGATCTAAACAAGGAGTAGCTAAAATATAAAGCTTGCATAACATAATATCAGCACTCTAATTTATCCCAAAAAATTACTGAAACTCATCATCAGAGCTTAGGAGTGTTGATTTTTCATTGTAGTTATGACTTATGGTAGATATTTGGCGATGCTGTGAATTATTACTGCGTCTCGGCGCAGGGTTATCTTGAATACTTCCCCAATGGCTGACAGGTGCAGCAGGCGCAGTATACTGAGTGTACTGCTGATACTGAGGATGGAAATTGTGTATTGCATCATTCATAATATCTTTAGGATTCATGGTTTCCTGAAAACAAATAAGTTTGAAGAATATATATAAAAATAAACAAAAAAGCACTACACATGTTAACACACAAATATTTCAAATAGAAAAGTAATGTTGTTTCAAGTTAAAATTCAGAAGATCCTTTAACAAGTGATACTTATAATTTAGCTACAGAAAGAATTACTAATTCATTAAAAAAAATCCTAAGTGATTAAAAAGGAATACTTAAATTCAAACATAAGCACATAAGTAAAACATATAAATTAAAAATTAATTATGAAAAAGTGGTGTAGTTTGCATTCTTACTTTTAGACTGCTTGATATGCTCTGCATTGTCACAGAACGACCTTGAGAGTCTGTCGCACAATCTTGCATGTACACACGATAAGGAAATGCATATCTAAGTGCAAGTGCAGCAAAAAACATTTCCACACAGATCAAAAAATTTTGTATTCCAGCTGAAACTGTGCCTGCACTAGCTGTATGAATACTCATTCGAGAAGCAAAAATTGGAGCAATGACTCCAGCTTTTTCAAGTATAGCCAAAACAAATCCTAAAGATAAAAATGGCAAGTTATAAAATCATACAATTTTCATTGAAATTATAATACTTGTACAGAATTTCCAAATTATGAGCAGATACATTAACTGTACTGTATCTACAGGCAAATATTTTGGAGTTTGATAACCAAAAGGTACTAACATTAAAACTGAAGTTTCAATTATATTTAGAAATGCCATATGGGACAAAAATTAATGAAACAAGCTATAAATCAGATAGGATGCATGGGTTTTATGACACAAGGTCCTAATCTGCACAAGAAATGGTCTACAATTTCAGTGTTAAAATAGATATATTATGAGAAAATTGACTACGGAAACAAATAAAAATGATTTTTTAAAAAGGCCTTGTAACTTTCTAGTAAAATATAAGAATATCTACTTGAAGTACAATTTTCCACATGTTTTTAATTCAACAAACAATCAAAATCATAACAAACTTTATTCCTATATACTTTTTCTGCCCATCATATTCTGAAACATTGTAATCTGATGAAATTCGTTAACTTATCAAAGAAAATATTTTATGTTACAGTACATTTTATTTCTGAGTAATTAGAGTAAAAAGAACATAACGAAATCAAATAGCTTCAATATAATCGGTAATAGTTCAATAGATAAATTTATTACTCTCTACATTCTCATTATAAAATTGTAGCCTTAATTTAGGATGGAATAATTTGTCCAAAGAATGAAAAGAAAACACATATTAAAGCATAACTAAAATGAATAGATAGCTCCATTTTTAAAGGGGGACTTGTCTTAAATTATACAAAAAAAATATTATTCTAAGAATTTTGTATCTTATCTAAAAATAATAAATTAAACTGAAAATCTTACCCTGCCAAAAAGACAGAAAAATAACAGATTTCACAGTACAAAATTTCCACACAGGTTCATATGGAGACAGAAGTTCGTGAGTTGCAAAGTAGAACAGTACCAAACCATACAAAGCAAGAGTGACGCTGATATTGTAAATTATCGTAATATACAAGTATCCGCTGTCAGGTCTAAGGACAAAAACAAAATAAATAAATACATAATACACACAAAAGAAAAATTAGTTTATGGATAATACATGGTTCCCACTCCTTTATCCAAAAAAAATTCAAGGACTTTTCAAAACTAAAAAAATATTTTTTCAAGGACCTAAAATTTGTCAATTAAAAAGAAAAATGTCAAAAATTTAATTTTTTTTTAAACTAACGATAGTCAAAAACAGAAAGGTTATCATCAATTTTGGTTATAACTTAGATCAGGCCTCGAAATATATTTTTTAATACAAGTGCACCCAGTGCACCTAAGTTTTTAAATTAGGTGCACAGGTGTGCCTAGCTGGAAAAAATTAGGTGCACAATTTTATTTTCATGTGCACAGTGCACCCGGGTATTTTGAGCCCTGACTTAGATTTACTTTTCTCACAGATTATTGTTTGAGAAACAAAACAAATCAAAAGTTTTGACTGGTGTTAGAAACTTAGACTAGAGAATAAAAAAAGCCCTGTCTTTGCAATCGTTAAAGATAGAGTAAAAATTTCAAAGGATTTGAAATATGCAGAAACTTTTACAACAAAAAACCATCTTAAATGTAATATTCTTAAAAAAATGTTTTTTTTTTTTTTTTTCAACTGTGACTTTTATATTTTTGCAATAAGCATTTGGCTTCATTTCTTTGGATGCATGCTACATTTCTAATGACGTCCTGACTGCTAAAGCTACGGTTTCCTAAGAAATCGATGCTGTTATCTAGCGGCCATGATACATCATGATGTGGTGGGCATAACAAAGCAGCCGTCTTAACGGAGACCAGAGGTGTCAACTTAGACGGACAGTATACTGTGAAAAATGGACAATCTAGAAGTAGCATTATTAGTATATCACGTAGTGTCAAAGCGCAATGCACTGGCTTCATTCAGAATGACACTCAAATGGAACACCTGCTGCGGAGGAAACTAGTCTGGACAGGTTCCAATGCAAGACAAAATTACACAATTATCTAATAGTTAAAAAAATCAAGTACTTTCAAGGACTTTTCATCAAATACCGTAATTTTCAAGGGCCCCTAGTAAGGAAAAAAACTATTCAAGGACTTTTCAAGGACTGTGGGAACCCTGTTTTAGTTCATTTTCTTTACAAGCCTTACCTCCAATCTCCATCGGAGTACTTGCCCAAGGGTTGCAAAATGAGGATAATAACTGACATCAAAGGCTTCACAGCACAAAACTGAAGAGTAGCCTGAAAAGTAATTTACATTTTAGTATTATTAAGATAAAATATTTTAAAAATTTGTCAGTAAAAGTTAATTTTAATACCTGTTTACAAAAACGTAAAAATCCTATAGTATACGTCTTGCCACCTAAGCAGCAGGTTCCATACAACCAGCTCGATCTAAAAACATAATTTATTGTTAGGCAACACTTGTGTATTATTTTTTCCTCTATATATATTTCACCAACATAGAATAGGCATAGAGTGTAATAGATAGTAACATAGAAGTTGGTATCATTTGCATATTGAACGGTAACCAACTATGAGATTAATTCAACAATTTTCCCACAAAATTTAAGTGTGCTTAATTTGAGTTAGAAACTGCATAATATTGCTAGAACTGTATGGATGATCTCTCATTGCTCTAATGAAATTTGTCAGCTGTCTGATTACAAAAGGCTGCAAATCTGGAAGACAGAAATTAGTGCAGAAAAGAAAATATGAGCCAACACAAAAATAGATATGGATGTCTATAAACAAACTGTGGTAATGAACTCAGATGTAAACTTTTTACCATGCACTTTATTAGATATAAGAATTGACACTTATTTCAAATAAATTTAAATTCTAGACTTTTAGAATCTTGATTTCTGTTACAGTTGCCTTAAATGGGTACAAATAAATTAAATGATAAAATAACTTAAGACATAATCAGGGCAAAAAGGTAATCTACTCTTGAAGTGACTCAAATTAGATCATAACACAGTTGAATCTACTTATAGCAAGCATGAAGGTAACATTTGCACATTGAATTTGATGCTCATAAACACTACATTTCTAAAGAATGACATAAAAATGATTTACATTTTAATTTAAGACAATAATCATCGTTTTGTTTTTACAGATCTTTTCATTTTTCAACTCAGAATCACCCACTAACTCAAAATTTTTGTGATTCATCAGATTTAAGGTGTACAGAGTACAATATAGAGAGAAATAAATTGATAAAGAAATTTAATATAGTTAGAAATTTTTTTACAGCTGGTTCAAATATAATTTTAATTTAATTTGTAGTTGAAATTAGACTTACATGACAAAGTATGAAAAGAGTAAAGACATTGTTATGCATAATTCATTATAAATATACAAGTAAATACCAGGGAATGCTGACTTGAATCAAGTGATTTTTATTTTAAAAATCATAATTAAAATCAAACTTTAAATTTTCTCTTTTTTTTTTTATTTAAGTTCAACGACATTGATAAACAAATAATCTCGAACCTGATATTATTTAATACAGATACATTTTAAGTTTTAAAATCTCTTCTAGGTGACACCTCAAGAATGACTCTTTTTCAAACTGAAAACATTTGACTTTCTACTTTGAAAACACTCTAGAGATAATAATACTGATCAGGAGATGTAGTGGCACCAATTTGTTGGGTGTAATTAAAACACCACTTGCTTCATATCTGTTTCACATAACTCTTTATTTTGTTTACATAGATCATTACGAATATCACATAAAAACATTCCGTCTCAAGGTGTTCAGGTCTTTAGGATTTCTCCTTCTGATAAAGTGACCAAACACATCAGATCAAATCACTCTACATATTTGGTTATAGATTATTTTCAATGTATTAAAAAAAATTCTATGTATTTAACATTGACATTAATATTAAATAATAAATATCATACATATATTACTTAAATTATAGATAAAAATCATACATATATTACTTATTTTAAAACAAAAATAGTAACTGTAAAATTCCAAATTATATGACACCATTTATACAAATTAAAGATATTGAAGTCATAAATGAAATAAAGCAGAATATAAAAAGTTTACCTAATTGGTTTTCCACGAATTTCTGACATTATATTTCCTTCTCCACCCAAATACTCATAGCACAAACTCAAGAAATTGTAAATGACAAAAGCTGTAATATAAAGAATTGCAAATAAACTTTACACATGTTGCCAAACCAAATAATGTAAGTTAGAAAAAATATTTTTATGCTAAAATTTAGAAATGACAGCATTTTTTAAAAGATAAACTTTGATACTGCCAAAATAATTTGATACGTGATTTTTTAAAAGAGTAATTGGATAACGAGAATTAATTAAACTTAAATCTTTTGCATACTGCAGCTATACAGGAACTTTTAAAATCTTAATGAGTAGGATAGATTAGATTTCCATTCTCAAAAATGCAAAAAACTTTTATTTCCAAACAAACACCAAATACATGATAGAACAAACAATATTACATCAAATTAAACATAAAAAACCCAATCAGCTAAAAAAAAATTTGCAACTCACCTTCATACCAGTCTCGAATGCTGTCAAAATAAATATAGTAATTGTCCCTGAAAAACATCAGACTCAGCCATGAATCAAAAGCATAAATAGGGACAATAAACAAAATTCTTACAATCCAACGTTGTTCAGAGGGACTTGTATAGTAGCGTAAATGTTGATAAATCTGAAAAGAAATATAAAAAGTGGAAATTTTATTTAGTCAAAAAACATACCATAATATTCATATGAAAAGAAGAGCATGATATACCTGATGACATGTTAAAAAGAGAGCAAACCACACAAAAATTCCAGATATTACTTGCGCTCCAGTAGTTTGAAGAAAAGTGGGTGGTATATCTACATCTGTATGATTAAGAGTAGAGTTGTCATCTGTAATGACATCTGTTGTAGAATTATCTACATCAGTCGACAGCGAAGAGGTCACTGACATATTAACTAAATTGGTTACATTTAATTCACCTAGAAAAAATTACAATACTTTAATATTTCAATACATACAGCAAAATGCAAAAATCATACATTTATATAATACAAATAAAAACCATGTTAGTTACATAATACATGTGAAAATCTTGCAAAAGCAGATGAAATGGTCACAGAAATAGGTTAAAATTAAAACAGTTCAAACACAAAAATTTAGTGTCAAAATCAAAACATTTCAAACACAAAAATTTAGTGTCAAAATCAAAACATTTCAAACACAAAAATTTAGTGTCAAAAAAGAGAAATTCTAAATTGTAACACAGAGAGACTTGTCAACCAACTGGTCTAGTGGTTAAGGTGTTGGCCTCTGGATTGTAAGGTTCCTTGTTCGAATCCGGGGCCAGGGCATGGATGTAAATTGTACTGTTGTTTGTAAGGGGTAATGATGGTTGCCCATTGGGTGCTCCTTCACAAGTAGTCATCACTTCTGGTCTTGTAGTGGCAAAATTTAGCTTATCTTAAATTTATATATATATATATATATATATATATATACTTGGTAGTAAATACAGGCTTATTAAAAAATGGACCCAATTTAAATTTGAATTTCCTGAAATATAAATAGGATATGAACAGTCTATATACCGAAGGAAAGAGGAGGTTCCAAAGGTTTTTTTTACCACCGCTTGGGTGATGATAGTTGAGTAAATGGCTGCTAGGGTACTCGTGCCAATAGGCAGTCAAAGTTTTTTTCACAACACAGTTTCTAGCACATTAGTTGTGAGTAAGATGGCTACTATGCAGCATAAGGTTTACTGCGTTCTTGAGGGCCTATGTTAAGGAGGCTGTTTACACCCCACCTCTACCAACAACTCTGGCCGACATGTGGAACCCTTTCACTGCTGCAGTGCACTCAGCAACACAAGACATGCTCTTTTGTGTGTGGCAAGAGTTTGGCTACCGCTTAGATGTATGCCGTGCAGCAGGTGGGGGGGGGCACATTGAACATTTATAACCTCTCTGTTAAAAAAAACTTCAAAACTTCCTCTTTTTATTAGTGTGTAGACTGTTCATGTCCAATTTATACTTCATTAAATACAAATTAATTAAATTGGGTCTATCTTTTTGAATAAACCTGTATGTATTGATAGTGGTACTTGGTATATGTCTGCTTTATAATAAGTCCAACTTGATATATGAAATGTTTGGACAAGAATATTATTTGGAATAAGACCCTTGCTTGGAATACAACTCAAGTGTATCATAGGTGCGCGCTTGTCATCAGTTTTTGAAGATGGGTAAAGGTCTATGAAGAAGGGGTAAAGGTGTGAATCCAATGTGACGACTGAAATGACTATTTCTGCTGGACTGTAGCATCATGCTGGACATGCTGTAGAAATGGGACTGCTTCAACGTAAATGAATCTAACCCCCTTTTCAATGATACATCAGTGGCCGTACAACAGTGAAATGGCTCAAAATGTAGGATTTGACTGAAGAGCTGACCATCAAGGATCTGCAAGAACTTGAAAAAGAGAAGCTCAAGACTAAGAGAGATACTATCTTCAGCCTTGGATTAGAAGATAGAAGCCCCAACTTTATAAATCAAGGAAATCTTTGCCAAATCGATGGATGTTAAAAACTTTATAGTGAAGTACCACACCAATAAAGCCCAAACAAGCCATAATAGCATTGACCAGACATATTTCCAAAACATCCCGAGAAGGCAGAAGCAAAGTTCATTGGATAGATTTTTAGTAAATGTCAAACCTGAAGATCCTCAACCAGGTTTAAGTATTGAAAAGAGACAGTAAAGAGAAAATTAAAGTTTGTTAAATTTCCATATATTTGATCAAATTGCTTTTGTATTTATGTATTTTAGTATTAAGCAGTGTTTAAATTATTTTAAGCAACCCCATCAATGTATAATATGCCAATAATAGAATTTTTATTCATGGGAATGGATTAATAATTTTTCCTTTATCTCTTCAGGGAAAAATTAACTTAGTGGGACATCCTGTTTGGTATAAGTTCAAGCATCTGGAATGGATTAAGAAAATATACCGAGATACCACTGTACTATCATTTCTGGACTGAAATATATAGCAATAACATAAAGCAGTAATTTCAGAACTCAAGACTAATGTAACTTCATTCTATGTACTTCTTTCTCATTTGTAAAAATTTCTAAAGCAAAAATTTTGAGGACTAATCTTTTTTAAGCTATTTCACACATTTATTAAGAGATTGTTCTCAAAGTTATGACTTGCTAATGTTCAATGCAATCTGGGAGAAGATAAAGATGCATCACTGCTCACAATTTACATTAGTTGAGAATTACATCATAATCCTAGTAGGTTTCAATCTGGGTCAAAAAAGGGTAGGTAGTTAATTAATGTCGCACTAGAGCAACACAAGCTATTGGTGACGGTCCAGGATCAATCCCAAAGGAAAAGATCCAAGATAAACCCCTCATATTTTTTAATTAGTCAGATGACAAGAACACCTGAGTAGGCACCTCTCTTCAAACTTCCATATCACAAGGTCAAAGATGAGATAACCAAATTATTTTTTTAATGTTACATGAACTACCACAGTAATTTGAAAGTTGTACTTTATTAATTTTAGGCCATTATATATAGTCCACTCTTTTGACTGAAATAAATAAAAAAGGTAATTTGATTTAAATCAGATTTTTTTTAATACTTATATTGGATTTTTAAGGATTATAATTAATCTCTTGTCTGTACAAGTTGGAACTTGTTGGACGTGAGACACTCAAATCAGTTTCAAGATCGTTTTGGTTAATGTTATACATCACTATTTATGATGAATAACGTTAATGTATTAGAAAATATAGCAGTGTAAAAGCTTGAAAGACTAAAATGTGATACAGGAATTAGCAGAGTTAATCACGATACAGTAAATAGATCAGCACTGTATAGACGAACAGAGTATAAAAACCAAACAGACATCAAGAGTAAACACTATACAAAAACGTTACTTCACTGACTCTAATTATCACTCGTGCATGTAACATAGAATTGGTTTAATTAAAGAAAATCATAAAGTAAGGATTTTACTTATAGTATAACACATAAAAGTATTTGAAGGCAAAGGCTGCTTACAATTACACCTTTTATCTAAATCAATACATAAAACTGCATTTTATTGCATTGACAGAATTAGAAAATGACATCTTGCTGCTTCATTGTAAAATAATATATGGTGTAAAACATCTGAAACCAGATGGAAATAATTAACATAAAAATATTAGTTACGAGATTGGGAGATCATTCAACTGCATTAATAATAAAACACTGAAATATAAACACAAATAAAATCGTTATTGAACTACAACTTGTTTTAAACAATGTAATATTTCAAAGTAAATTAATTGAAAGTAATATAGCAGGATTCTATTAGACTTGTTTGAGCATCCCTACCAGATTTGGTGAAAAATCTAAGGGGACCGTGAAATAAAAGGTCATCCAAATGCTTTGCTGGATGAGATTTCTAGTATAATTGTTTGGTAGTGAAAACAAATTTTAGCATCTGGATTATGTGCACAGAGAAATCTGTTTGTTGTGTTTTGATTTCAAAGGAAAACATAATACCTCGAGAATATAGTTTCAAAACAAATCTTTCAATGAAACATTAACCAACACAATCTTGAGTTTTACTTTGTCCTGGATTTATCATAGTATTCGATGGAATGTCATCAGAGAATTTCAAGCAAACTAATTTACTCGCCAATTATTTACAAATTCAACAACATATTGTTAGTTCAGATCACAGAATATTACCGACTGTAATTTTGTTTACACTATTAATTTGATCTTACCCATAGTCAACTCCAGCTGTTAGATAAAGGCGTCACTTGGAAACCATCTAAATAGTTTGAAAAGATGTGAATTTCCCAGAAATGTATTTTAAATGTCAAGCCGAACAGTTAAACGAGACAAATTTCTACATTATGAAAACTCCTGTCATTTTTTACGTCATTCCGCAGGAAAGACAACAAATATAACAGTACTTTCTACTTTCTGCACAGCCCATTGACGTCAAAAAGTGTAAAATATAATTGCCAGATTTGATTTTGTAAATATTCTTCGATTCGGGTTTTAGGAAATAATTTTCCAGTGAAGAAAAACAAGCTTCTTAAATGAATATAATAAAGTAAAAAAATAATTTTGGATACGATACTTGCTATATATTTGAGATTCTGATTTGCATAGCATTTGCTGGCAAGTATTGAGATGTGATTTGAAACCGAAACTCACCAACAGTTACTCTTCTATTCAACTCCATGTTCTCCGTTATCAACAAATCAAATCGTGATATTATGGCGTCTGCTCTTTTTTCAGGAGCAAAACATGCTCAATTGTATGCAAAATTTAGACCACTTCCCCCAAAATCGTGCACGGACTACATAATTTCTTACCTTAATAAGAAGGTCAATTGTCAAATGCTCCTTTTCTTCTTAATGAAATTGAAAGTTTAATCAAAAAAGTATTATAGATTTTCTATGCAAATAAGTTTGGCATATTTATCCTTATACGTTAAATTTCTTTTGAATTCTGAAGAATGTAGTCTTGAAATCCGTAGAATTGAAGCCTTTTCCTGCAAGTACTTTTAAGTAATTTGTACACCTAATTCTGCTTTTGCGTGAACCTTTTTTTATACGAATTTGATTTAACACGAATTCAAAATAAATATTTAATTATCTTTTTTAGCGAATCATTTTGATTTAACCCGAGCTGAGCAAGCCAATTTCTAGAATTTTATTAATAATTTTTTTTTTTAGTATACCACATTATTTAGCGGTTTGCGGGGGCCCTTATATGATGTCTCATAATTAACCTATTACCAAATCGAAAAGGAAAACGATTGCTCTGGAGCTTAAAATTCAAATTTTAGATCACCTTGTTACTGGACAAGGTGCTACGTCTGTAGGAAAGCATTTTGGTGTACATAAAGCTACCGTTAGAATTAAGAAAAATGAAGCTGCAGTTAGATAGTCTATATGTTCTGGTTCAAAAGTAAGTCTTAATTCATCATCATATACAAAATATATTGTCAAGAAAAAAATGGAAAAAGGCTCTGGTAATATGGATAGAAGATAAGTCTCAGAAAAGAGTACAGTATATGGAAATGCCTCAAGCAAACAGCACTGAAAATTTATAGACAGATTAAAGAGAAGGAGCCAAGCACTTCATCTCAGTTAAACAAAAAGTATGAATTTTCTGTAAGTACGGGTTGGGTTACGGGGTTTCTTAAAAAAGGTATAGTGAAAGATGCGTTCACTGAAAGGTGTAGATATCAATAAACTGCCTGTTCACTGGATGGCAAACAAAAAGACATGGGTGACCACTGTTATCTTTACAGAAGGGTTCAGCCAATGTTTCATACCAGAAGTCAGACGTTATATGAATGTTAAAAGGTCTCAAATTTAAAGTTCTGATTCTGGACATTGTACCTGGCTATCCTGTCTTGGAACACCCAAACGTAAAAATTTTATTTCTGCCACCTAATACTACATCTTTGATACAACCCCTAGACCAAGATATAATTTTTTCTTCCATAGATACAATGTCTTTTTTTACATGAATTGTTTTTACAATCTTCAGGAATGTATCTAATGTGTAAAAACAGAATTAGGTGTTTAATGTTCGTGTTTTAAGCATTAGTTTTTATCGTACTCGTTCTTTTGTGGAATTTTTATTATGTGGTTTGTAAGGAAAATGCTACAATCAAAGTTTTAACTACTTAGATAAGTTAATAAACTTATTTCAAAATCTAAAATTAATGTACTAATTCCATAAAATATGAAATTCGGTTTGGAATTACTTATGGATACTGTGACATATTTACTTTTCTGCAGTCTTACAAATATTTTGTTTGAATATGCTCACCTTGAGGAGCTATAATAAATACTTTAATCTTTTTATATTCTGATGTCTTAAACATGATTTGTCGTAACAAATATCTCACAATTAACATTCACTAGTAAAATATATTCCTCCTGTTCTAGCCACCTGCTCGACGAAGTCCAATAAGTCATTTGGCCTCGAAATTATTGTCGTCAGGATTCTGTAATAAATCTGAAAGGGTCATACCAATACTGTAAATGAGATTTCTGATGGCATGTTCCTCTTGCACGTAAGACAAACTGGAAAAGATTAAACAGATTGTAACATACATAAATTTACTGCAGATTACAAAAAGCAGAATTTAAAAAGTAACCAGCATTTAAAAAACTCGACGACTATTACATTAGAATACTATTTTCAAACTGCATCCATTGTTATGTAAAGCTAATAAAACTAACTTGTTTTTATTTCAATGAAATAATAAATTAATTTATGCTACTAAAAGACAAATTCTACTAATCTGTTTTTTTTTTTTTCAAAAATAATTTTCTTGTTTCCAATTTTAATCTCCTTAAAAAATTCCTTTCAACGTTCAGACTCTGCACATTTCTTTAAAAAATTTCCTTTGGAAATAAGTAATTTTTTCCCACAAATTATGTAGATTTTTTTCTATCGGATTTATCTTCACTCATTCAAAACTTTTGTGCTTATCACAATGTGCATAGAGAAAACCTTAAAATACTTGATTATCATTTAAATATTTATAGTTGTGATAAATGCTGCCAGATTCATAATTATTTGCATGTTATGTTTAGATAAAGCCACCATTTAAGAAAGCTATTGATGTTGGATGTGGAAGTGGGCAGAGTACAAAGATTTTGTCACCTTATTTTGAAAAGATTTGTGGCCTAGATGTGAGCGAAGCCCAGATAGAATGTGCCAAAAAATTACACTCATCTTCAAACATTGAATACAAGTACTAAGTATTTTTATTTTAATTATGTATGGGGACAACTTGGGGGGGCATTGATTTCTATCTTTCTGATCTATGGGAAACCTAAAAAATAAGTAAATATAAATAAAATAATAAAAAACAAGTAAAATAAATCCTACAAAATAAAGTTTTGGGGGAAATTTCATTCACCCCAAACTTTATGATCTATAACTTGAGTCAATTGTCCTGCATAGGGTAGGAAGATGGATGGGTTAGGAAATGTTTAAAATAAAACTTCACACATTTTATTATGATGAAGTTGAAGTTTTCATTCTGGAATTTTAAAGACCATTCTTATATGTTTCAGGCTAAGACTATTTACAGTGGCTAATAATTGGACAGGATCTTTAGTTTCTTAAAATAATGTACGACTCCTGATGCTTGTTTTACACTCTTTACTTTTGGCAGCTTACCACCAATTAATTATTCACTCTTCTCTATTTTGGTGTTAAAATACAGAAAGATTGGAATTCAATCCCACTAAAACTGGGAGGGACCTCAGAGGATGACTGCCATGGGGCCTCCTGATAAGATTTGTTCTTCCCCTGTAGTCAAACATCAAAAGAAAGTTATAAGAAACCACTAGATCAGCGAAACACAACTAATGTATTATAGCTTATATTATCTTTATTGATTAATTCCAGCCTTTGTTAGTGATTGATGTAGAATTTCTTAGCTAATCAATTGAACGTCTCTTGATGTTATCAAGTTGAACATGTAATTTTTTCTATTGCCGGGTTCTCATGCCCGTGTTTATACATAAACTTAGGGTTGTTTAAATTAAAATCTTTTCTAAGTAATTAGAATATTTTAATAAAAATGGACCAAAGCCAATCGACCCTAAGCATAAGTTGATCATATTTTCATTAATACAATAATTAATTCTTAGATTCTGTTCTACGTGTTCATGTTGTCCTGTTACAACTATCTATGCTAGCACACATGCACTCATGAAATTGGTTCATGGATAAAAAAGGGGTGACCATTATTAAACTAAGGATGTTTACCGATTATGAATGGGTTTGTTATTAAATAAAAACAATACATACTCTGGTATACAATGTTTTGTATTAAAAACAATATTCTTTTTTTTTAGATTTAATATAAAATAACTCACTTTTGTTCAAATTTCTGTGTTAAAATGGGTCTAGCAGAATAAGATTTGAAAAATAATTTGACTAAAAATTCCTGAGGAAGTTTAAAATTTTTTTTCCATTGTGGTTCTATTCATTGGGCTATAAAAAGTTCTCAGGGTGCTTAAGGTCTTTTCTAAAAACAATGTATAGAATTTGAATGTCGCAAAGAGTGGCATAAGCATATTGAAGCCTATCAACCCCTATTGAAGAAAAATTAGACTGTATCAAGAAAATTGAAATTAAAAACAAAGTTCATTTTTGATGCAAATCTTAGCAGACATCAGTTTTGATTTCAAATGTGCACTTTTCTCAAACTATTTATGCTCAATTGACTAGATGTTCTGTATTTGTCATGTCTCAGTCCAACTGATATGTGGCCTTTTTGCTAAATCACATTTCAAAACAGCACTGTCTGCTATGCTAACTAGATAAAAAATGCATATTTGCTGTACGGTTTATTGTCGAGTTACAAGCAATATTAATTTATTCCTTGTGTTCTATTTATCAAATATTTAGGTAAAGTTCATAGCAGAACAAATTCAATCTCAGTAACTCTGTTTTAAATGTTACGCTACCTGTCTCTTTGTTAAATGAAAACTGAACTATATTGCTGTACTTTTACAATTTGAATTCAGTATATTTTAAAGATGTTTCAAACAGTCATCACAAGTTTTAAATCAATATTTATTTTATAGAAATTAGTTTTATTCAGTAATAATCAAGGATTTGAATTTGTCCTTTATGGTAAATAGATTTTTTGGGCATCTGAAATTTAAAATCACACCACTTGAAACTCATTTAATTTTCAGAGTAGCAAGAGGTGAAAAACTGCCTGTTGAATCATCTTCTGTACAATTGGTAACATTTTGTCAATCAGCTCATTGGTTCAACCTAGATGAAATTTTTGCTGAAGTTCGAAGAGTACTTGTGCCTAATGGAGTAGTTGCTGTGTATGGATACTGGATACCTTTACCAAAGATTAATGAAGTTAAAAACAGTCAAGTTAACGAATTAATTATTCAAGTAATTTTTAATAATTTATATTCTTATTAACAAACTGAGAATGTGGAGATAATTTAAACTAGGAACGAAAACACTTTTTTAAATTACATAAAAATACTTCACTATTTAAATCATGTTTAAAATTTGACAAGATTAACTTCGACTAAGTTTGTGTTTTGTTAAAAGAAATAAAATACATGTATGCAACAATTTTTTAATTTTATTAAAATTTCCTCTAAGATTGAGAAAAATGATTTAATAAAAAGAAAATACAAAACTTTTTCTTACAAATCGATCATTTTGAGATTTGAATATTTTCTTTTTCCTTCGAACAATTTAAAAATTGAATTTTGTTTCAAGTTTAAATTGAACTGTCACATGAGAAATCCTTGAATATTTAATAAAAATCATAATTCATTGTCATATCCTACAATGCATGTTTTAAGGAGAAAGTATCTCGTCCCGTTTTAGTATTTACATGAAGAAAAGCTAGGTGCTTATTGGGATAAAGAACGATATATTGTCCAAGATCATTACAAAAGTATCAGTCTTCCTTTTCAAGATAATCACAGGTAAACACTTCTCTTGTAGATAAAAACTAAAATATTTATTGTTATATTTTGCGCAGTCAAAAGATCATGTTCAAAATTAAATATTTCCAGCTTTATCCATCAATGTTTTTAAGCTCGCCTGAAAATAACTAAACATGTAGTATGTATCAACTTGACAAATTTTTTTTTACAACTCAGAGATTGAAGTTTTTTGGATAGTCATGTATAATGACAATGTTTCACATTTAGGCAAATGTGAATTACAGGTTATAATTAATAATCTTGATTTGATCTACTTATTGTGGTCACTTAAAAGTACTGGTAAAATTTGAAGGCATAATTATGCGCATTAAAAAATTTATTCCAATTTTTTGGCTTGAAAAAAATTAATTAGCAATAAAATAATTGTAATCTATTCTAGCATCCTAGTAAAATTCAGCTATTTCTTTGAAAAACCCTGAATGTATACTTTTTAAAATAGAATGGATTTTGTACAAAAGACTGAAAGCTCCTTGGCCGATTATATTGGATACCTTAGTACTTGGAGCTCCTATCAAAAGTTATTAAAAGAAGATGGTGAGAAAGCGGTACAACTTTTACACGAAATTCAAAATAAGTAAGATTTTAAAAATAAATTACTTTTAACTGTAATGCTAATTGAAATACATCTGCCAGTATTTGTAGTTTTCTTATATTTTATTTTTTAATTAGAATTACTTTTTAATATTTGTTAGGACCTAATTATCCAATTGGTAAATTTTAGAAATTTTGAAGTTATTTTAAACATTTATTAAAATAGGAACCAATATTGTTTACCATTTGTTATTTTTAGATTCATCGTTATTTTAGAAGAAGACAAACTACCAGAAGATATACCTCTTTCCTTATTTACAGATTACTTTATGATAATAGGTCATAAATGAAAATAAATTGTATTAAAAATTATTTTAAGGATTTCTTATTAAAGCCATGCACTCTTGTGTATTTATTTTAACTTTGATCATACAATTTTAAATCTATCATGTCTATGCTGAATTTCTTTCATCTGAATTGTACTAATTTTTAACAAAGATATTTTTAACTGCCCCAACTTAAAAAATCATACATTTTAGAAAAGCAAATTATAAAATAAATACTAGTATAAAATCAAATGTGTTAAGAACTCAAGAAAAAGCTTGGCTTGTTTTTCAACTTTATGTTAATACAATAATAGACAATGCAGAGCCAATTATCTTGTTTATTTCAATCAGATTTTGTCATGAACTCTGCAATTTGAACTACAAATAACCATTTAATAAAATGTTTAAAATATTAGTAACTGTTTACAAATAAACCCGACACTAAAAATTTGTAATTTTGCAAAAATGCTAACATTAAAAAAGCATAATAAATACAACAGTTATAAATTCCAATTTCAAATGAAGCTCTTATTTTGAGATAACAAATCATAAACATTACAAACAATTTAATTCAGGTTTCTAAAATTGTGCTTTAAATCTAATATTTCAACCAGCAAATCAAGAAACTATATTTCTAACTCAAAATATATATCAAATAACAAATCAAAATACATACAATATCCATAATTTTTCAATTATTACTGATTACATTTATAATAATATGGAAAGTGCATCCTCAAACAAAATACAGACAGTTAAAATTGAAATATTTGAATTACGTTACAAATATAATTCCAATTTTGCATATTTAAGGTAGGAAACACTTCAGTTTATGCAATTTCATGTTGATAAAAAGTAAACTTTTCATAACTTCAAAAGGGATATGTTTTCCAAACCAAGTGATTCCATAATTCTTGGAAAACAACTTCTCAGCTCATTTGCTGTTATCTTTATATCTATTATGTGCACCATGGGTTTTAGTGACAATTTTCAACCAATCTAGCTTAAATTTGTTAAGACATTTATGAACTTACAGTATGACAAAGCGTAATTAGGCACAATATTTTAATATTGTGTACCTTTTTAAAACGTAAAACTTAAATTACTGATACAAGATTGGATTTTACTACTTATAAGACTTGAAATATCAGTCTAATGTTTGTGGTGTATCAATAAAAATCTGATTAAAATTTGTGTTTTAAATATCTTCCATGTAAATTGTTTAATTCAAATTCCTGAAATCTCACTTAATTCATATTTAGACAGGTTTTCTAATAAGTAGCTGCATAAGTTCTTTATTTCATATTTTCTCAAATTGCTGCACATTTATTCCCATCACCATCAGCCTGCTGTTTACTGTGTTATGTTATAGAAGTTTTACATAGCATGGACTCTTCTATAAAAAGTAATATTAAACTTGATAACATGAATATTTCATAGACAAAACTACAGAAAATGAAATTCATACAAATAGTTTTAATTGAACAGACAAGCTTGAAAATTATACTTCAATAGGTATAATTTTTCTCTCTATCAGAGAAGTTTTTAATATGCATTTTGCATCTTTTGTATAAAAAACTGAACATTTTAGATAGCTCCACCTGGACATAAAAGTTTAAAAGATCTTTATATTTTAGCACAGGAAAAATCAATAAAAAAGTAAATCTATCGATAAATTAAAAGAAAACTCATAATATATAAAAAATATTTGTATAAACAAAAAATCAGCAATTCAAAATAAATTAATTTCATATTGATTCTAACTAAGCAGTAATAACTGCACTTCATGAAATACGCTAACACTCTAGAATAAACCCGTCATGTATCCTTAAAAAATTAAGGATGTTTTGAAAAATATTTTATTGTAATGCATGATTGTCATACAAAATTTTTTTTTTTTCGTTTTCGATAAATATTTTTGATGTCTACATTAAATTAAGCTTTCATATTGATTGATAAAAGTTAAGTAAATTTACCATAACCCCGAGATAAATTATACAAGCAATGAGTAGCGCAATATTCAACATTACTTGATACTTTTCAGTTATGAACAAATAAGTAGATAGATTTGGTATAATTAACAAGTATTTAAATTCCATTTTTCATTGTGATTAGTTTTTCACATGGTTACACTTAATGGTCTGAAAATGATTTGACAAAAGTTAAGGTAATAAATAAACTGAACAAATGAATTTTAGACTGACAAAAATTAGTAGAAAAATTGGCACTCTGATCCTTACATGTGAAAAATCAAGATAAGGCAATAATTTGAAAAGAAAAGCCTGTATATCATTAGGATAGCATGTATGAGTTGCAATCATGAAATATGTTAAATATAATTCTGAAGTATTTGAAAATACATGTGCAAAAGATGAGTCAAATAATCTCACTTAAAAAGTAGTGTATATTTTATAACATGGGATGTTTGAACTTGGAGATTGTAGTAGGCTAATTTTGAAATTTAAAAACTTTAATTATTTTAGTAGATTGAGTAGTTACTGTTTTGCTTTTAACAGTTATTTATATATAACAAGCAGTTATTTACATATTTTAACATTTGATAATGTTTTCGAGTAAAGTTATAATTTAAAAATCAAGATTAGCATGGACATAACTTTTTGGTTTGAAGTTTAAAGAATTTAAAAATACAAAAGAATTATAGAGAAATATTACATTCCTTCGAATTTCTAAGTAGAGAAAAAAAGTGAAATATAGCCATGATTAAAATTTAAATAATGCATTAACTCTGAAGGCACTAGTATTAAAATAAGCTACCTTGAGGTAGCTTGCACATTTTTCAATTCAAGTAGTAAATATTAAATAGTAATACATTTAAAGATAAACTACTTGGATAAATATAAAATGTATGTAAAAAATGCAATACCATCATTGCTTAAATAATGCTAGTTTTTAATCCATTTTGTGTTTATGGAAAAATGGAATAATTTTTTCAATTCTCTAAAAAATAAGTTGTGCCCAGTATAATAAGTCTAAATGCCAAGAAATGAATGAATTTAATTATTTTTATTTTTTTAATAAAATACTAAAATGCTTTTTTACACTATAGCATATTGGAATCAACACAATATTAACATCAATGATGAATATAAGCCAGTTTGTTTAATTTTAGATCAATATTCAATAGCTTTATCTATTTTCAGCTGTCAACAAAAGAATATTTACAAGCTCTTGGCAAGGCTTATTGAAACTGCCTTTCACAATTTTTTTTTATCACAGGCTGATTTTGTCCTTATTCATGAAGGAACTACAAGTCTCATATTATACATCATTCCAAGCTCTAATCTATTCCTAACGAAATTAATTTCACAAATAACTTTGAAAATAGTACATCAGCTCTAAATACAAGCAGAAAAATATGTGTTCAGTTTCAATATTTCATAGAAAATTAGATAATTTAAACAATGCAGTATTAGGTTAACAAAAGTGCTATAAAAAATACCATCTCCACAAAATGTTTATTAGTAGATATATATAAGTGTTACAATTCACTTTTTTGGCAAATTTACTTCTCCAGCATAATCCTTAAGGACAGCTTTCCCAGCATCTTTTGCAGTTCTTTTAGCAACAGACTTTACACCCAGTGATTGAACATTATGCGTTGTTAGTGCTAAATTTCCAATAGAGAAAACTGCATTACCCACAACTTCACCAACATCATCACCATATCTAAAATAGGTGATACATTTAAATAAAATAAAATCCTATACAAAACACACTCAATAAGATGATGGATTTAATTAAAAAAAATGATAGAATTTTTCACTCACTTGTGTCCAACTATATTTACTGTTTCAGAACTAAGACTATATGCCAAAGTCCTAGCTGCATTCTCAAGTCCCATATAAATAGTCGAGAAACCTAATGAACATAAATAAAAAATTTAGTTCTAATACAGAATTCAACAAAATAAAGAATATTTAGATAATTATTTACATTATTATATCAATAAAAATACATTTTTTTTTAGCAAGCGAGTTTAACACATACTATAGATAGGAGTAGCAGATTACTTTAAAACCAGAAGATTGGCAAATCTTAGAATTTCTTAAAAGACAAATTTTAAAGATTGCATGTAAATTTTAAAATTTGCAATCTTTGCACAGCTAAAGTCTGAAATTGCCTTAGAAGAGGTGTTTGTCTTATCCTATAAAGATTACATTATTTTATTAAAAAAGATTTGGACACATGGAAAAGTGGAGTGGCCCTGACTAACATGTCAGTAACAATGGAAATGACTCATCATTTCATACCTGGGTAGCAGTGATAAGACAAGAAACCTCACCTGACAATGCTCCTAGAAAATGTGCTATCAACAGAAACACAACTGCATTGTGGATAATTAATGACTCACCCTAGTCTATTTTAAGTAAAGGTATTTGTTTTAATTAATGTCACTGGAGCAACTCAATGATTTTAAGAAAAGGATAACTGTCCTATATGCAAAGAAACTATACCACTAGTACTAGTCAGTACAAAATATTATTACACAGCATTTTCTTCAATGATTATGTCTGACTATGAGTTTCCAACCTAGTATGAGCAATTAAAAGATATAGGTACAAAAATAAAAATAAAACAAATAAATCTTTCAAATTATTAATAGAAAAGATACCTTGTACACCACCGGCAGCAACCATTAGCACACCATCAACGGTATCCTTGGCATCCTTAGGGTCTTTTTTAAATGTTGATGTGAGTAGTTTTGTTCCATGTTCCCGTATATGAGGAGCAAGTTGGGCACCAAGAGCCAAAGTCAATTCACCGAGTTTTCTTACTAGAATTAGTTTTATGAATAAAGTTGTTTGGTATAGTAGAATTCAACCTATTAAAGTAACCACAGCATAGACACCCCACAACACAAAAACGTATAGCTTAAAAATTAAAATATAAAAACAATTGATATAGAAATTACTTACAATTTTAAAAAGTATACACGATGTAACTTCAAAAACCATATGTAGGAATTACCTCTAAATCTATCACACTAAGCTACTGCTGAACAAGAGGTTCATACACATGCCACTAGGTCACTGACACCTTTTTCAACATCGAAACAAACCAAATTTGAAGGGATAGTTAGTGCAACTGGCATTGAACATTCCTCTACATTTTTTCCAAGATTGTGGGGAAAACAAAGACAATTTCCAAATGTACGAATGTCGTTAATTTTAGAAGAAATACTCTTGAGCTTAAGAATCTTGTAAAGTATCCAATATATAATGATACAATTTTTTAAGTTACATTCAATACATTGATTGCAGTGATTTTAATATGATGTAGCTAAAGTTAGTAAACAATGAATTAACTTCCATTATTACATACTTTATAGCAGGGTTTGAAATTAGGAGCAGAAAATTTGGCCCCTAAACATTTTTCTTCTGAGGTCAAATTGCTCTAGTTAGGTGCAATTTTAAAGTAGTCTCAGGCCAATTTAATTTATGTACATTGATTTGAGTTTAATATTATTGATCTCCCAAGAATCAGCAATACAATACTGTTCAACAATAATTGCACTAGTTTATGTTAATTATTAATATTCTATAAAAAAAAATCATGTGTATTTATGATGCAGTATCATGTGACTGTGACAAGAATAAATATTATGTACCAAATGCATTCTTGATGTGAGAGTAACTGTAAATTATGCTTTATAAGAATTATGATACATTTTGTTTTTTACTTTTTGCTGTGTCAAACTTCAAAATTACACAAGATTTGTTTATCAACTACTGTTAGTAAATTAAGAATACATCAATATTAAATATTAAAGAAAGTGATTGGATACTTTTGAACAGAGAATCTAGGTTTGGCACTGAAAATTATTCAAAGAAAAAGCTTTTATAAAGATTGGACATTTCCAAATCATAGAGACAAATTAGAAAAAGTTATCTAAGTCAGGGATTAGCCCATCCATAGAAGAAAAAAAATGCAGTAAAAAATAATATTTTCCTAGTGGTCGAAACATTGCTTTTAGATCTAAAATCTTGGTTGCCAAAATAAAAAAATAAATATAATAAACTAATGCATGGTCTAGCTTCAAACCCTGCTTTCTAGTTTTCTTGAAAAATACTTACAGGCGGGTTTATAAATAGTTATCAAGTAGTGGTTACCATGTTTTACTTAGAAGTATTCACACATGAAGGGAACAGCAGTTACTTCAGACAATGAGTTCTGAAATCTCTTTTCAGCTGTCATTATATCAATGGTAATAGTGTGGTACATTTTACAACTACCAGGACTTCTATTGTGGGTCTATGTATTGCAACAATCATAAAATCATGAAACACAATAAGACATCAGTATTTTAAGAAAACGCCTTAATAAATTATTTACCTAAAAAGCCAGTAGCTTTCAGAGCCACCCCGGAAGCTTCATGTGCAATTTTCAATCCCTCCTTAACACGAGGGTCAACGGAAACTGGCTGACTATCAGGACTAATTTTCTGACGAGCTTTTGTGGCACCCTTGTGAATCAGGTCACTACTAATGCTAGCTCCTTTGACAATGCCAGCTGACAAATACTCAGCACCTGTTAAATGTTCAAAAAAGTGAAATTTATAAAATCTTTTTAGGATGAATTGTTAAAAATAGGATACAATTATTTTGACCTCTTAGTAATTTATTAGAACATAAAGGAGTTAAATAAATGAGTTCAGAAAAACTTATATTCATGGCCTTTTATAAAAATAGGCAAAGCGATTTACTTTAAATTGATATTGTTTTGATAAACATTGTTTCACATATTGAGTCATTACACATATTGAGTCATGATGAAAAAGTAAGAGGAGCGCAGACATGCAAGTATATAACATCATATGTACTAATGTGCCTATACGAATAAAGACATACTCTGCCTTCAATTAGACATTATGCATCATAATCATATGCAATTTTAAATTTCTGGATGAAAACTGTTGAACAAAGCTAATGAAAAGTGATACATAATTTTATCAAGATTTAAGACTGCTTGTAATTGATTAACTTCAAATCTTTAGACTTGTTGGATCATGAA
Source organism: Metellina segmentata (assembly GCA_947359465.1). NCBI lineage: Eukaryota > Metazoa > Arthropoda > Arachnida > Araneae > Tetragnathidae > Metellina > Metellina segmentata. The sequence goes on along the minus strand of OX375875.1, from coordinate 27,857,809 downwards.
TTTAAACAAATTGGTACTAACAATGGATGATGACTTAAGCTCAAAAAGGTAACCTAAAAGAATAGAAATGAGAAAATTTCATGTTGGGAAATCATTGCTAATATTATCATACTCTCAAACATTGGTAACCCAGTTATCAGTAGCATCTTACCGACATAGTATCAATAAATTATTGATTAATTATTAAAATTAATAAAAAGTTACAAAAAAAAAAAATTAAAAAATTATTTAACAATGAATTGAAACAAATATTTTTAAGCAATATTCAAAATTATTTAAGAAAATTATTGACTAAATATATAAGTGAATGAATCTTATTTTAAGTCGCACAATACGATTTTGTTGATCAAACCTATTACCTATTTATTACACCTCATCTACAATTTTTTTGCATTGAATAGCAAGCACTTCATGCTTTTTTTAAGTATTTATTGCTTAGTTTGACATTGTAAGAAACTTCCATATTCATTTTTGTTATAAGGAGTGACTCCAGTGTTTTAATGTTCATTCTGGAACGAGATTTGGTTTGGTTTTTCGAATTATGCTGAAAATTATCTCACTGTTTGCATTGTTGTGAGGAACTAACAACATTATTTTAGGCAATGCCACATATTTTGAGTTGTCATTGCCATGCTTGATTTGGGAAATTTTATACCAAGCTACATCAGCTCTATCAGATTCCAAAATTTCAGATGACGAGATCCGTAGTTTTTCACTGTAGCTCAGTAGTTTTCACCTAATTTCCACAGCAACTACGGAAATTCCATAACAGTTGGAGAGTCTGCATTATATTCCATGTAAGCTTTCAAACAAAAACAAAAGCATGTGATGCTTTCTGTTATCTTATCAATAGTCTAATAACACTCCAAATACCAGAACAGATTATGATGCATTTGTGATACTTTTCTAGTTGTTAAATAGAACCGTGCAGTTTTCACAAATTATAATTATTTTTTATGCAATGTATGCAATTGTAAGGGTTCACAACTGGTCTTAGCGTTTTCATTAGGACTACATTATAGACTGGTTGGTTTTGGATTTGATGGCACAAGGGCCGGCCAAGATGCCATGACTTTATAAGGGACAAATGATAATTTTATCAAGATAACATTATGTTTTATCATAGCATAATGTTAAGATTTTGAATCAGCTTTTGTGTTACAATCAGTATTCAATATCTTTACACATAAGCCTTAGCAAAATATTTAGTATAATTACTTTGTTTCCCTGAAAATAGTAACAAATTGTAGGTGCTTATTCTATGAACATAGGGTCCCAGGTTCACTCCTAACGGAGTAATTTTTATACCATGAAAATTCTCTTCTGGAATATAGTGAAAATAAATACTTTTCAAGGACAGTTAATTTTATAGAAAAATGTTGCTTTTTTTATCACATTATTCTGTAAATCTTAATTTGTAAAACAACTTAACATTAGAATTTTCTTGCATTTGTAGCTTCTCTTTGTATTCAAGTCATTTTTGTACCATCGTTAATTAGGTCTATAAATCACTCAGAGGATCAATATGAGAAAATTATAAGCCTACATAATCAAGAATCATAGCCTAAAATTTATAATTGTTGCATCCACAGATAATGATCAAACATAGTAAAAGCATCGATTGAAGGATAATTTTACATACATTAAGATGGCATATTCAAAAACCAAATTACAGCAAAATTAAAATAGAGCAAAAATATAAAATGAGAACATTTCATGCCATAGCTAGCTGTAAACCTAACATTGATGAGTACACAAAATATAGAGATCATTTGCGTATAATAAGCATGCAAAATACCATAAATTAATACCTGTTACAAGTCCTTTAGAAATTGTTTCACTTATGGAGGAAGCCTTAGCAGGAGCAGCGGGAGGAACAAACTTCAAACTGGTCGGTTCAATTTTTTTCTCTTCTTTGAATGCTGTGAGTTGATTTAAGAGCTCCAGAAATTCTGCTCTTTGTTCAGGAGTAACAGAAGAAGGTAAAATTACTCCTACCGCAGAATCTAAAATGTTCAAACAAAATTATAATATACAAAATTAAACATTATTTCATTGAGCTTGTTTTAATATAAAACCAAGATCAAACAATGCTACTTTTCCTTTATATTAGAATGAATTTCTCACCAAAAATAAATATTTGCATTTGCAGAATATTTATCAGAAACAAAATGTGATAATATCTAAAACTGGTAGTTTTATTAAAATAGCAATACAAAATTCTACTATAAACTAACTTCAAATACAATTACATGACACATATGGTTTAGGTTTTATCCCACTTAGTTTTTTCAAATGTCAGTCATAAAAATGAAAAATTTTGATCTTAAAAATCTAAAAATGTTACGAAATTATCTAAATATTTAACTCATGTACTTCAGATTCGAAAAATATCTTCTTTCACAACTTGTTTTAAAATTATACCAATTTTTTATACATATCTTTACCAAAAATTTTACAGCTTTAAAGCAGTGTTATAAAAGAGTTCAAATATATGGAATCTACTTACTCTTCAAAAGAGACAACCTGAGGAGGTAAATAGTTCATAGCATAAATAAGATACATTTTTAAGATGCAATGCCACAATTCTGGGTTATTATTGCACATTTTTTTTTCCTAACCTGTAGTACTGGTCTGGGAAACACCAATTTAAGAAACTCGGCTTTGTTTCAATTAACAATTCAAAGATCTAATAGTAGTGGTCTTGTTTACCTGGGAAAAACTTCCCTATTCTCTACCTGATGTCAATCATTCATCCAATAGAACAAACAGCATATAAAGGATGCTGTACATTGAAGGGTAGGGTCAAGGATTTTTTAGCAACAAAAGTAGACATGAGTTATAGAGTAGGGTCAAGGATTTTTTTTGGCAACAGAAGCAGACATGAGTTATTTCCAGGAAAAATGAAAATATAAATGAAATTATAACAGGAAAAATTAGCAAAAATAAGAAAAAAAACTGGCTGTATGGTGACAAATTGTCATGAAATTAGGTGCAGAAGTTTAGTTTATGCATAAATAACAATATCCAAAATATTTTGAAGTTTGAATAGCAGTTGCGAGATCACAATGTTGCATGCTTGAAGATTTTTTATCAAACACTATTTTATATTTTGCTATCAATGAAAAATTTTCTTTGTATCTATCTGGAAATTCTAATTTTAAACATCATATGTAATCAAATATTTAGTTGCAAAGAATGAAGTATCAATTTTTGACAAATAAAATGTTTCCATGGGCTAAAAGAAATTAAAGGTATTGATGAAATTCCTACAAGGTATGACGAAATTATTGTTGAAGCTTGAAAGTCTTATTACCGACACCTTCAAAATAGCATGATGAAAATATAAAATAACTATTCTTCAATCTAAATAGGCATACAAAATCAAATGAAGAAATGCTCAGAAGAAAATAATATTTTAGATGACTAGTTTAATGTCTATTAGTAAAAATAGTTAGGTTTGTCTCTAGTCCAAAAGTAAGTGTAACAAAATCGGTAACATTCAAGAACACGATACCAGACCATCACTAAATTGGCAACTAATTGCAAAATCAATGAAATACCAAATCATTTTAAACTTAAAAGTAAAATGTACAGGCAGATCAAATTATTGATTAAAAGCTTAAAAAATTGATTTTGAATCATTGACATTGCAACAACTTTAACTTGATTATCCTTCCAAATTCCCTTTCAGTCTGATAAAGATCTTCTGTTCAATTTTGTAGCAATTGCTGAAATTGTACTAAGAGCTGCCAAATTTATCTTAAAACATTTACCTTTTATTTAGTGATTGTGATGAAAAAAAACAAGGATTCATGATGCACACTTGGGATGTAACAATGATAATTATGTGTTCCCATGACAGCCCTGCGTGCATTTCATAAAACCTTTGTAAAAATTAAGACTCAATTTGAAAAACATCGGTTGAAGAACTTGATGGGATGGTATGTAGCATCCGATACGTTACAACTTTCGAGCGATGTATTGCCAATTGTGGTAACCTTCCCGTTTTCGTGTTTTTCTTAGTTTTAAGGCAACCCTAGATATTTTCTCCTGACGATAATAAACGGGTCTCATGATTGGTTAAGGAAGAAAATACGCTTTTCCACTTTTATTTTTAATGTAGAACGGAATTAAAATTTAGACAGTCTTTGAAATTGTTGGGTGCATATGAATTTTGCTCTTGATTTATAAAATCGACTTGTTTTATTAATTTTCAAAATTTTTAGGATAAGTTTGGAAAGCAGATTGTAAGTTACAATTTTTTAAATTTGTCACTTTATTTAAATTTTAATTAAAATTTCGAAAAAAAATTTGGATTAAATTTGATTTTTGAAATTGCAGATTGGAATTTAGAATTTTTTTCCCCTTTTGGTTGCTCATTTCACCTTAGTTGATTTGATATAGCAGTGGATAGTGTTATTGAACGTTAGAAAATGTTTTTTTTTTTTTTTTTTTTGCAAACATGTAGTAGCTTGATTGGGAAGAAGGTGAAATGTCTTTCATGTGAGAATGATATGATTTTAACATTGAGAAAGGATGCTGGTGATAGGTAGGAGTGGAAATGTAGAAAGATAGGACAAAAATTTGGCAAAAGAAAGTATAACAGGAGTAAGAAATTGGAGGGTAAATGGGTGTTTGGAGGACTTGAACGAGGGACGGATAAATGTTTTATGGTTGAGGTGAAAAATAGGAACCAGAAAGTTTTGGCTGAGGTAATTCAGAGCTGAATTTTGCAAGGAACTACAAAAATTTCTGACTATTGGAAGTCATATGCTGGTATCAATACCCGAAGGACAAAGAGTTCAAGGGTTATCGATTCGAGCATATGACTGTTAACCATTGTCAGAATTTCAAGGACCCGGCTATGAGGGTAAGTTTGATTTTTGTTTAGCTTTTGGTTATATTACAAACACTGGACTATGCTTGGGTGGGCACCCAATACGGTGACTTATACGCATGGAAGCCAACGGTGAAAGGTCCTCGCCGGCCCCGGAGGGGCGGCGAGGTAGCCGGCAGGCGGGGATCGCGCGTTATACGCTGTGACTTATCTACAAACAAATTTCTCACGGTATACTGGTTTAAACGCATTGAAACCTTAAGCGCAATACGCTTTGACTTCTCTAAAAAACAATTTCCTCTTGTAAAGTCGTTACAATAAAAATATTTGTCTTGCTTTTCCATATATGGCTCTATAACCTGGAATATCCCCATTGAGTTGCTCACATAATGCTTATTGCTAGAAAAATTGTGAAAAAAATATTTTTTCACACTTTAGGATAGCAGAAGAATTTTTAGATTTTTGGTTTCTCATCAAAAACCTTTGTGTGGATTATGATCACAGAAAAGAACTACCTTATTAAAAAAAGATTTCTTGTTTTGAATTTTCTATGCATTGCAAAGTTTCTAATTCAAAATTGATGAAAATCCGGACGTTTAAAAAAATCACGTTTTTTTTTATAATTATTATTATTATTTTTTTAATTATAATTTTTTTATTTAATATTATTTTTTTTTAAGTGACACAAAACTAGGATGAAATTGACGCAAAATTGCGTACATGTTCGGAGAAAACCAGACTGAAATATTAGAAAATTTTCAAGTGAAATTTATATTGCTTTTTTCTTAATTTTTAAACAAATTATTATTATTTATGCACTGTATGCAAAGGTTCACGTTGTATATGGCGGCCATCTTGGAATTGCTTACATCGGCCGCCATCTTGATTTGGCGTAAACAATCGCTTTGGCGGCCTAACGTTGCGGATGCTACCACTCCACCACTTGATGTTCATCTATAAAGCAAGGAAGATAATTTCCTACACAGATGTATTATAAATTTCATTGGGAGTTACTTACAAAACAGTTGCCAAATTTACTTTTACAAGTGACCTATCATTGTCTCTCGCCATTGGTGTTTAATATTTACATTTCTTAATGATTTTAACAAATCAAAGACTATCAAATCTATCACTATCAAAATGAACTTCCAACCAAATAATTATTTCAATAATGGAATATTCCTATGATTAGGCATAAAAACCAGGTCTACAAAAGTAATTTCCTGTACAATTTTATAGGGACACTAACAGTTAAAATTAAATTCTTAAAACACATTTTTATATTAATGAAGCAACAAATTGCATTATCACCTGCAATAAAAAAGTTTAAAAAGCATTCAGTTAACTTAATACTTAAAAAGCTGAAAAATTGCAGTCTTCCATAACTTTCTTTTTAGATATTTTTCTTAACAATGGAATAGAAACAGTCATTAAATTACATCGCACTATTTGTTATTAAAAGCTCTTCATAAAGAATAATTTTTAATATTATCTTTCCATTTCCAGATACCAAAGCAATTTGAAATCCGTAGCAAATTGGTAACATTTCTATTCCTGTAGATCTCTCAGATATTAAGCAGTGATAACAATTAAATTATATTCCGACTTTTCCTAAGAACTTCCGACTTTTCCTAAGAACTTCCGACTTTTCCTTGCAACGATTAGAAAATTTTAAATTTGTGTCAATAACTTAATGAAATATAAGGAAATAGAGGTTACTTCTAGTGCTATAAAAGTCTACACTTGTCTGCCTTGAACTTTCAATGTCAATAAATAACAAAAAACATTTCTGAAAGCTAATATTTTATAGTTGCTCATTACTATGTGACCTCTTAAAAAAACAATTTTCAATCAAATTAGTGATATATCACACACAGCCTATTTTCTCATTTCGCATGGAATGACCCAGGACAGTGTTACACTAGGCTTTTTCATTATAACCTAGTACAAAACAAAAACATGCTTGAAACTTTAAAAAATGTCTAAATTAGCTATAAAAATGAAAATTACCAGACTAATAATCTTTAAAGTCCTAAATACAGTACATATCTAGAATTAGATTACCACTGGAATTTATGGGAATTGTCTACAAAATGCTAACAAAAAGTAGATCTGCCAATAAAATCCTAGCCTTGATTACAAATAAGAAGGTCGATAGAGCACAATCTTGAATTAATATATGTCTTGAGAAATATATTGTTCCCCTTTACTCGATAAAATACTTTTAAAAAAATCATGAATCCAAACAGATAAGTCATCTTTTGTGCTGTTTTGGGCTTTTTAAAAATTATTCCTCAATCCAGATTGAATAAGACCGGATTAAATCTACTTCAGTAAAAGGTGAACATTACTAGGTGTAAAATGTATACACTAAACATTTGTGTCCATATACTGTACAAGTACATAATAAAGGACATTCACAAGCTGTTATGTAAGTCATTCAGATTAAACAATCAACAATTCAGAAAATACTGTGTGCATTTTCACAATGTATTTTTGCTCTTAATTAAATATCTCTCCATCATACAAGTCTTAAAACTTTTAATTTTGGTTTATAATTCCAATACTTTACACTAAAAATTACAATAGCATAGATATTTAAAAAAGCATGTATTGAATAAATTATTCTGCTATACATACCTCTACCAACACCTATATTAGGGAATAGAAAGGCACCATATGCACTTTCAAGTGCAGGTGATTGCCCAGGTATCAATGGATATGTCCAGTTTCCGATCTGCAGCCAAGCAGGAGGTCTAATATGTGTGTCAACATTCTGTTCTACAAACTGGTAAATATTCAATGATGACAGGGAACTAGTAGCACTAACAGATCCATCATAAGAAACAAAAAACAATTGAACATCACCAGGAATACAGAAAAGATCAACTACTTCAGAACTCATTCTTCGGCAGTCGTCTGTAGCAGCCTTTCCATTTACTGAATTGCAATCTGAGCCACCAGGTAAAGAGGATCGCCTTTGGGCAGACAAAAGTTCATGCTCACATGCTTCATCATAACTTGGTGGCATCTCAAATGGTTCAGGTGGAGTATATGTTGGACTGACAGGAGTAATTTGATGAGGTAAAGCACGAAGCTGACTCCGTATCATTTGTGCAGTATTTTTCATTTTTTCTTGCAAATTTTGTGCATGGTTCCACTTTGGTCCAACACAATAATCTAGATCAGTTCTTATACTCAGTGCTTTGTCAATTTTTTCGAGGCCTTTTAAGTACATATCGCATGCAAGGTCATGCTGTTTTTGTTCTTGGTATGATAGCCCTTGAGAAACATACAGGTAAGCCTCATCATGATTGACTTGGATTAAATCCAAGAGATTCTGATGCTCATCTATGAGGCTGTTTCCAGGAGTACTTAAGGCCATGAAGACCTGCAAATTAGATTGAAATCAAAGACATGTAACATTTGCCATTCAAAAAAAGCTACAGTAAAACTGCTATAATTTAAATAAATATTTCAAAGTGACTGTTTAAATTTTAAAATGATGTAAAGGAAAACTGAAGAAAAATGTAAACTTAACAGATCTTTTTGGTACACATTCGTAATTTTTAAAATAAAATTTATTAGTTTGTAATTTTTAAAATAATATTTATTAGTTTGTAATTTCTAAAACAAATTTATTCATTTATAATTTAAAAAAGCTCTAGAACTATTAAATGAACTGCAAGTTTAAAAGTTATTACATCTTTAACAAAACGTGTAGAAAAACAATGTAGAGGAAAAACCTGGTTTTTGTAAAACCTCTTTATCTCAATTAAAATTAGCACGAATTCAACTCTAAAGCTCTCTCCCCAAAACACATACAAGAATTCAAATGCAAACAACTATAAAGCTTTAATGAAACACTATAAAGTAAGCGATTAAATTATTATGTAATTATTAAAAAAATGCATTTTAATCACAAAACTGAAAATTATCATGAAGAATTTACATTTCTTACAAAGCCTCAAATATGAAATGCCCTACTTACCTGTTTTCTGTAATATTTATAAATTTCACATAGTAATGATGTAAACGAGCGCATCGTGTAAGTTAATAAATTTGAGGATCTTTTTATTGCAAAAGCACTTCAAGAAACAATTCATACTTACAACTTTTCTGAATATTCAACCGATGAAGGAACAAGGAAAGTTTTGGACAGGTCAATATTGTGTGAATCGTAATTTCCAGTTTATTCTTCACCTATCGAAATTTACGTCTTCTGCCGTCATAGCCGAGTTTTATTTTTGGAATATTTTTTGTTTTTCTTTTCCTTGAATTCTGGGTATTGCCAACTGAAACAATTTTAGAGCTGTCATATTAAAGTTCCCTTACCTAAATTGTAATTATGGTTAGAAAAAATTATTAAGCCCTAGTGTAACAAAACAATTTTTTAGAACCAGAAAAATTAAAATTTTTTTTTTAACTGTGATTATTTATCATAATTACACTTTTTGGGATTTAAAGCTGTAAATTATTATCGACATCAGGAAATATGAACACCTCAACTCTTCTATGATTCTAGAACAGATGTAAATACCAAACAAAGGTGTTTGTAAACAAATTCTGATCACTTTTTACGAAATTGCAGATTAAAGCAAAAACTACTATCTTCTCACACATTCACAAAGTGGATTCAAAATGTTAAGGATGTGGGAAGAAATACAACAATAACTTTCTTACATTCCACGTATCGTATTTGCTGTCAATGATATTGTCATAATAATTCATTTTTAATAACTCCTTCTTTGTCATGTAATTCCACTAATTGCAAACAGAAGAAAATGTGTACTAATTGGTTTATTCGAAGATGGCGTTTGTGGATTCGCCCTGTTGTTATGATGGCCTATGGTTTAATAATTCTTATTGTCTTGCCTCTCTGTGCTGTGAAGTTTCAACAGAATGGCTTATCTCCAGAAGCTCAAGCATGGTTTACCAGTGGTATTTTTGTACTTATGGCCCTCCCAATAACGATTTGGGAGATCACTCAACATTTAGTACATTATAATAAGCCCTATTTGCAACGATATATCATTAGGTAAATTTCATGACTTTTTAATTAATAATCCTTTACTTTTGTTATGTATGATAGCTTAATCTTTTTTTCTATGAACATTTATAGCTGGCTGGAAAACAAAAACATTTATTGGCTTCTAAGTTTGATGGTTACTAGGTACTGCTAATCTAGTTCTAATTCTGCTAATCTAGTTCTAATTTTTTTAATGTTAAACCTCTTAAGACACAAGTTATGCCTAGTCTATACTTGAATTTAGTATATTTTGAGGTACTATTTAACAATTAATATGAGAATAGTACTAAAATAATAATTTTTATTTATTTTTTTGTTTAATTTAACAATCAGGTTTATGCAACTCTTAAAAATACCCAGGAGTTCTGACAGCATGTTAAAAATTGCTATTATTATGCTAGCTTACTGAGAATTATACTGAAAACAATAAAAGGGAGTACAAAAATTCCTGAAACTTCTTATTAAAACCTAATTCATACCTCTTTGCTAAAGATATGGACAGCTAAAGCCTATTCTAGTTAACATTTATAGTAACTTTTCAAGATTAACATTTCTGGAAAATTGTGTAGGAACAAGTACATTTTCCTGCCTGCTTTTTGCCTCAAAATGTTTATGTCACAAGTATTTTATTAATTCCATTCTTCAATGAAACCTGAAGACATGAATGATGTTTTTTGTATTTAATTTGACAGTTGCATTGTTTAAAATATTATTAATAATACACTGTTTTTTTAGTGATCATTTTTCTGTATTCTATGCTTTTAATTATCAGTGTTTTCTTTTCAGAATTTTATGGATGGTTCCAATTTATGCTTTAAATGCTGTAAGTATCCTTTTCTGTTCCTTTTTTTTTTATCTTCCTCAGACATGCATTGATATTTACATGGATTGTGAATTTGTATTCTTTTGTAGTGGCTTGCCTTAACCTTTCCAAAGAGTGGTATTTACTTAGACACATGCAGAGAATGCTATGAAGCATATGTGATATATAACTTTATGATATTTTTGTTAAACTTTCTACACTATGAGATGGATATATACTCCTCAATCGAAACAAGAGCACCTGTCAAATACATTTTCCCTCTGTGTTGCTTTCCACCATGTCCTGCAGGAGAGTAAGATTTTGTTTATATTTCAGTATTTGTATTTATTTTATATGAAATTTTCTCTATTTTTATACTCCCACATTTACATTTTGAATTACAATGTTATAACCATACTGTGTAGATTATGAGATACAACTGCTTAAACTTGTAAAAATAAATCAATAGTATTTTTAGCATACATCATGTGATTATACATTAATTAATATTTATGCAACAATTCGTCTTAAAGGTCACTATGCTATTCAAGCTGGCACTTTTGTGGACACAGAGAAATTTAAATATCTGAGGCCTGGCATTTATGAGGATTTTAATTCCTTGCAATGTACTGTGTTAAATATCTAACAATTATTTTTCAGGCAAATAGAATTAACAAAATGAACTGCAGTATATCATTAAAAAGAAATGCTAATTATAATATTAATATTTCTTGAATAATGTTTAAAATATCTGTCAAATTCCTTTTGTCTTTCATTATTTAAACTTATGAAACTAGTTTTTTTAATGCTATTAAAGTGCATAATTTTTTTATATTTTAAATGACTGAGTAGGTATTAATACAAATATGGGATTTTGGTATCAGACCATTAGCAAATTGATTACAACTTCTTGCCCACTACCTTATCTCTGCTTAAACCACATTTTTATCACTGACAGGTCAATTTAGTTGGTTATATAATTGTCATAAAAGTTCCTTTAGAAATTGTTTCTATAATGTACTTTAGTTATGTAAAACATCTTACAATGCAAACTAGTGCATTTATTTTGTTTCCAATTTGATTTCTTTCCTAGCTATTTTATTCAAGCTTGTAAACATGGAATCCTTCAGTACACAGTAATTCGCCCAGTAACTACATTGGTGTCCCTGTAAGTTAAATTTACGTTTTTACAAAAATGTTAGGATATAGTTTCACTTAATTGAAAGTACTGTCTTTCTAAGAGAACTGCTCCAGATACAAATTCTAAGTACTGGCAGTCCCAGTCTGAAACAAGTCTTGTAAATTTTGATTGGGGATGAGTTAGATGAGGTTTGGCAATGGTTTGGATGTAATCCCTTGCAATCACGCATCCTTATACCTCACAAACATCTGGAGAGTCAATTGTCCCTAACAGGAAAAATACAAATGCTTCAAGATTCCCTATGGGCAGGCAGTCTTGTTTCTTCAGATGCATATTTTCTGTCTGGAGCTATTCTCGTGGTAGACAGAGAATATATGTTTTCGTATGAGGCATTGCAGATACAAAGGGCCAACTCAACAAATGCGAATTTCAAGAAAAACGCATTTAAACACGAAGCTCTACCGATCATAGTACATAGAAGAGCTACTGTCTGCCTTAGTTTTATAGGGTTAGAAAGGGCGGACTTAACAAAAAAGTTAATATCATTATTCAACAAATCATTATTCAAACTGACAAACCAAAATATGGGAGAAATTTTTTTTTCACCCAATGTTGAATTTGCCCTTTGTATCTGCAACAACTCGTATGGAATGATCAATTTATGTATAATTAAATATAACATTCAATTAACTTATAAATATGTTACAATTTTGCATTCATAACATTTACTTCAAGATTTATATACATTTTCACTCTTAAACATGCTTATTAATAATTGCTATTACAAACGTAATCTTTTTTTCTATTTATATTTAATCTATTTTAACCTTGTAAAGAATTTCCTTTAAAAGCATTAAAGAACCAAAAATAAACTAGATTCCTTGCATTTATTAGGTGATAGGTATTATTGATAGTGAGATAGTTCTACAAAACAGCAAGACACCTTTCTTTAATAATTATCAATTTGATCTTGTTATAACAACTGCTATAAACTTTGTATTCTTTATTTACCTTTGTTTAATTATTGCCTTGTTTTGGAAAATGACATTAAAACTATTAGCTCAAAGTAGCAACAGCATACCAAGAACTAATTTTCTTATTTATTACAGAATAACTGAAATGTGTGGTGTATATGGTGAGGGTGAATTTTCCCCAAAATATGCTTACCCCTACATTGTTGCCATAAATAATGTTTCACAATTTGTAAGTTATTTTTATTCTTTAGTTTCAAAGCAAATAAAAATTACTTTTACTAAACATTTACAGTTACTCTTATAATTGATAGTTATGTATGTTTGACAATCTATAGATTGTGAAACACAAGTAACTATGCTTAAAGATAAAGTGAATACTTTTTCTTGACTTCAAATTTAATGTATATATCATGAATAATCTTAGTGACGTAAAAAAATTTTTGCCCAGAAAGTTTTAGTGAAATAAAATTTTCTAGATGTATTGAAATAAAAAATTCTCTATTTTAGTATTGTTTCCTGCTTTATAGGTGGCTATGTATGCTCTTGTCCTTTTCTATCAAGCTCATAAAGAAGAACTGGCCCCTATGAAACCAATAGCTAAGTTTTTGTGCATAAAAGCTGTTGTGTTCTTTTCTTTTTTGTAAGTTTAATAAATTAATACATGATTTATAAATTCTGAGTTTGATTTAGTAATATGGAACTAAATTTCGATTTCTTAAATATATTAAGAAATATGGAAGTAGATTTCTGAATTATATTTGTGATATTAGCCTCTTTTAGTGTATATTATGCCAAGTACTTTTGAGGTGTGTTTGTTAACTGCTGGAAAACATATGTGATACTCAATTTTCCTCCCATAATCATTTATTAATGCTTATTTATGAAATAAATTATTCTTTAAAATTTGATATATTATTAAGTTTTAGTATATTATACTAAAATTTACTTTAGTCTAAAAGTTTTAATGTAATAAATTTTAAATATTCAATGGAAAACTAAACATAAATGCATTTATTTACAATTTATTCTATGTACTTTCAAGAAACTCATGATGGAACCTCAGATTTATTCACATTTCTCATGTATGCACACTAAATGCAAATATATAATATTAAGTTTTCTGGTTGTTGACATTAAGTTTCGTATTTTGTTGCCTAGTAGTTTGTAGATGAAAATATTGCCTATTCAAGATAGTACTTTCATAAAGTAGAAGCCTTAAATGAGAAAATCCTAGCAATAAAATAGAGATTGTAGTTAATACATAATTTGTGGTTGTATTTTATATATATAAAATACACACACACATATATATACACAGTCCAGTCACATTAATGTGACCACCTGTCAAAAGCCAGAATAACCACCTTTGGCAGAGCGGACCGCTGCGATACGTGCAGGAAGAGAGTCAATTAGGTTTCTGAAGGTGTTCACTGGGATGTTGAGCCATGCCGACCCCAGTGCCGTGGCTAGCTGCGCTAGACTAGGCGGTTGAGGATCCATGGCGCGAATAACCCGATCGAGGTGGTCCCACAGATTCTTGATTGGGTTTAAATCCGGTGAGTTTACTGGCCAGGGGAGTATGGTAAACTCATCCTGGTGCTCTTCAAACCATGTACATATACTGCGAGCTGTATGACACCTCGCATTATCCTGCTGGTAGATGCCATCATTCTGAGGAAAAAATAATTTGCATGTAGGGGTGACATGGTCCGTAAGGACAGATGCGTACTTGTGCTGATCCATCGTGCCTTCCACAATGATGAGTGCACCCAGTGAATGCCAGGAAAACATTCCCCAAACCATAATTCTCCCTTCTTCAGCTTGGATCCTTCCGGCAATTGATGCAGGATGTTTGCTTTCAGATGTTTCAGGCCGTATTCGCCAACGTCCATCTGTCCGAAGGAACATAAAACGTGATTCATCGGAAAAAGCCACTCTGTGGACGTCTAGTTGCGGTACTGGCATGCAAATTCCAGCCTTCGTTGCCGATGAACAGCAGTCAGCATAGGTGCATTAACCAGGCATCTGCTGCGGAGGCCCATGAACAGCAACGTTCGCTGAACCGTTGTTGAGAATACACTATTGGTAGCCCCTTGGTTCATCTGGGCGGTCAGTTGCTCAACTGTTGCACGTCTATTCGCCCGAATGCATCTCCGTAGCTTTCGTTCGCCTTTGTCATCTATAGCCCGTGGTGCACCACATGTGCCACGCCACGGATTTTGGATAGTGCCATTTTGCCATGCACGGTATACTTTTACCACGGCGGCACGCGAACAGTTCACAAAATTGTCCGTTTCCGAAATGCTTCCACCCTTGGCCCGAAAGCCAATAATCATGTCCTTTTGGCTGTCGGATAAATCGCTACTTTTCTGCATTACGGCAACGATTGAAATGCTTTCCGATGCCCTAGGACATCCTTTATAGACACTCCACTGCAATTTGCTGCCACCTGCCTTTTGTGATTGGTTATTTCACGTTGACGTCGAAAGTAGATGGTGGTCACATTAATGTGACTGGACTGTGTATATATATATATATATGTGTGTGTGTATATATAGCATTTCTGTAAAGATTGCCATAGACCTCTGAATATATGTGTACTTAGGCTTTTTGATGCAAGTAGATTTATACGGTAAGTTTATTAGACAATGTTGTGAACAAGTATGTTCAAGCTCAGAACAAAATATTTTAATGTGACAATTGCTATTCTTCAGGAATAAGATCATGACTTTAAACTGGGGTTAGAAATTTGTTTTACAATTGCTTAAAAAATAAACTTTAATTAGTTGTACGGGTTAGGTCTTTTGGAGACACATTAAGACACTTACAATAGGTTCATTTTGTTACAAATAAATATATCAATGTCTCTTTTAATGGTCAATGTTTATTTTATTTCAGTCAGTCTGTGATTATTGCAATATTGACTTATGTTGGAATCATAACAGAATCTTTTACTGCTCCTGGTGCAGACGTAGCTGAAGTTGGTAGAAGTTTACAGGTAATTTTCTTATTCGAATAACATTTTCTCTGATTAGCAATTGGTTTTATAAATGTACAAATCTTCCTGTTACAAGACTAATACTCGTATAAATTATAGCTATACTTAACATGATGCTTATTTACTAAATTTGGAGTAACCATTTTTTTCTAGAGCACGGTTGAGCAACCATTTTGAATTAAAAACATCAAATATTTTTAGTGTTCTGTTCTTCAGAGGTTTGAAAATAAAGCAGAAGGGAAAATGCAGTTCAATGCATGTGTTTTATAGTTACACTTCTTAATCTAAGTGTTATCTGTTTTCTCTCTCATTTTGTCGATTAAATCGAAAATCAAGCATGAATTTTTGGAAGTTAAATCAATCACCAATAACCTTGCTTTTAAATACTATCAGATGATAGATATGATAACCTAGTTTAGTTTAATAAATTCAGCTCACTTTGCATGGAATAATTCATACCACTTCCATGCTATTCCTTTAATAGTTGTCATTAGTGATCAAGAATTGACTAGGTCATGTTGGACAATATTTTAAGGTGCAGTAATCAGGAGGCCAATTTAAACAATATTAAGATTATTATCCAGGTTTATCCAGGAGATTATTAACAATATTATCCAGGCTTTAGAGTTTATAAGACACAAACTGAGATTTAGAAGCTATAAAATGACTGCATGGTCATAGGACAAAGTCTGTTAATGCATAGTACTGCCAAATTAAATGCACAAGTTCACACCTTTTTCCATTTGTTTCATTATGTTTGGTTAATAACATACATATAATTAAAATTAAGATTTCAATCCTAAATAAAATGAACCATGAAAACATTGAGTACACTTAGGAAAATAAGGGAGTAAAACCTTTATATGCAGTCAAATATTTAATTTCATGAAAATGCCTGTTAACTAGACAATCTGTTTTTAACCGAGCATAAATGCTATCTTTGTTCAATTCAACTCTGCATTTTCTTGTGGGGCTAAAGGCATAAGTTTGTATGCAAAATGTGTTGTAGGCTGAGCAATTAGTTTGCATTTTTAAAATGTACTAATTTAAAAACTACAAATTTTTATTTCAGAATTTTCTGATTTGCATAGAAATGTTCTTAGCTGCAGTTGCCCACTACTTTGCTTTCTCACATAAACCTTACATTGACATGGCAGCTCAACAAGTGCCCTGTTGTTTATCTTTCATGAATATGTGGGATGTTTCTGATGTTACCCAGGATGTTTCTGATCATATCCGTCATGTTGGTAAGTCATCAACTGCATGTTGAATACAATTCAAATTTCAGAAACCATGATATCAAATATATTTTGATCTCATATATTGGAATTGATCCATCATAGTAAATATAGGCAGATAAATTTACCAGTTTTCACTATCTCCACTAAATTTTGAAATTAGTCTCAACTGTGCAAGTTCCTACTTGAGACATTTTCCTCGGGTACTGTGACAATTTCCAAATAGTTCAACACTAAAAAGACAGACCTCACACTCTTTGCTAACCTGTAACTCTCTTATCAATGAATCGAATAGGCATCTATTTCATTTAATTATTTAATTCACACTTATTGTGTATTTAATCATTTTGGCCGGTTTGAGTGGCCATATAACTGGAAATATAGGATCTTATACTTAGAAAGATGAGGGGACCCTATGGTATTTTTCAGTGACACAGCAAACTTCTCGTTTGGAGGCTATTATCACCTTTGAATGATATTCAAAGTAGTTTGACCTTGTTTTCCTCTTTAACATTATGTTTACATAATTTTTGTTCCCTTCCCCAGCAGTAAGCAGTTTTTTTTTTTCAGCAGACTAGTAATTCTTTTACTAAATGTTTGAAGTGTGTGATTCCTTACTCACATGACACAGAATAGGAACTTATATAGTTAGTATCTTTTTTTTTATATAAAATTGAGTTGTCTCGAAGACAAGGCCGCATTTTTGAACTAGCAAAAATTGGAACAAATCAGATTCAGGAAATATTGAAAGCAGCTATTCTGACAATGAATATTTTTTTGTCAGATGGAGGTAGGAAAAGTGGAAGTTCCAATTATGAATAATCTTAAATTAGAGTTAGCCTCTTGTAATCCTCAAAGTCGGAGACATGGATGCACGAGAGGCTGTCAGGAATCCAAATATAACTTGACAAATATGTATGAGGTCGAAATTGTAAACCAAATGGTACACTTGTCAGAGCCTTATAAATGTGTTTGTACAATATATTATATATATATGCAGTAAATAGGTGGATTTTACATGAAGTGATGGGCAAGCAGATACTTAGTCAGAGAAATTTCATCCTCTCCTATGTGAAGAACATCATACTCAATATATGGTACCTAGATATAATAATGCAGCTGATACACAGGCTGTATAAAAGATCAAAATGCGAAGACATTATGCATAAACCACATCTAAAATAGATACTGGTTGCAAAGTGGTATGACCCGTTGTCTTTCTGTAAGTATAAACCAACTTCCTATGTTAAATGATTTTTATAATGACAAGTTTCAAAACTTTTTAATAATGCAAGCATTAAAACTTACATAGATTCCAACAATTGTTTTATAAATATAAAAATTATTTTAAAAGCCCAGATTTCTTTAAAAAAATAAGATTCTTGAATTTTTTAAATTGAAATTCTGTTACCCAAATATATTGTAAATTCCTGGCTATATATCAATTCTGATTCCAATATTCCAAAGCTATATTTATTTTTTGAACTTCATATTTGCTTTTAAGATATGTAAACTAAAAATTATTTTGATGGGAACGCGTGTGCTCTAAACAAATGGCTGGTTACTTACAGTTGATTTCCTCTCACCTTACTGTTGAACAAGAATTTTATTTACTTTCAGGTAAGAAAGTTAAAATGTCTGTGTCTGGTAGACACTTAGTTGGTAATGAAGAAGAGAAACAACTTTTAGTTCCCAATCACGAATTGAATTATCCGTCTCCTCTTGTTGCAAGTTATGCCAGCATTGGATGTAGCAGCGGAATTCTTCCTACTCAGAATGCAGCTGCATTGTATGAAGAGCCAGAAGACCTTAGCCATGAAGTTCAGGCCTAGACAAATATTTTTCTACTTCAGTGTACATATTGCACCAAGGCTTACCTTTTCAGCTGTGTATAACTTTTCAAAGATTTATTAAAGATGTTTATATAATAATGCTTAGTAGAATTTAGATAAGATGGACTATTTGCACATGAGTCAAATTGTAACTGCCAGAAAGTATTACCTGTTATGGACATTATTTTCAAAATCTGTTTTGTATTGAAGCAATATTTGATTAGTTCCAAAAGCAATGGAGATTGCAACACTTTTGCTCTTCCATACACTCTACTATGCAATACAACAGAAATGTAGTTAACTGAGCTTGAGGTTTTGCATTCGAGACTTGCTTGCAAGTACAAGAATGATAGTAACTGAAGTGCTTAGAATCTGGACAATGCAGAGTTTGATATTATAATTTAATCAATTTTTAAAATTAATATGTTTTTCTAAAAAGATATCAAAGACCAAACATTTTCTTAGTTGCTCTTTCTAGCTATTTTATACGTAAAAATTATACACATTTAAAAATATATTTTTGGATATTAAGGCCATAGTTAACATATTACTCTATGTATGGCAAGGGAGAGATATATATTAAATTTAATAGAAAAAACTACCTAATTGAAGAATCCGAGTGTTCTTAGTGTGCTACAATGAAAAAATAAGATTTTTATGGTTGATGATAGGCCCTTTAGTCAAGCTGTGCCAATTGCAAAACAAAATATAAATTAAAAAAACATGAAATTAATTTCAAATTGCGAAAACGATAGAAAGAACTGCATTAGAGTAGTTGTCAGCAGCAGACAGCATCCCTTAACCCCTACGCGTTTTACATATTTGATGTTGTCAATAGATACACAAGATATTTTTAACATTTGTTTTGAATAATCAGTTATTTTTAAAGGTAGCAACAAATGCGTGATTAGAGCAGTAGTTTTTAACATGTGCTCTACAGAGCCCTGCATGCCTTCCCAGGGAATAAAGGAAAATAAAATAAGAAATTACATTCCAACTGCTACTAAAAATTACATTCCTGAACACCATTAACTTGTAAAATATAGGGCAAGCCAGAGCAGCTCTGCCATAGAATTCCAAGACACTCCGCAAGTCAGAAAGCTTGTGAACCTCTGATTTAGAGCTTTGTTTCTCAATCATTGGGTCCTGACATCACTTATAATGGGGTATGAAACGTTCTGGAAGTTTGGTTTTTATGCATGTTTGAGTAAATATTCCGAGAATATTCGAATGTGTAAAAGGGCCCAGACTTGGAATACCTGCCATCTCGTAAAAATGTAGTAGCAAATGTCAGCGACCAATCAAAAATCCATTATAAAAGGAAGTGTTTGTGCGAGGTGTCCAGACGAAATCTATACAACTGTCATGCAATTTGGCACACAAGTAGTTTGAATTTTAAAATTTAATCAAAAACATTTTTTGATTTATTGGCAATTTTTATTCCTTGGTTTCCTAAGAATGACAAGTGTGAGATCACAGCTCCTGGATTTATTATTTCCCTTTCATTTCATTTTTGGACGTTTTCCATGTTAACGGATTATTGTTTGATTTGAGTCATGGTCGAATGCTATTTTTTCCCTTTTTTCTTAATGGATTGTAAATTGGAAGCATTCTGTTTGATTTGAGTCAAGGAATTGTGTCCTAACTTTCAATCCCCCCTAATTACATTCAAGGTTGATTAATTTCTTGTATTGGGTGTTTTGGGCAAATGTTTGTGTTCATACAATGAATGAGGCGATATGCCCATGTCGGGTCAAGGTGGGAGTCTTAAAATTGTTTTTTCTTTTTAATGTTATCAGTATTAATAAGGACATGGCAAGAATGCTGTCACTCGCACGGCTTTGAATATCAAGAAAAAAAAATTTATCGTTGGAATTAAAGAACAAGGCAATCTATATCCACTTCTTAAGTCTAATATTGAGTATTGTTTATTCTGAAGTTCACATTGCAGATGCTTGTTTTAAAACCAAACTGTAAAATTAATAGCCTAGTTTTAAATTTTAATGGTAATTTTGGTGGAGTGGTAGCATCCGATACGTTAGGCCGCCAAAGCGATTGTTTACGCCAAATCAAGATGGCGGCCGATGTAAGCAATTCTAAGAAGGCCGCCATATACAACGTGAACCTTTGCATACAGTGCATAAATAATAATAATAATTTGTTTAAAAATTAAGAAAAAAGCAATATAAATTTCACTTGAAAATTTTCTAATATTTCAGTCTGGTTTTCTCCGAACATGTACGCAATTTTGCGTCAATTTCATCCTAGTTTTGTCACTTAAAAAAAAAAAAATTAATAAAAAAATTATTTATAATTGTTAAAAAAAAATTTAATAAAAAAAAAAACGCGATTTTTTTTAAAACGTCCGGATTTTTATCAATTTTGAATTAGAAACTTTGCAATGTATAGAAAATTCAAAATAAGAAATCTTTCTTTAATAAGGTAGTTCTTTTCTGTGATCATAATCCACACAAAGGTTTTTGATGAGAAAAAAAAATCTAAAAATTCTTCTGCTATCTATAAGTGTGAAAAAATATTTTTTCACAATTTTTCTAGCAATTAGCATTATGTGAGCAACTCAATGGGGATATTCCAGGTTATAGAGCCATATATGGAAAAGCAAGACAAATATTTTTATTGTAACAACTTTACAAGAGGAAATTGTTTTTTAGAGAAGTCAAAGCGTATTGCGCTTAAGGTTTCAATGCGTTTAAACCAGTATACCGGGAGAAATTTGTTTGCAGATAAGTCACAGCGTATAACGCGCGATCCCCGCCTGCCGGCTACCTCGCCGTCCCTCCGGGGCCGGCGAGGACCTTTCACCGTTGGCTTCCATGCGTATAAGTCACTGTATTGGGTGCCCACCCAAGCATAGTCCAGTGTTTGTAATATAACCAAAAGCTAAACAAAAATCAAACTTACCCTCATAGCCGGGTACTTGAAATTCTGACTATGGTTAACAGTCATATGCTCGAATCGATAACCCTTGAACTCTTTGTCCTTCGGGTATTGATACCAGCATGACTTCCAATAGTCAGAAATTTTTGTAGTTCCTTGCAAAATTCAGCTCTGAATTACCTCAGCCAAAACTTTCTGGTTCCTATTTTTCACCTCAACCATTAAACATTTATCCGTCCCTCGTTCAAGTCCTCCAAACACCCATTTACCCTCCAATTTCTTACTCCTGTTATACTTTCTTTTGCCAAACTTTTGTCCTATCTTTCTACATTTCCACTCCTACCTATCACCAGCATCCTTTCTCAATGTTAAAATCATATCATTCTCACATGAAAGACATTTCACCCTCTTCCCAATCAAGCTACTACATGTTTGCAAAAAAAAAAAAAAAAAACATTTTCTAACTTTCGATAACACTATCCACTGCTATATCAAATCAACTAAGGGGAAATGAGCAACCAAAAGGGGAAAAAAATTCTAAATTACAATCTGCAATTTCAAAAATCAAATTTAATCCAAATTTTTTTTCAAAATTTTAATTGAAATTTAAATAAAGTGACAAATTTAAAAAATTGTAACTTACAATCTGCTTTCCAAACTTATCCTAAAAATTTTGAAAATTAATAAAACAAGTCGATTTTATAAATCAAGAGCAAAATTCATATGCACCCAACAATTTCAAAGACTGTCTAAATTTTAATTCCGTTCTACATTAAAAATAAAAGTGGAAAGCGTATTTTCTTCCTTAACCAATCATGAGACCCGTTTATTATCGTCAGGAGAAAATATCTAGGGTTGCCTTAAAACTAAGAAAAGTGAGAAAACGAGAAGGTTACCACAATTGGCAATACATCGCTCGAAAGTTGTAACGTATAGGATACTACATACCATCCGGAATCAGTCCCTTAAGGGTAAGATTCGAGGACAGCACCTCGTAATTTTGAACCACGGTCCGATGACGAAGCAACACCTGAGCTGGCACCCCACTCTCCAAACTTCCACGCCAACCCAACGTGAGGACTTTCGGCCACGACAGATTTAAAGTGCACCAAACGTTTACGAACATCCATGCCCGGACCCGGATTCGAAACAGGAACCTTCCGATCTAGAGGCTAACACCTTAACCACTATACCGGTTGGTCGGCGTTTAAATTTTAATGAGAAAAGATCTAGGACTTCATTTAATATGGTGTTAACTGTTATTGTGAAGATGGTTGTGATGCAACAAATGTAAATTTTTGATGATCAGAATGAGGTGTGAAAAATCGGCACATTTAATAACGTTGGCCTGAGGAAACTACAATATACTTCGTCCGCAGTGATTAATAACTAATATAAATGTAATTGTGTATATATTTCATCATATACATACAAGTTTACTCATACTCTTTATAACTACACCATAATACTTATTAGTTTAATGCATGAACTTTAAAAAATATTAATGGTATCTACAAGTAAATTTGTTGGCACTGGACCCTCATCTTTAAAATAATTTACCAGGTTGCTGTCTCAAAGGTTGAGAATCACTGGATCATCCGATCCAGAATGATCAGCATTTTGCTTTCATTCTCAAGGATGATCTCAAGATCCATTTTGAACTGGTCAGTTGATATTTTAACATGCCAACTCTCTTAACTTAACGAGATCGGCAAGTTCTCTGGAGAGATTTTACATGTAGACAGATAACTGCTTTAAGGATGTGATAACCAACAATTCATGTGTACTTTCAAAGAAATAAACAATCATCTGTTTCCTTATTTATGTTTCGTCAAATCAAAAATTCATCAGGGGGCAAGTTAAAAAGAGCGAATGAGGAAATGTGCAATATCTCAAGAAACTGTATTTAACAATTTTGTACATTTATTGGTCTGAATGAGTATTTTTAATTTATTATTTGAAAGGGAAAGCATGTCCACTAAGCTTTAACATTAGCATCAGATTGCCACAGTGTAAAGGTAACGGTGGAAATTTTCAAGTAGTGCCTAACTTGGAGCAACTTTTACAATCCTGCTTTCAATTATACAACACATGAGGTATTTATATTTTACATAGAAGTTGAATTTCAGTTTATTTGTAAAATTATTGAGTGACATATTATTTTGAATATTTTTTTCTGCTAGTAAATTTTATATATTTAAATTTGGTAAAAATTTCAAACGTACGGAATTAAAAAAAATTTATTACTGTAAATTTAAGTCAACATTAGCATAATGATTTAATATATGTTTAAAAATTGGGAAGTAAGTCAATATTACCCAGGTAAGTGTAACTTAGGCCCACTTTATATTTTCGGATGAAAAAATAAATATTTTTAATGATATATTTATAATTTGATCAGATATTGTATTATATCATAACTTTCAATTTAATTCTAAAAACTAAAATTAAAAAGCATAAAATTTAAATAAGAGAAACTTTTGGTAGTGGACCAAAGTTATCAAAAATGACTGTAATGAAAGTGTAAGATTGAATCAAAATAGTTAATTCATCGAAATTGCTATCTTCATAGGTCAATTTCATTTAAAGGTTTATAAGAAAAATTTTATTCACACAATACACACAAAAATTACATGTTCAGTGTTTTGAAGGAAAAAGAAATTTTTCCATCATCAAATGAGGTGCAGCCAAAGATTCAATCCCTTCCTCTGGATCTGAAAAAAAAAATCAATTAAACATTAGTTTTTAAACAGAAATACACTGTGGAATTGTAAGTTTAAAACTGGGTTTTTGCCCCTACACACATACAACAGATGGCAACAACTGAGAGTTATGACATGACTATCATACAAGGGAGTTTTCCACGCCTTTTCAAATAACTCCTTTTCTCCAATGTTCTTGTAAAGATGTGTCACGCTGTTGTTCCCCTAGCTTCTGTTTTCATTTATATTTTATGTCTCACATTGCCACCTGTCCCTAGATATTCATCTAATAAATATATTTTGTTAAAATCCCCTTGACATAAACTATATTATTTAAAAGAGTACCACTGCTTCTTCATTACTTTCCAATTTGTGGGACTGTGAGTTTAATGGCCTTTCCATATACATGCAACTCATTTAGAAAAAAGAAAGATAATTTTCATTTGCCAAAAAATAAACAACATATTTCAATACATATACTTACCAAAAAAGATTTTATCATCAAAGTCTAGAGTTTCATCACGACCTAGAAGGGTTTCTAAGGCTATATTTGAACTCGGCAAGAAAGGAAGTCGTTGTGTCTAGAAAAGAGATTAGATTTTAAATCTCAACATCACAATATGAATATTCTATCGGTATCCAAATTAAAGACTTCTAAAGGATTAAAAATTTATATAAAAGGATTCTAAAGGTATCCAAATTATTTAATAGAAAAAAGTACTGATAAATGACCAATAAAAAAAGCTAATGAAATCGTTGCTGTTTCATTTCTAGCATGAATTACTTTAGGCTCAATAAGCTCCAAAATGAGTTTGAGTTAACTTTTAACAAATTGGGCATTTTTAATTAAAAATTTTGCATTTATAAAGTTTATTGAATAAGCATTATCTACTAAAAGGACATCTATGTGAATATCTCTTAATTATACCAATAACTGAATGATGCCTAAAATTAATTCAAGGAACTTTTGCACCCCAAAGTTGGTTACAATGTTTACATTTTGTTATTGTTTACCTCGCATTATTCATACACTGAAGAATATTTCTGCAAATTTTTGACCCCACAATAGTTTTATTTCTGCAAATTTTTGACTCCACAATAGTTTTAAGATATTTGTTTTAATTTTACTGACTTGAAAATCTGATTTTGCTCACTACCATCACTTGCTAATGCCTAAAAGGCTGTTGGATTTTTAAATGTATCAACCAAAACTTTTAAGATCTGGTTTGGTCCAGGTTTTAAGTGTTGATTTTCCTACATATTCCACTTGTGAAATGAGTTCCAGAGCACATATTTTGTCGATTCACAACAGATTAAAATTACTTTCATGACAAATTTTGGTTACTGTTGAATATTTTGCTCAAAACCAAACATCAAATAAATTCTGAACAAATGATGCATGATTTTATATGAACAAGTAAGCAAAATACTTATCAGGTTTACACCAGCCTTCCAATAATAAGCTGCTCGTGAAGGCAGTTTTTAGATAATGTACCAATTAATCAGATGTAAAAAGCATTGAGTTGATGCAATTTGACTGATAATTTGCTTGAAAACAAAACTAAATGCCAGCCTAACACAAGAACTTTTTCATGCGAGATTTTTTAAATTGTAATTTCTGAGTCATGAAAATTAAAGTTTGATATCTATGTAAACATTCTTGACTATAAATACTCTACCTTTTTCACTGCATTTCTTTCATACATAATTCGCAAAGGTGCATGCAATCCTTGAGTTGAGCGCAGATACGCCAATCTCATTTTATCAGCATTTTCTTTAACCTGAAAAAAAAAAATTAGCAATTTAACAAAGAATATATTTGCAATGTTGCATTGGACTCAGTTATACCTCATTACTTAATGGTAGTTTAAAAATATTCACAACTAGTGAGACATGTGGATGATCAATGAAATTATTAAATTTTAAAGAATGTTTCATGATAGTATAAATGTACTCTAAGGGATAGACTACCCAAATATTACTTTAGTACATTAGGCTAAAATTTGTCTATTTTTTAAATATATTATTCTTGCACCTTAATGAATCAAGTAGAAAATAGTTTTCAAAAGAATAAATAGAACAGTAACATTAATTTATTTAAAATTACCCTAACACATATCTCGATCTTTTGTTTTATATTCCAATCTTCATAGTTTGGAAAATGGACAGAACCATATCATCAATTTAGATCATGATGTAAATATCGGCACATTGGTACCATTATAATTTAAATTTTACATGTGGAGTATAAATGCTCTTCTAAAAAAAATCAGCAGGTTAAAAACTAAAATCAAATATTAGAAAGTATTTCCCTAAATTCAGAAATATTGATTTAACAAGGAAGAAATTTATTTATTTTAATCTTTTTTATAATTAAAACTAGCTGAAGAACCCGCCATTGCTCGTGTTGAAATGGTTAAATGTTGATTGAAAAGTGAATTAGAATAATCACTTATTTTGCATAGAAAAATGCAATCATTTTCGTTATATGGAAAATACTTTTTAACTTCACTGATTTGAGTTGTACAGAAAATACTAAACTTCAATTTAACTTTTTCATAGGTTTTAAATTTGGTTTGGATGCAAACATGTAAATTTAATTCCTGAAGAATATATTGCAATGTGCAAAAGACTAAGACATATACAAACACAAGTGAAATTCTGATGGGGAAAAAAAACAAAACAGAATTCTGAGAAAAACTAAGATGTGCATAGAGAATTTCAGCTTCCACAGCCGAAATAGAGCAATTCCAAAAAGACATTAGAAAAGTATTGATAAAAACGATTATGTTTTACTAGCCATCACAGGATGGCTTTGCCCGTAACAATTCCAAAAAAGTCGAAAACGTTGGTTCAAGGGAGGGGAAAAAAATCTCTCTATATTAAAAACGAATTCCCATTTGGTTTGCGGAATTCAATAGCCTATTGGATAACAGCGTTCCATGTGGTGTTGGTATGCTTTGTAAATCAAATGGGAATTCGTAGCCTATTGGATAACAGTCGCAATGGATTTCTAATTGGTTTGCTTCAAAAACCAAATAGGAATTTGTGGCCTATTGGATAACAGCCAAAAAGGAGTTGCCAGTGATGTTGGTTTGCTTTGCAAACCAAATGGGAATCTGTAGCCTATTGGATAACAGCCGTAACGGTGTTGTCAAATGCAGCCAAATCCAAATTGCGAAGAGATCCAATCGGCGTGACAATAGCCGAGATGAAAAAGAAAAAACAATAATGCTCGTCAACCACTGGTGATACCTACGCAGTTCCAAAAACGATCGCAATAGCCCATTGTGTTCTCCGGTGCGACGTTAATTAAATACCAACTAAAAACAAACGTGACGTCATTGTCTAAAGCGGCCATCTTCGTATTGCAAAAATAAAAAAGTTGAAAATTAAAAAGCAGGAAATGGAATCTGTGATTTTGATAGCAAAAGTCAAATTTGTACTGCAAAAAATATAAAAGTAACAATTTAAAAATTATTTATTTAAAGAAAATCATATCTTTAATTCTTCTTTTATAAACTTTTCCTGATTTCTAATCCGCTGAAATTTTTACTCTTATCTTTAACGATCTGGGAGATTATTAGCGATGAAATTCAGTGATACCCAAATATGACTGCTATGACATTTCACTGTGTTAACCCTCCGTTGGGCGCAACTGGCCTGACAGGCATAGCTTTGATGTTTACGTTCCCCATCCTCTCATAGAAGGTGTAGAAAAATGATTATTCTAGTAGTCTCTTTATCTTTAACGGATGTTTGAAGCCAAACTATTAATTTTATTTGCGTGCTTCGTGGAGAGCTGTTAGCATCATTCTGATATTTGTGGGACATTGTGTTCAAATTTGTTACGCATATAAAGGTACGTAATATCTATGTTTTAATATCACAGGTGTTTATTTTATTAATTTCATGACTGTATCATGCAAAATTTGTTGTTTTTTCCATAAATATCTGGATATTTCAGCCTGGCCTCATTACGACCGAACATGTATTTATGATAGTGTTTTCTTTCATAAGTTCAGAATTTATGCTAAAACGACCCAGAAATTCTTCGATTCATCTAAACCGAACGATCTGGAAGAAGTTAGGCATTTGTTGGAAGAAGATGCTGACAAGGACGACCCCGCTGTGAACGAAGATTTGGGTGAAGAGAGTGACATCGATTCTTACGATGAACTGGAAGAGAGTACAGACAATTCAGAAACTGAGCAAGATGGTGAGATTACTGAAGATAAGAGTGAACCAAAGCCCCGAGTCCAATTTCTTTGGGGAAAAGATAAAACTACCAAATGGGTCAAAAAATCCGCCGATGAGAAGGGTATATAAGTGAGCTCACAATGTTCTAACTCACCTTCCTGGAGTCATAGGAAATGCTAAGAATGCCCAAACAGCAGTTGATTGTTGGAATAATTTGTTCACTGATGACATCTTGGATACAATCATTAGATACACAAATCAGTACATGAATCTATCAAGGAAAAATTTTCCTGAGAAAGGGACATTGCCCCCACAGATGTCATTGAACTAAGAGCTTTTATTGGTTTGTTGTACCTAGCAGGAGCTCTAAGAGGAAATCATGAAAGTTTGAAAGAACTTTGGGGGTTAGACGGTGATGGAGTTGACAAATTTAGTCTCGAAATGAATATAAAACGGTTCAAGACCCTGATCCGTTGGCTCCACTTTGACGACCGTGCAACCAGAGCAGAACGAAAAAAAGTCGACCATCTTGCTCCAATTCGTCAAGTGTTCAAGAAATTTGTGGAAAATTGCCAGAAGAGCTATAGTGTCAGGGGAAATGTATAGAAAATGTCACGATCAACGAAATGCTTCCAGGTTTCCAAGGCAAGTATCAATTTCGTCAGTACATACCATAGAAACCGAGCAAGTACGGAATAACATGTTTTGCCCTTGTTGATGCAAGGATGTTTTATACTCAGAACATAGAAATTCATACTAGGAAACAGCCTGAAGGTTCTTTCTGTGTCAGCAACAAACCAAGTGAAGTGGTGAAAAGACTGTCTAAGCTCTTATTTGGATCTGGCCGCAATATTACCGACGATAATTGGTTTACTGATATGGATCTAATTGATGATTTGAAAAAGAAGTTATCATACGTCGGAACTGTGCGCAAAAATAAAAGACAGTTGCCCCTTGAATTTGTTTTGGTCAAAGGAAACAATACACCAGCAAGTTTGGCTTTAGTGATAGGAAGACTTTGGTGTCCTATGTCCCAAAAGCAAACTAGAATGTGATTCTAGTGTCTTCGCTTCAAGTTGACAATGCAAGAGATCCTGCATCTGGGGAGCAAAAGAAGCCAGAGATAATCACATTCTACAATTTTACCAAAAGTGGCGTTGATACTGCAGACCAAATGTGCGCCATTTATAACATGAGCCGAAATGTAAAGGACTGGCCAATGGTCATATTTTTCACAATGCTGAATGGCATCAATTCGTAAGTGATTTATCTCGGCAATCAACTAGAACCATGTCGTAGAAGACCTTTCTTAAAAACATTGGACCACCAACTGGTGCTTGGGAGAACTAAGACGAAGAAGTGTGAAGACAGTTGGAATCCCCGTCAATCTCCAAATGTGGCTGAAAAAATATCGACCTATCAAAGTTGTTCCAGAAAATTCAACCTCTCAACCGCGCAAAAGACGTAGATGCTCAACCTGCACCTCGGAAACAGGTGTTTTGAAAGATGACAAATTATGTAATAAATGTCACAATGCAATCTGCCTGGCTCATGCAAATACGGTATATGGAACGTGCTGTGCTGTTTGCCAATGCAACTCTTCTGCTGAATTCAAGCTGAAGGACTATGACTTAAAGTGAGTATCGGCTTTTTAAACTCTGCACTACAATGTATAATTTTTTTACCATTATTATTCAATTTGTTACCCTGGAAATTTAAGTTAGATCTGACATTTTCTTTAAATTTTTTTTAAACATAAAATGTGTTCTTTTTTTAAACGAATTTATTTTTTTGTTTAAATAATCCTATGGAGATCACTGATTACTTTTAGAATGCTAAAATTAAAATTAATGGGTATAAATTTGCGATTCTTTTAAGTGTGCCTGTCAGGCGCATTGTGCTTGAACTCATTGGTTCTATATTGTGTCCGACAGAGGATTAAGTTTCTTGTAAAATGTGCTAACTTGTCAATATTAATTTATTGCAATAAATTAAACTGTTGTACAGAAAATACTTTTTAACGTTTTAACTTTTTCATAACTTCTACAATTTACTTCAGATGCAAATATATACACATTTATTTCCTGAAAAATATATTGGAATTAAAAATTAAATGACCACAATGAACATTAATATAAACATAAAATTTTAAGTGTGTACAACATACAACAACTTAGCAAATAAAATTCTAGCATCTCTCCAACTTACATTTTTTTCAGAATCTTCTATTACATGAGTGGCACATAGTTGACTTCTAACTGAAACAAATCTGTAAAGAAATGTTCACCAAAATTAAAATCAACAAATCATTGAAGATTTAAAAGCTAAAAAAATTCATTAATGTGCAGCAAATATTAATACAAAAACATACCACCAGTATTTTAAATACTGAGCAAACAAGGTTTGAAAACATGAAAATTTGTGCTTCTCAATTGATGTTTTCACAGTATATTGGCTTAGAGCAGAAACTTAACAACTGACAAAACATTTTTTATATACCTGCTTAAAGACAAACAATTTGTTATTAGGCATAAAAAATTAATTATCAGTAGTTTGATAGCATTATATATCTTTTACACAAATTATAAGGACTTTCTCACCACTAAAATATGCATTTAGTGTCTCCAGGTGTCAGCTAATGAGTTTCTGCTCTAAGCTGACATTAACTACAAGTTGAAGTGCTGGCACTTTTTGGAGTCACCCCCACAATAAGTCATAAGCTGACATGATCTCTATTATTATAAAAGAAAGTGTATGCGTATGTACAGTGTCCAGACGAAATCTATAGGACTTACAGTAATGAAATTTGGCACACAGGAAGTCCTAATTTTATGTGAATTTTGTGCCAAGGCGGAATTTCAAAATTTAATCTAGAACATTTTAATTAATCTATTTTCCTTAGAATGGCAACAGTGTAGAGATCATAGATTCAAAATAAAATTTTTCCCCTTTCATTTCCTGGGCACAAACAATTCCTGCAAAGCAAAACAAAACAAATAAAAATTTTTGACTGGCATTTATTTATTTTTTAGTCCAAGTTTCTATCGTTACAATTGTTAAAGATAGTGAAAATGTCAACAGATTTGAAATCTGCGGAAAATTGTACGCCCGATCCATACCTTAGGTGACATGCCCGTGTCATGTCAGGTGGGGGTGGGACTCATTCTTCTTAAAATTATTATTTCTTTTTAATGTTTTCAGTATCAGTAAGGACCAGGGTGTGAAGATTTAAATGAAATGATTTATTTTAATCACAACCAATCTTACATTTTTATAACTAAGTAAATACACCCTAGGAAAATCATTTAACACGTCAAATGCTTTAAACCTTCTGCACTCATGGTTCTTCAGCTCTAATGGCTACACTCAGTACTGATCAGCTTTTGAAAAAATGTTTGGCACTGGACACTTGCAAATAATCTGAGGTGTCTATGGACAAAGTAATCTGTTGAATGTAGAGTCGGGTATTTTTTTAAACGTCGTAAAAGAGCAACACAATGGGTTAGAGTGTTGAGTTGGGGATTCTGCCAAACAGTGAAGTAAAAAACAAGTTGTCATCTGTTTGAAAGTTTTGACAATGTTCATGCACAATTTTATAATACGTTAAGAACAATAAAGCATTCATTCATTCATTCAAGTGTGGGAAAATATTGTACAGCAATGTTATCTATTTGAAAGGATGAAAGTTTAAACACTGAACATCTTTCATTTTGTAAAATGCACCCTGAAACAGTCATCTGTCACTTTAAGAGTAGTGACCCATGGCCATAACAAATATTTATCTAAAGTCCAAATCTATATGACTTTACAAAGTTCCTACATCGTTCTGCTCCCTTCAATGGACCTTTATTTGAAAATGACTATGAAATCTGTTAGTCCTGTTGAATGGTGGACATCCATTTCAATTATTAAAGAATGTGTCGGCACAAGAGTGGAACATTTTAATGCAACTATTAACAGCCAACACTACCTCTGCTGGAGTGGAAAGAATGTTTTTGTGTTTTGGATTGGTACATTCAAAAACGCGAAACCACCTTGGGATAGACAAAGCAGCAAAGAGTCTTCATCATGAAAGTGAAAATGATTAAATGCTACTAAATCCTAAAGTAGTTTAAGAAGTGAAAGTGGGACATATACAGTCTCATTTGGTTTACATAAATGACAGCATACATCTTGATATAAAAGACATATCTCTCTGTATTTAAAAAAAGTTACCGCCGCCGCCGCAGGATAAAAAACTGTGCTATTTAGCTCGATTCTTAGACGGTTTCCAAAGAAAGTACTGATCGGAAAAAAACGAAATTAACAAAGTTTGTTCTTCATCGTATTCCCTGGACAATTATTAAGATTTTTTTCCAATGTGGCTATTAGATTAGGGTTTATTAAAAGTCAAAGTTTGAAAAGCGAAATTTCTTCCGCGAGTGAGCAAAACACATAAAAATTTTCAGTTTTAAGCCGTGCGTTTTTTTAAAGAGTACCTCTCAACGTAAATTTTTGCAGCTAGGAGAGTTTTTTTAGAAATTTCAATTTGGGTTCTTGATAGTATTTTTTGGAAATACAGGAAAAATCGGAACATTTTTGTTACTTTTTTTAAAACTGTCATATCTATATCTTATTACTATTAGTTTTTAATTTTAAAAATATTGCAGTATACCTCAGAATGTACTCTTTC
Organism: Metellina segmentata; assembly: GCA_947359465.1. NCBI lineage: Eukaryota > Metazoa > Arthropoda > Arachnida > Araneae > Tetragnathidae > Metellina > Metellina segmentata. The sequence goes on along the minus strand of OX375875.1, from coordinate 27,824,483 downwards.
TTACGATGCAATTATTTTAAAAATTGGTTGATAAATAAATTTGATGCAATCAAAAGTTGGTGACACAAATTACGTATTTTTTATTTCGGGGAGCATGTTACGCATGCATACGAGGGTTGTATTTTTGACTATCGGGTTTGCCAGATATCAAATTTATCGTAGCAACAATTGCCATAAAAACAATTTCTTTTTATTTGGCGAGGAAAAAGGCTCGTTTTTTTCCCCTCTGTTCTCAGACGGTTTACCGAGAAAGTACAAAGTACAGATCGTAAAGTTTGGAGATTAACACGATTTACTTAAAATTGTAGAGGGAACAAGATGCAGAAGATTTTTTACTGATGCGTCTATTAGTTTACGGTGCATTAAGTGTTACAGTAAAAAAAAAGTGAAATCACTTGCGAAAGAAGTATTGGGTTGCGAAGCAAACCAAACAGGATTGTGTAGCAATCCCTGGGGGTCGGCGCGCTTAAGCGAGCATGAAAAGAAGCCCTTGCTGTGACGTCATGGACCAGAAAGTGAAATCAGGATAATACGAATTATTCAGATAGTTTCACTCTGCGAAAGGAATGTTGGTTGGTGAAGCAAACCAAATGGCATCTGTGAAAGGAGTGTTGGTTTGCAAAGCAAACCAAATGGGATTGCGTAGCAATCCCCGGGGGTTGACGAGCGTAAGCGAGCAGGTGCTGGAGCCCCATAGTTTATGTAAAAAGGCAAAATGCAGTGACACACAATAAATTTTTCATTTATACGTAATGATCTTTTACTTATAATACTACTAGGAATTAAAACAAAGAGGTGAAAATTAATTTATTATTGCTGCTTGGCCATTTTATTTCTCTTCGCTCTCTTCAACTTCACCTTAACGGACTCTGATTTAATTGGGAAAGAAAGGCAATAAAAGCAACTTTGGACCGTAACATTGCTGATTTGTTAGATGAATCATTCAAGGCCAGTGGAGACGGCTAGCAGTAAACAAATTCAGTAAGACAACACTAAGTTAAACTGCCCCTTGCCCCACCCCAGTACTGTTTTTATTTTAATCAGAGTATAATTTAGGTTTGTCACTTACACTTACTGATCAATTTGTAACATGATGATGTAATTTACTCAAGAAAAACTATGTAGGATGTCAACTTGTGTTGTAAAGTTAGACAAATGTTTAACCTTTTGCGTTTATTTAAAAAATTAATTTTTTAAATGTATTACTATGAAACAAACTACGATTTCTAGTAAAATCACGGGCAATGTGACCTCCACGAAAAAAATTAATGTAAAATTGGAGATTCCACCATGTAAACTAATGTTTTTAAGAAAGAGTGGCAACTAGGACTGGGCCTTAAATCGATGTAAAACAAAATATCGATTTAAGGCTAACATCGGCAATCCGATTTATCTTCCGCGAAATACCGGAATTCCGATTTACTTCGATATATCTGCGCGGTAATCCGAAGTTAAATCGATGTACCGAACCCGATTTAGCGCAAACGCCGCGTTCCGATTTAACAACCGATTTAGCGAAAACGCCGCGTTCCGATTTAACAACCGATTTAGCGAAAACGCCGCGTTCCGATTTAACAACCGATTTAGCGAAAACGCCGCGTTCCGATTTAGCAACCGATTTAGCGAAAACGCCGCGATCCGATTTAACAGCCGATATAGTACAAATGCCCCGATCCGATTTTGGCGATGTATTCATTTGCAGGTTGAAACCGGTTTAGTACCGAAGACGCTTCGAATGCTTCCCAGCCAATCTCGATTTAAGAGTGGACCGGCGAATCCGATTTGCCGCGCCAACCAAACCAGGCAGCCCTGTGTGGTTCATTCCTGAATTTCGTGCTCCAAACCTTGGCCCTAGATCTTCAAAGAGGCATTGCTTTCAACTCTGGCGATCTGTTATCCTTTATCAGTTTTCACAATTAGAATTTAAAATATTAACAGTTGTTTCGTTACAGCTAATTCTGCAAACTAAGAATCCAATTAGTTTGGTAAGTAAATTTTTGATTTTGTTCTTTTTGTGTGAATAAAAATATTTTTCGGAAATTGATTAAGCATTTATGGTTGAAAATAAACAGTTAAGTTTAAAATCTAAATGCATCGAATTTCGGTTCATATGCGAATGCATTCTTTTGATGAAATATTAATACATGTTTGGGTAATATTTGAATATTTATTTTTTATTTTTTATTCGGTAATTAATTAAAAAAACTTCAAAGTAGTCATGCATCTGGTCGGGTACCCCAATTTTGCCGCGGCCCGCGTGGATTTATTTTTTGTGCCTTTATTTTGTCCTTTGTGCAATTGAGAATATTTTCCTAAAATTAATACACCATTTCTTGTTGAAAAAAAAAAAAAAAGTTTTATATTTAAAATCTAAATTCACCGGATTTCAGTTTATATTTTTGTGCATCGTTTTGATGAAAAATTAATGTTCATATGTTAGGGTAATTTTAATATATTAGTTTTAGTTTATTATTATTTTGTAATTAATTAAAAAAAAGCTTCAAATTAGTCATACATTTTGCAGGGGAACGAGTTGATGTATCGTCATGCTAATTAAAAAATCTCATAACTGCTTGCTTTAACAGTGGAGTTACTTTAAATACTTTTGGTAATACTTTAACATAAAAAGCAACATAGAAATGTAAAAATCCAAAAATATGCTCCTGGCTTTTTTCAAATTGAAAATTTTTTTTTCACCACCACCCCTTTAATGCATAAATGTGTGTGTGTGTGTAACATGGACTAAAATTTGTTTTCCATTAAGCTCTGTTCCTCGGACGAAAAATTATGAATTCCTTTTTTTCTCTTGGTATATTATTTTAAATCATGAAGTTCAATCTTTAAAATCCAAATTCATTGAATTTTGTTTATATTTTTATGAATTCTTCTAAAAAAATTAGCTTTCATATATTTGTGCAATGTTTGAGAAACTTAATTTTAATTTACTATTGTTTTGTAATTAATTAAAATACTTAAAAATTTACTAAAATACTTCAAATTTATTAAATTTTTTATTTTGAATTTTTTATATTTCAGGACATTTTTTTACAACATGACTCATCCAAGGAATCGAAGTCTAGATTGTCCAAAATATGCACAGATTATTTTTAAAAAGAATGCAAAAAGTCGTGTATGGAATCATTTTGGACTGCCAGTCACCGAAGAAGGAAATTTAGTGGCAGAAAATCTGGCAATTTGTCAATTATGCAAATACCCAGTGTCTTCCAAAGGAGGCAGCACAACTAATTTAATTACTCATTTAAAAAACTACCATCCAACAAAATATGCTGACATCAATGCAAAGCGATCTGCACCGTCAGCATCATCATTGGTAGTTAACATTGATGAATCTAATTCTGCAGACGATGCAGTTGATTCTGCTCCTGCTGGAGTAAGTGAAATGGCTCCTCGCAAGAAGCAAAAGACTGTTGGAGTTTACACCACTTACATCAACATCTGAAAAAGAATGTACAGCTGCAGTGGCTAAATTTATTGCTACGGCAATGGAACCATACAGCATAGTTGATTGTCCACCATTTGTGGAAATGGTTAAGACTTTAAATCCTAGGTATAAATTACCTGGGAGGAAATACTTTTCCAACAATGCAATTCCTAAACTTTACAATGATACAAAGGAAAAGATAAAAAATGAGTTTGCTGCAATTAAAAACAATACTATATCAATCACAACAGACTGCTGGACATCCGCCAACTCAGTTCCCTTTATTGCTATCACCGCACATTTCATTGACAACAACTGGGAACTGAAATCGGTTTGTTTATGCTGTGTTCATTTTGAAATGGACCATACAGCTGAAAATATTTGTGAAATATTGAAAGAAAAACTGTCCGACTGGAATTTAAATGCAGACCTACTGTGCTCTTGCACAACTGATAATGGGGCCAATATATTAAAAGCCATTGCCTCTTTTGATGTGCAGCATGTGCCATGCTTTGGGCATACAATCAACATCGGAATAAACCGGGCTTTACAGATCTCCAGTTTAAGAAAAGCCATTGGTAAAATGAAAAGGCTTCAGAGTTCGATCTCCCACAGCTGGAAGATATCCAGAGATCTTACAAAAGCACAGAAATTAGTGCAGATGAAACCAATGAAGCTTCCAAGTGCATGTCCCACCCGTTGGGGCAGCACATTAAAATTATGTGTAAGATTTTTACAAAATCAATTGCCCCTCTGCAAGGTGATGCAAGATTATCCAGCAAAAAAACATCTTGAGCTGGATAAAAATGAAGTTTCCGCATTGGAAGATTTTGTAGAGTCAACCAGGTTAATGGAGGATGTGACAAAAAATCTGTCAGGGGACAAATACACAACAGCATCCTCTGTTTTACCTTTATTAAGAAAAATAAAAAAATATCTGCAAGCTAAGGATGCAGACAGGCAGCTTGTAAGAGATATTAAAAAAAAGATTCTCTCTGCATTAGAAGAACGGTATGAATGCCATGACTTAATGCGCCTTTTAAAATTCGCAACCGTATGTGATCCCAGATTTCGCCTAAATTACATAGAGGATAAAGAAGAGGTGAAAAAATTAATGTTGTCACACATGCTAGACATTTACAAATGTAGTGTAAACTCCTCCAACCATACAGCGAGTGAAAAAACTGAAAAATTTGGTTTAGAAAAGCTGTTGGACAGCGATGATGACAATGATGAGGAAGCAATGACTGCAGTTGATATTCCTGCTCGAAAAGTTGAGAGTGAACTTATAAACTATTTAGCAATGCCTAAAGTTGGTTTGAATGAAGACCCATTGAGTTGGTGGAAGTCTCATGCAGCATCATTTCCTTCATTAAAAGTTCTGGCAAGGAAATTCCTAGCTGTACAAGGTACGAGTGTGCCTTCTGAAAGAGTGTTCAGTGCAGGTGGGAGTGTGATTTGTAAAAATCGAACATCCCTACTGCCTAAAAATGCAGAAATGCAGGTTTTTCTGGCACAAAATAAAAGATTTATATAGTCTCAGTTTTAACTTTTTTTTTTACAACTTTATATAATTTAGATCTAGAACCTAATTTGTGATGCATTTCTTTTTTACATGTGTTAATATATAAGCTATATATTTTTATGTTTAATTTTATTCATAACAGATGTTTTCAATTGAAGTTAAAAATCTGAAAATAAGTTCATGCAGATGGACAGCTATTGTTGTTTATAATAGTGAAAACCTGTTTTTATATTATTTCTTAAAGAAAAAGTTCATGAAATTTATTAAAACAGTTTAATAATTTTTTAAATGCAAGTGTCTGGGCATTCCAACTTTTTTAGTAAAATATACTTATTTTTAAAATTACTTGGGAAATTTACAACTACATATACAATATAATAAAGTGTTACATTTTTATATTTAAAAAAGTAGAAATTAATTATTTTTTTCCAATGAACTAATATTAAATTTATATAATGCAAAGCAGAAATTAAAAAAAAAATCAAAACTGAAATAAATAAGTGCAAATGAAAAATTTAGTTGCATGTACAACAAATAAATATACTAAAATTACTTCAATGATTTTTTTCATTTGAGGGAGGATAATTTTTATTTGAATCTATTCTTTAAACTTGAAATTAAGTTATGTACTCTCCCAAGACTTAAATCAGAATAGAAATTGATATTGACATAAAATCTGATCGATGTACGAAATTTCGTGTACAGGAGGGTTTCAATTTTGTTTCTATAGATAACATTCCTTTCAAAATATTTTGGGTAAAAAATTAAGTATATATAATACAGGGGGCTACATAAGTACCATTTTTTTGTCACTCGATTAAAAAAAAAAGGTTAAATCGATTTATCATTAAATCGCGATGTTAGATGGATGATAAATCGATTTAAGAAATTTCTACATCGTCCAGCCCTAGTGGCAACTGTATCTAAGTTTTTTAGTCTCCCTATTCACACATTCAGTCGCCACGTGGCGACCGTGAATTTTCACCTTTAGTTCACTTGTGTGATAGACCATATACAAATATATATTTTGTAAACAGAAACCTTTTAAACAATGGTTTTACAACACTTTGCTCTCATCTTTCAAGATTTTTCATAAATGGCAAAGCAGTTTCCCCCCCCCCCAACTATACAATCAGAAATTTAAAAATTCAAACTATATACATAATTCTTTACCCATTTGTCATCATATCATGACATCTGAATTCACCATTTTCTTGAATATCCACTTTCTCTGCAACTTTTGATTGAGAGGGGAGCATAGGGGGATCCATTGTCAGTTTTCAAATAGCTACACAAAAGAAAATCAGAAAATGCTGTTTATTCCATTAAAACACATTTCAGGTTAATTTTAATAAACATTTCCTTAATATTGTCTAACAATGAAACACTGCCAAGGTATAAAATTCAGCTATATTAAAAAAATATTACTTTTCTGAGCAACAGGGTATAATCATTTCTTTTGGGTCCCTCATCTTATGTATAAGGATTTAAAAATATAGAGGAAAGATGTTTGAAAAATTCAATCAAATTTATCATTGGGTCTTGTTACTTTTTTCTTTTATTTTAATAGTACCTATTTCATGTTACAAATAAAAATACTTGATATTCTAAATTAAAAAAACATCACACTATATCAACACAAATGGGCTATTGGCAACAGAGCATAGTTTTAGTCATGTTTTATTTACGAAATTCTTTGCAGAGAAATCAGAAATTACATGTAAACTTCACAAACAAAATTACAGTGAAAAACCAGGAAAATACAATTTTCCATAAGAATAACTTCAATATGTTTTGTGGAGGGATATGTATGTCGTGTGGAGGAACTATGGAAATGTTCCAATGTAAACTTTCCTACAATAAACACAAAGTTCAGTTTATCTGGTTTTGTAAAGTCATTAATCTAATCATAATTAATACAATTATGAAAAACTAAAGAACACAGTGGACAAACTGGCTTGTTTGTTCAATTAATTAGGAACGGTTTCACACAAAATATCTTAAATTGATCCCTGAAATAAATAATTATTACATCGACAGACATCACCGGATACAAGTTTAAAACAAACTCCTGAAAGTATGTTAGACAATGTGTATTTATTTATATGATAAAATATTAGACCCCTTGTAAATTTGAAGCAAAAGTAATTTTATTTGATTTTAAAGCTTTCACTGATGTTGGTTTAGAAGGATAGATCAGTTCTAAGCTTGCAGTAAATACATGTAGCAATTATTAATACAGTGAAACCTCTCTGAAAGACCACCTCTCATAAAGACCTTTTCTTTCTGCTCTATAATTTTTGACTATAGGCTCAATGTTAATTTTCCCTCCTTTAAAGGACCACTTATTTCCAGTGTCCCTCCATGAAGACCATTTTTCAACTTTTTCAGTTGACTTTTAAATTGAGCAGCCAAGCTCTATGCATACATTGTGTTCTGAGTTCTTGATCTTGAGTATTATGAGGATGTATCTGAAGACTGGGAGAATCACATTATAGAAAATCTCGACAAAGGTAAGACTTTAAAAAATTTTTATTACAAAATTCATTCTACAACCCATTTGTAAAATTAATGATATCAGATTCCAGATTTCTGTATCGATTTTAGAAGCTCATTCTGATTCAGACAATAAGCTTCCTCGAGAAAACTTCTATTTCACATAAAAAAACACTAGTTCAAATCAATACATTGTAGAAAGTTCTGATACCCTGTTAGAGATATTAAAATAAATCATTTGTTTTAAGAGATCAAAGAATGTTTAGAAACAAAAATTGTTAAAATCAAAGCAATATCTTCAAATAATTCCTTCTTTAAAGCTGTTTAGACAAAAATATAATAAACCAATTCAATAATTATTTTTTTTGTAGTATGCATTGCACGAAACATTGCTTTACCCATATTACCTCTATTCAAAGATCACATCTCTGAAAGAACGATTTTTTATGGTCCAATGGGTGGTCTCTTCAGAGAGGTTTCACTGGATTAATTATTTCTGGTAATAACTCTAAGCTTAATTAAACAAAAAGTCACTGAAAATTTTCAATGTTCAATGTATTCACTATTTTTCTACACTGCAACTACTAAATGTGTATGTAAACAATAGAATTTCATTATACAAGTCAATAAAATTCAAATTTCCAGTCCCATAAAAATTGCTTTCATAATGCACATCTATACATAAATTACAGCCTGTGAAGGAATGGCAAGTTGTCATCGTTCTTTTTTGTTTTTAGTCTCTGATGGCCAACTATGATTCTTTATGTAACATTAATTATTTAGCAAAGAATTAATAACATAATTGGGGTACAATATGTTATGAGTAGGGCAACTTTTTTGTTGCAATAAAAATGCAAAAAGTTGCTTTTATCATTCCCTAAAGTTGCATTTATTTTTGATACAATAAAATCTATAACAAATAACTCGTAAAAAATGGAAAAATTCAAAATTTATTGACGATTTTAGTCATGTACAACAATATTATAATACATTATTAAATACAGAAGAACACTGATGTCGTTGAATTTCCGATCTTTGGCCAGTAATTTCTTTAACATTGAAAAACTGGCTCAACACAGACTGATGTTGCCTGACATTGTTGCAGTAGTAAATACTGACTTAGGGAAAAATCACCTCTGGAAAGTGTAGCAATAACCATCAGGACATTATTCTTTTCCAATCGTTTTTAAGATACGCTTTGAGGTTGCAAGGATCTTCTTTAAAATCCATCGATCTGACATCTTCATAAGCTGACTCTATGTGGTATGCTTTCGATTCCGATTTTTCTACGAGACGAATCAAACATTCGTAGCTGCTTTTGATTTTCAGCAAACTTTTTGGGTTTTCTCTGTGGACTTTTTCTGCAGTTGTGAAACTAGTGTGCCATGAAAGTAACTTGGAGCAACCACGAATAAAACACCTAGAGTGTGTTTCCAGCCACAGTCATATAATATGCTGTATCGGATAACATAAATGCAAAATCCTTTCGCTCAACATTCAGAAATTTTAAAACATCATCTACAAGGTGAACAACATATTGATGTTCGGCACTCACCTCGCAAAACTCTGCAGTCGATTCAGAAGGTAAAAAATGAAATAGAAATTTAATATTAATTAATTTTAAGCTAAATAAAAAAAAATGCAGGTGGTTGCATTTATGTTGCGGTTATAACTCACTTACAATACACCCCATGGAGGAATAATTTTGGTTTGGTTAATTTTACTTTATATGCAGCATAGAACGTGTGAAAAATAGTTGCATTTGTTGCAAAAAGTTGCCCTAGTTATGAGAGAATGAAACAAATTTCTAGACACATACACACTTTGTGTTATTAGTTTCACTTTCAATTTTATCCACCAATTTCGCAAAACTTTCTATGAAGCGAAAAGTTATTTTCAAAATTAGAAGAAATTCCGGTCTTAACCCCCCATCTAAAATGCAAAATTACTAATTATAGTCCAGCAAATTATGATGGCAATTTGTAGCTCCCTTAATTAAAAGATGATAAATTTCACTTGAAATTCAAAATCAAGAAGTTTTTTAATACAATAAAAACAAGAAATAGATTTAGACACATACCTTGTAATATATCAGTACCTTAGAAAGAAAAAGAGCCGATATCTAGTTAGCAAGTTCTTGATAAATTTAACATCTGATTTAGTACTTTCTATTAAAAATTTTTTTAATACAACATACAAAAATACTTTCCAAAATTTTGATTCTTTTGTAACGTAAATTCTTTCATAAATTTGAGAGAACACATCGGCAATGTTTTTTCTACAACTTTCATTACCTTGAAGAGATATGTGGACATAGCTAAAATTTGTAAATTACAACATTTGCCCTTATTTTTTCCCCAAGATAGTTATTTTTTTGAGACGTCACTATTCATTTACCAGTTAGGTTACCAGAAATCTGGAAAATGCAACTGTTTCTCAAACTGCCAAAAATTCAAAATTGTCCAAAATTTTCAGAGAAATAATCAATTGAATCCAAATGGTGTATTGTTGTGAATAGGTGCAGCTATAGTTTAAGACTTTTAATGACTATGCTTTTTTTGCCAGTTGTAGGCAACAGTAAAAGTTTAAACTTCCTTTTTTCGCTGTATATAAGGATTTTTCTGAATGTTCTTTTCATTTCCATTTTAATGTCCTTTGATTAGTTTGATGGTTTTTCCTCTATTTTTCCATTTCCTGTAATCATGGATGGATTTAAGTGTAAAATTCAGTTTGTATTTTCAACACAGCAGAGTGCAACTGCATGTTATCACATCTGGTTGTATCATTACTTGACTTTATTCCTTCCTTATAATCATTTTTGAAAGTCTTTATTCTTTCTTATTTAACCATGTCTTGTGTTTATAGTGTAGATAATTTCATTGGTGTTCTTCTGCTCACTTCACTAAATGGAAAACTACTAAAAAAACTTTTACTAAATGAGGGAGTTGATAGTTGTTTGTTTTGTATTTACAGGGCTCCTAACAGGTTTAAAGGTCTAAAAAGGTGACAAAAGTGACAAATTGAACCAAAAAGGTGACAAAAAGTGACTAATCAAGCAAAAAAAAATGTGACAAATAACAATAATGCTAAATACATTCAAGTATAAAGATAGAAAATAAAAAGATCCTCCTCTATCCTTTCTTTGGAAGGATATTTTTATTTTATTAATTTAAAAAGTACATCATTTTAAAATATTAACATAAAAATAAAAAAATCGTAAGGATGATTTTTTAATTAGTTTATTTTTGACACAGCTTGAAGAATTTCTTCCTTTTCTTTAAAAGATTATGTCTCAGTTTTTTTGTTAAAAAAGTCTAAAATTAATTTTGTCTTTTTCTTCTCAATAAAAGAATGTGCATTTTTTAAAGTCTGTCTTTGCTGATTAGCATCATCTGACTTTTGCCGCCCCTGCAATCATTGCCTGAGCAAGTACTGCTTCCTTAAAATCTTTTTTTATCACCTTCTTGAGCCTATCATTGGCTTCCTTTAACAATTCCAACGCCTCATCCTCTTCCTTACACATGTTCATTCTTGGTCGTCAATATTTGTATTTGTATTCTTTTTCTGTTACCTTTCTTTTCTTTGCCAGCTGCTTTACATTTTTTTTTCTCTGGTTCCAGTCTATCTTTTTCTTTCTTGTCCTTCTCTAATTTTTCTTGTGCCTCACGTTTTATACCTTCTAAATAGGCATTGTAGGCTTCATATGCAACCCTTCCCATATACATTAGCTTTGATGTGATCGGCACCAAATAAGGTTGTTTGTCAAAATTTGCCATGCTACTTTTGACTGTCATCAATGCATTGAGTGAGCTTTCTAACATTGATGCTGTCTCCTGTCAAAGTTCTTCCTGAGGCTGAGAAGTTTGGTTCAATGTCAGCACTACCATGAGAAAGTGACAGAGCAGCCTTCACAGGCTTTGATACAACTGGGTACTTAGGATCCACACCACTAATGTCTCGTAGTCTGAAGAACTGACCAGAGTAAACATCACTAGGCTTCATTCTTTGGAGTAATTTCCCCTTATCCAGTAGTACGTCTTTTGGAACCTCCCATGCCATTGCTCTTGCAACTTCTAACTCTCACCACTGAGTATCTAAAGAGGACCAAGACAGGATAAACTTTTAAGGAGAGATGAACTGAAGGACTTCTTCAAAAGATATTTAACACAGCAATGTAATGCTTCTGAGCACTTAGAAAAAATAGAATTCTGAAGCGCTTTAGAAATTTGATCTCCAATCACAATATCAGCCAGAGGCAAGTTTTTAAGGACATATACCGTTTTATCCATCTTCAAATCCTGAATAAATTTCTCTTTGTAGATCCTACCTAAAATTGTTTCTTATCAACAATTCAAGTTGAGAATGAAGGTTATGCATTAGTACCTTTTTCTGAAGAAATTCGGTCACACAATTATCTATACTTGCACTTGATACGACAAATATCACTTCAGCCTTCATAGTTTGTCTTCTAAGTAGATGAACAATTTTCATGTAGCGTGGTCTTTGTATCATGTATGGCAGGGCTCGAAATACCCAGGTGTACTTGAAAATAAAATTGTGCACTTAATGTTTTACCGCCAGGTGCACACAGTGCTTCTAATGTTAAAAAAAAAAAAAGGGGGGGGGGTTTATGTTTTGATGTTTGAACAAAATATTAGTATCAACCTGTCTTCCTCTAAAGCAGTGTTTCCCAACCTTTTTTGTGCCATGCCCCACCTAAGCCTTCCCAAAATTCTTGCTCCTTTTATATTATCATGCCATTTTATGCCATCGCTCCTTTTATATTAAATAAAGTTTTAACTGACTCGTCATTTTGAATTTCTGTGAGTTCTTCTTGATACTGCATATTTGATGTATCAGACAAATCCACTAACATTGGCTGCATCATCCATGTTGGAAAATCAATTTGTTTTAAATCAGAAAATCTTTCTTTTAAATCAGCCGATAGAATTTTCATTGACAATAACAAGTAAAGCGGTATCATTTACTTCACATTTTTGGAGCCAATGAAACTGTTCAAAGTTTTTGTTGTTAATATATTTATGACATAACTCAATAAGGGTAATGAAACCAACTATCTTCGCTTTTGCATCAACAAGAGTTTTATTTGTTCCTTGAAGTTGCTTATTTAATATATTTAGTTTTTCAAAGATATCGGCTAAATAACTCACAAATGCTTTACCATCGACTGTTAACAGATACTTCATTTCAGGTTTGTCGCTTAAAAAATCCCTAAGAGTATCAAACAGTTCCATAAATCTTTTCAAGCAGTTCCCTTTAGAGAACCATCTTACTTCAGTGTGAAGTAGAAGTCTCACATGGTCTGCATTTTGTTCTTCACAAAATAGCTTGAAGAGACGCTCACATTTGGCATTAGCTTTAATAGCATTGATACACTTTATTACTGAATGTAGTACTTCATTTAGAACAGGCGAGATGTTTTTAGCTACCAAGTTTTCCCTATGAATAACACAATGCACAAGAATCATTTCTGGATTCTCATCTTTCATCAATTTTAAGCAGCCATTTTTCTTGCCCATCATATTAGAAGCACCATCTGCAGCACAAGATGTTATATTTTTCATTGGTATATTATTGACATCTAAGTAGTTTTTTAGCTTATTATATATATCTTTGGAGGTAGTGGTGCTTTCTAATCTTTTACAAGCAACATTTCTTCAGCAAAATGCCTTTTATCACTATATCTTATGTAAGTTATCAATACTGCCTCACAAAGTTGATTCATCCATTTGCACTGAGAATTTTCTTGTTTTCAGCTTTTCATCAAGTTGTTTTTCATTATCTTCACTCATTTCGTCTATTCTTCTGCTAACACTATTTTTACTGAGTGGCATAGCTTTTACATCTTTGTCATCTTTTTCAAAACCGTTTTCCAAGAAATTCTCTCCTATAGTATGATTTTTTCCAGATTTAGCGATGAATAAAGAAATTTGATAACTAGCCTCAAGAATACGATTATGAGTTGAAATGTGAGCAGTAAATAGACTTTACTGTTGTCCTCTTTTCAAAATTTTTCTTTAAAGTTTGAAAGTAATTCAAATCTGAATTAATATGAGCATTATGTTTCGCCTTCAAATGCGCCTCAAGACGACATCGTTTCATTGATTCGTTGGTCAAGCATTGCTGGCATAAAAGACAAAAAGGAAACCGCCCATCGTAGACAGCAGGTATGAACCCAAATTTTAAATATTCCTCCGAATATTTACGAACTTTTTCCTTGCTTGCACCATCCATTTTACCATGGGCTGAAAGAAATATACAGGGTGTTTCAGTGAACCGTTTCAGAACTTCTAAGAGGGGTAGGGTACATCCTGACAACTCGAAATCATATAGCAATGTGGGGTCAGAAATGCTTTCCTGAAGCGGTGTTGCACACAGAAGCACCGTAAAGAAAAGAGACCGTAAGTGAGAAATCGTTTTAATAATACATGAAAAGAAGCAAAAGGTACATGGATTAAAGTAAGTGTTCGAAGTTTCTTCCACGGGCTACAATGCAAGCCTCATATCTCCGATGCATGGACATCCGAACATTCTGGAATACTCCAGGCATATCTCGAATTTCTCCGGCAGCTACTGCAATTCTTGCAACCAGCTCCTCAACATTGTCAACAGGGGTGTCATAAACTAGCGATTTCAGATGACCCCAGAAATAAAAATCAAGACATGATATGTCGGGTGACCGAGCAGGCCAACGCACGGGACCACCACGTCCGATCCACTGCTGACCAAATGTGACATCCAGGTAGTTAAGAACATCTCCGCTATAATGGGCAGGGGCTCCATCGTGTTGGAACCACATTGCCTGTTGCGTCGATGCAGAAATCTGTTCATCTCTCAAAAATTGTGGCAAAACTTGCTGCAGAAAGAGCAAGTAGTTAGGTCCGGTTAGACGAGACGGTAACAGGTTAGGTCCGATGAGGTGATCTCTCCATAATACCGGCCCATACATTGACCGAAAATCGAATCTGTGCTGCACGACGTCGTATTGCATGCGGGTTCTCGACCGCCCAGATATGGTCGTTATGCGTGTTGAAAATTCCTTCCCTTGTGAAGGATGCCTCATCGGAAAACAACACTTCAGCAGGAAAAAGGGGATTTGTAGCACATTTTCCAAGGTACCACTGTGCGAAAGCAATACGAGGTGTATAATCCTCCGGTTGCTGTGTCTGGACACGCTGCACGTGAAACGGATGCATATCTTCTTCTCGGAGAATCCTCCAGACGCTGCAATGGGAAACCCCGACTGCGTTTGCTACACTTCGTGTACTCGTTCTTGGATTTCCCTGTACATGCTGCAGCACATTCTGTTCGACGTCTGCAGTCCGTGCTGTTCTTACCCTGTCCCTGTCAGCTCTTTCTAATGAACCTGTCTCAGCTAACCTCTGGTGCAGTCTTGCAAAGAAATTATGACTGGGGATACGCCTCGTCGGATATCGTTCCGCGTACAAATGCTGTGTGGCTGGCCCACTACAATTTGCAGCCCCGTACGCCAAATGCATATAGGCTAACTCTGCGAACGTGTAATCATCCATCCTACTAACTTGGCGTTCTTGTGCGAAATGAAGATTCCCTACACGAAAGCTCGGGATTTTCCCACAACGCCATCTACCTCGTCAGGAAAGCATTTCTGACTGCCCATTGGTATATGATTTTGGGTTCGTCAGGATGTACCCTACCCCTCTTAGAAGTCCTGAAACGGTTCACTGAAACACCCTGTATATGAGATCAATTAAAAACTAAAACTAAGGCATGTGTTAAAATTAATTTAATGTGACATAGAGTAAACGTATACTAAAAAATGGATATTTATTTAAATGTATATATATAACACATTTATCATACCACCGCAAAATAACATATTTTTTCCAATTTGACAAATTTTTCAAGAAAATTATGCTTCTAAAATTAAAATAAATAAAAATCAAATAAAATACTTACCAATTATATCTATACAATGTATATATTTTTTAAATCAACAAGACTTTTACAACAGTTTTTTTTTACGGACGCCTATTTCAAATTAACACCAACTGAATGTTGCAAAACACTACAGAAGTTGCGACGGGCCATTCAGATGCGAACAACTGCGTTGTTTAGCGAGATTTTAAGGCGTCCACGCGGAGCCTGCCGCAGGGAGGTTAACTTGACGACGCCAAAAACCCAGTTGATATTTTGGTCTCGTCAAACAAATTTATAGTATTTATTGGCCGCAATTCTTTAATAATTTGCTTTTTTCTTTCAATTTTGGCACCGAAATCTAGTATTGCATTTAAATGGCCAGGAGCAAAAGGGTTAAACTCGTGTCGAGTCCATTTTCGAATTGCCCCCCCATAACAATCAAATTGCCCCCCTGTGGGGCGTGGGCCCCAGGTTGGGAAACATTGCTCTAAAGGAAAGTAATAAAAATTCCTAAATACACACTATGCAAAAACAAAATCATTGGGCTGTAACGGGTTTATACAGGAGGAAGGTTTACTTGTGCCACTCCCACCAGAACTTTTCGATGATCGAAACTTTTCCCAGATGGCTCTGTTGAAGCGACTGTCGCGACAGCCGGAGAAAGGAGAATTTAGATCACTTGCCCACCCACAAACGATATGCATCACGCATTTCTGTAAACATCTGGTGTTTCAATATAGTGTAATACCGTAGGAATTTTTGAGTATTGTCTGGCCACTGTGTATCATTATGAAATATTTTCATTATTTATCTTTAAATTCAGATTTTGCAAATAAAAAAATTGTTTAAATATTTTTATTTACTATCTACTACAAACCTATCTAAGCATACCCAACTAATAAAGTAGTTTACATTACATTAAGGCTCTTACATTACGTTTTTTTAAATGTTCACCTAATTTAAAAACTTATTTGCACCTTCTGCACCTGTATTAAAAATCTATTCTGAGGTCTGATGTATGGCTTCTTTATTGGAATGTTCTTTTTTTCGAGTAGAAAGTAATGAGTCATTAATCTTTTTAAAAACTGACTTTCACTAAAAAAAACCTCAAGATATTGTAATAACCAACTTTGATGATAACAGATAATGATTTTCAAAACGTTCGCAACGCTCCTACAATATTTAACTCTCTGGATACAGAGACGGACGAAATTTTTACATTCTCTGGTTACGGAAAGATTTGGAATCTTTCAGATCTCAAGCTCCTGAAGAAAAGGCTGAAGTCTATTAAGATTTCCATGCCTTCATTTCTGTGCCACAAAGAGAGCAGCGCACGAATAGCCTCCGTTCCGTAGACAGGAATGTCAGGTTCTCGATGGGGAGTTTCGAGCGCTTAGAATGTGTGAGAGGTTGATGATCTATCCCCTTAAAAACTTTGCCGAAGACACCTTCGAGTGTAAATTATCATACATATTGAAGATTCCTCCACCATCATTTCAGTGTTTACCCTGACGTATATATACCTTCTAGACATAACCAGACCCACAATAGAAACTGCAACATGTGATGACAAAGGTACTAAACCCATTACCTCTCCTCCTGGGTTAACGTTGAGTTAATATCAGCTTGATCCGTCCGGTCTCTTGACCTCTCCATTCTCGTCTTATTCCAGAATCCAAAAATAAAACGGGTCTGTTAAGACCGCCCTCAGATCTGTGTATGGAGGATGTTATCCCCCCTCTTAAGTGACCACTAGCATCAATCACCATTTACGAGCTGTCAGCGTCCGACCTCCTAGAGGGTTCCTCCTTTTGTTCGACCCTGTACAATCACACAATAGTATGAAAGGAAATTGTTAGTCGTAAATGCCACTCACGTTCTATCACTCAAGTTAAGTAATTAGGTAAGAGGGGTCGGACATGCATATGGCCCTGCTACCCTTAAACTTCGCCACTTCGTTTTGCTGATAGCCTTTTCTTGTGGGAAAATTTCCAGATCTTGCAGTTAATACACCGCAGGCAACGTGAAGTATTCTTTTACAATTGAAACGGTACATTTTGAATTCATTCTTGAGGTGGAACATAGCGCACATTTCAAAATTGAATTCGTGCAAATCCTGTTTTTTTTATAGAGATAATGAATTTTTTAAACTGTGCACCAAACATTTTTCTTCTTCAAATAGAATTTAAGAACATAAAACCCCTGAAACGGTGACAAAAAATAAAAAGGTGACAAAAAGTGACGTGTTAGCAGCCCTGTATTTATCAATGTCTTTATAAAGAGCTTTTTTTTAAATTTCCTAAAGAAATCGAGCGTTGATTAAATTAGATTTTTTTATACGATCCGATATTCAATTTTATTTAGCTCTGCATTTATTAAAAATTCATGTGATGAAAGAAACATTTGTTCTAAAAAAATTATTACTGATTGGAAGGAGCATAAGAAGCAAAAAACAGAAAGGAAATTTTCAGATTTTCTTATCGATCTTAATCTTTTAAAATTCCTTTTCTTAAATGTTTTCATTCTATCCTGACTTTTTTAAAGTTCAAGTCTGAAGACCTTCATCCATTTCATTATTTACTGCTATAAAAATTTACAAACACATCCTTCCTTGTCAACATTTTTGCCCACAAAAAAATGCATCAACAGGAGACTTTATGCATTCACATAATATCAATAAATGTAAAAACTATCCCGCTCGTGCCTTCAGACAACAGTGCTAACAACTGCAAGGAGTTAAGAATAAAAAACTAGGACAATTATAAACACTTAAAAAGTTCATACACAAATAAGATATCAAATTCAATCTCATCAAATTGATCGAATACATGTCAGCAAAAGGGTTTCAATACAGAAAATGTTGCGTAAAAACCTACAAAAAAGTAGAATACTTTTTAGCGTAACAACCATGGCTTTGTCTCATTTTTTCGATACAAATTATAGAGGGGTAAAATACATTCCGTGTATTTGCTTTTCAAATAGACGTTTTCGTGTAATACTCACAAAAACGTTTTGCACACATTGGCAAATTTAAACTAAAACAGAAATAATAGATTAAACATACCAAAGCTGCAAAACTTCAAATTCCGGCTTTATTTTCCTGAAAAAGAATTACGAATCAAAAACAATTGTCATCTAAAACCAATGTTTTCATTTCAGTTCTTTATCATTTCTCTGTGGGTAGGTACACAGAGAAGTACTTCTTAATAACATGGGAAATAGTATAGACATATGCGCCCTCGGTACGGGTCACTTTGCAGTATTATGGCGTCCAATCTATGTTTCGTTTCTATAACAACCGAGCTGGGTTTATATAATAACAAACTCTTCCTGTTTCATTCTATTTGAAACGCCATTTGCATTTCTGATTGAAAGATAAGTAAATTCGATATTTTTAGCATAAATTTTAAATAATAATATTTATATAATCTAGGAAATTTTGCTAATGTATGAACTTGTTTCTTTAATTTTAGTTTATTCTTTTATATGAATACTTCTTTTAAAAATACGAAAATATTCCAAAACAAGCCCCTTTTAGATTTTTTGTATTTGGAAGATTGTTGATCTCTGTTGATATAATCTGAAAAATTATTTGGACGAAAACGTACATTATAAAATTTTACAATCACATAATCAGGTATTTAGACTGTGATGAGGTGCATCATCCATTTCTAAACAAATTGTACAGTCTGGAAAAGGAACAGAAATAAAATGTTCAAACCAAAGGCGAACTAAGCGGCCGCGTAAAATGTTTTTTCATGAGGGTTCGAGGAAAATTGTGACAGTGTCTTTACAATGTGCGTCTTTAAGTGCAGTGAAAAGAGTTTCCCATACAAGATGGCAAGCAAGAGCAGATACTGTATTAACTATAGAACTTGGTTTCACCCATATAAAAGAGGCTTTAACTGAAATTTGTAATTCAGAAGAAGGAAAAAAGTTACCATAGTGCAGGCGACCTTACAATTAAAAATATAACACTATAAAAAACTTGAAGGATATTTATAAAAAGGACATTGAGGTTTGTAGTTATGAAGATGAATTTGATTATTTTCTAATATTTCTAAAAGTAAACGAGGAGATCTAAAAACCACTCCAGACATCTATTGAGCCGCCTAAGAAATGTCTTTTACATTTCTGAATGTAGAAATATTATTGAAAATTTTTTAACAATTCCCTGACCTAATGCGTCAGGAGAAAGATCGTTTTCTGTTTTAAAGTATGTATTTAAGGAAGTAAAACGAGAGAAGAAATATTAATTAATATGGCCCTTCTGTATATAGAGCAAAGTATTACCAAAGACGAATTTGCAAAAAATAAAGCAAGACGGAAATTCATGTAAAAAATATGTTTGTTTTTAATAAATGTATTTAATGTGTTATGGTATGAAATTTAATTGAAATTTGTTAATAACTTAATGAGAGTTTTCTTGAAACTTTTTTCCATTGGAGTTTGAGGGCCCCGAAAATTTTACCACTTGGGGATCCCACTTATTTGACTTGATCCGCCATTGTTCCCAAGGCCGTAACTAGACTTTTGATTCGAGGGGGGAGGGGGTTGATTTTAAAAATTCATGAATATTTGAATTCCTTTGTACAAGCCTATATTACCTCCCCACCTCAAGAGTTGGGTTGGCGTGGAAGTTTGGAGAGTGGGGTGCCAGCTCAGATGTTGCTTCGTCATCTGACCGTGGTTCAAAATTACGAGGTGTTGTCCTCGAATCTTTCCCTTAAGGGACTGATCCCGGACCGTCGTCAATAGCCCGTTGTGTTGCTCTAGTACGACGTTAACAAAAATTACCATTACCATTACCCCACCTCAAGAAAAAATATGAAAATATTTTTGAATAACAAACTAGATTTTGGTTAATACTAGATAGATGGCGCCAATATGTGGTGTGTGTTTAGAACATTGAAGCTAGAAGTAGTGAAAATTAGGAATATCTCTAACTGAAGTGTTTGAACAAGTCTGTTTTATATTGCATTAAATAAAATATTACACACTCACTATATATATAAAATATGTATAGATATATATATGTCATAATAACAGAAATTATAAGCCCGCAGTCGTGACACGGAGTGGCAAGAGTGGTCTAGGCCAGTGGTCCCCAACCCCCGGGCCGCGGACCGGTACCGGTCCGTGGATCAAATGGTACCGGGCCGTCCAAGAAATATTAAATTATTTCCATTTTATTTCTTTGGTGTATTTATCTCGGGTTTGTGCGGTTCTAATCTATGAAATGTCCACTCAAATTAGAAGGCGGTAAATCAGAACTTGAAATTTGTTCTGTTACTAGAGCTTCAATTATGATTTCTGAATTCTGTATGTCTCTATTTTCTAATTTTGACAAATGTGACAACTGTTTTCAAGTTGGCAGACAAAGTAGCTGCATTTAAATCCAAACTCAAGCTGTGGGGACGGCGCGTGAACAGAGACATTTTGGACATGTTTCAGACATTAGCGGGGATTTTAGGCGAGACTGAGCCTAAACATTCATTCTCCTAGTTGGTGCACGATCACCTGACTTTGCTTTTAAAAGAGTTAGAGCGCTTCGTGGGTTTTTTGTGGTTGGGAAACTATTTTATTGATTTAGCGTTCTAGTGAGTTATAAAATGTTAAATCATATTATATTCATTTTTTGTTGTAACTGTATTTTATTTTGAAGGCATGTTTAAATCCAATTAAATTAAAATTATTAAATCAAAACAATCTAAAATATAAACAATCAACGTATCTCTACACCCCCCCCCCAGTGGGCCGCGTTAAAATTATCAAACGTTGATCCGGTCCGCGGCGATAAAAAGGTTGGGGAGCACTGGTCTAGGCAACCGGATGAGGATGATCCATTGGCGGGGAGTGTGGTGGTGGTTCCATAAAAAGAGACAAAAATTCTCTAACAAAATCTTTATTCAATAACGAAAATGTAACATCGTAGCTGGCGTGAAAGCTGTTGAGGGGCCGGAGCCCTGTACGGTTCTGTGGCTTCCTATTCTAAGGGGCTCATGGAATAAGTGTATAATACACAATGAATTCACCAGAGGGATGAGAATTAAAGAAATACTATTGGACAGGGAATCTAACAAGAACTTTCATTGGTAGAGGTCGGAAGTTAAGAGAAGAGGTAATTTTATCTTACAGGCGATTTGAGAGGAATAAGTGGTCTTGTGAGGTCCAGTCAAACTGGGAGGTCGGGAGGTGAAAGGGGATGGCAAGATATATGACCTAATGAGCTATTGAACAAACAAGACGAAAGACTGAAAGGGAAGTGGGGTGACTAAGGGACTGGTCTCTGGTGATAATTGTATTAGGGGGTTAGTTTTAGGTATCGTTTCATATCCCCCCCCCATTTAGAAGGGAAAGTTTTACCTTTCCAGAAAGGCTTTCACTAATTTCTCAACAATACAACAAAGTACAAAATAACATTTCAAAACAAAATATGATACATATCCACAAATAATACAACATTAATTTGCTAGTTTTAAATAGATGGTCAATGAAAGTAAAATATATCTATTATAAAGACTTCAAAATTTATCCTTACACCTTCATAAAAGCTTCCATTTCTCCTCTACTTAATGACAATTCTAAAGTTTTGTGTTTACCAAAACAGAAATTCAATTATCTTACACATACAATTTTGAGTAAGATTTCTATACATGATGTTAAAGGAAATACATAGTAATACAATTTTTGGGGATGAACCATATACCACATCATATTCACATCATTAGACAATTTCTACATTCAATGTGTAGATTGAAGCTCTTAAAAGCTCATGCGCTTCTCATTCTACATCTATTAATAATCGTGACAAAGAGAGTAATAAAGAAGACGATCAAAAAAACTCTCAGGAATTTGGATGTGTAATTGGGACGACTTCTCTGTAATAGTACTGACACGCCAGTGGTGTCAATACCTACGAGAGCGTTACTGTAAGTAAGTTAGAAATGAGCTCCGTATATCTCTAATGGAGTTACTACTCATTTCAAGCTACTAATTTACATCAAGAATCCTGAACAATTGAAAATGTATTTGTTGTTGCATAGTAATGAAGTTTTCTACTATCATTCTTAACTTCAAATACTGTGTTTCGTGATCAGTGTTTGTAGAGTTCGAGTATTAGTAACTCTTTCATTATCAGTACAAAGATAAAAACTAAATCTACGTAATGAGAGAATGGAATGTTGAGGAAAACAGTTTTACATCAAAGTGTCCTCGTACGATAAAAATTTAAAGGAACTACCCTAAAAACTTTCCATATCATGTAGTAGAAAGATTAGGACATTTTACAAGTATACAGAATAAAAACTTTAGCTGGTTCATCCCTTACTAACACACTACAACAATTCAATAAGCAATGAGATGGCTATTCAAAAAAAAATAATAATCCCAGTACATACTAAACATTATTCAACACGAAAATAATTATTTACACATCGTTCGACAGATTATTAATGCTCAATTGAACACATTTCATGCATCATGTAATAGTATTATTTACATGATCATCATCCATTATCAATGTAATAATTTCCTCCAAGATGAAAGAATCAAATTAACTACAAAAATTTTCCTTCACATTTAAATTAGAAATCGTTTCAATCGAAAAGTAAAGAATTGATTTCAAAACACTTTCTCAGAACTTTGCTGGTAACGACAATGCACAACATAAAAAATCATTGGAAGGCGCCTGTGTAAATAGAGAAGACGGACTCGACGGTATTGTGTGGTCAGTTTAAGAGGGACACCCACGTGATCTGATGAAAGCAAAGATACCCTGTGTTGGAGGCCGGTCAATTTTTTTTGCGGTGGTGTCAACTCTTTGTGTGCCCTTAGAGGAGGGGTTCCATGGTGGGGTCGTTTTGTTCAACTTGTGTGTCCGAAGGGAAGTAAGTCGTAAATCAGAGGTCGTTAAGCTATCTTTCAACGGGAGATGAAAGTAAGGGGGCTTACTAGGGGACTTAAGAACTGGTATCTTAGAAAAGACACCTTTTCGGTGTTGGGAACTCGAATGGGAATTTTACTTTTCCTAACTGGAAGTGGTGCAATTTGGTAATCGGATGCCGGGTTAAAATGCCGTAGTCTTGTCGAATGTACTATTTCAGAATCCTTTTGGTGGAGAGGGTTAGGCCTATTGATCTCATAGTTTACGTCAGAAAGTTTCTTTAAGATAACGTATGGTCCTGTGAAAGTCGGGTTTAACTTTCGACTATTGGGATAAATAAATTCTTCATACATTACAGAGTCTCCGCTTTTAAAATTACTTTTAGTGAAACGGGTGAAAATTCTTTTTTGAAATCTCGTGGAATTTTTTAGTTTTTTCTTCGGCAATTTTTCGGGCTTCTTCAATAGGCGGGTACAAATTTGGTTCAACCAAAGGGTCATAAAGACATTTTCCATACATTAAATATGTAGGTGGGAACTTAGCAATCGAATGAGGAGTGTTGTTGTAATCTTCCGTGACTTGTTTCAGTAATTGCGTCCAAGGAGTAGTACTTGGTTGAGCATTAATTTTACATTTCAACCTAGTTATAAGGGTTTGATTGACGCGCTCAACTTTATTATTAGTTTGGGGTCTGTGTGCAGAAGTTAATAATTGCGTAACGTAGTATTTTTTCAAGAAATGCTTAAATTTAGGTGACGTAAAAGCTACATGTCTGTTATTCAGAATTTTCTTTGGAGCTTGAGTTTGAAATACCTGTTTAAGACAGTTGATATAAGCATCTGTTGTCACACTTTTTGAAGGAAATGTGCAAATGTTGCATGATCGATTAAAATATGCAAGTATTTTTTAGGAGAGCCATAGTAGCTTAATCCTCCAACCGTATCAACTGAAATTAACTCAAAGGGTTTATGGCTTGTGGGAACTGACTCTAAAAGGCCATATTTCTTTTGTTTTTTTCCTTTTATTTAATTGGCAAACTTCACAGTGTCGGACATAATTCCAAACATCATTTACTATACCAGGCCAATAATATTGTGGCGATAATAAATTTAACATAGATGACACTCCTAGGTGTCCATATTCAATATGTGCTCTCTCTAATACTTTCGAACGTAGAGAGAATGGGACGACAACTTTATTTAAACCTTGTTTCTTAAACGTCCAAAGATTATCCTTTTTTTTTTTTTTTTTTTTTTTTTTTTTTTTGTATTTTCTATTGTAAACGTTGTCCTTTTCCTGACTTTCTTTGAGCTCCGAATGAGTCAATAACTGTGCTCTTGGCAGCATGTGATTACTTATGGGGTCTAGTTAGCATGTCGGCTTCTGCATTAGTGGTTCCTTTTTTGTATTTAATTGTAAAATTATACATTGATAGTTTCAACGACCATATAAAAAGTCTACCGGTTCAGTGTTTAATATTTTTGAGCCAAACCAGGGCAGCGTGATCAGTATAAATAGTGAAGTAATTACCATCAGCCTATTTAAATCATTTTTTCTTTTTAAATTTTCTCTCTTAAATTAAGCAATTCAGTTTTATGTCACACACACCTGATGACGGGGAGTTAAGCTGCTTTGCAGTAGGCACTCCGGAAGTAATTGTCCAGTCCAGTCCAGTCCATGAAGATAGCAATAAAATTTATCAACGGAATCTATTATTGCCAAACGCTCGAGTTCTGTGATCGCGTAATTTTTTTCGTAGGGTCGTAATTTTCTAGAATAGAAGGAAACTGGGTGTATTGAACCATCTGTATGTTCTTGTTTTAAAAGTCCTGAAATTGCTTCTCCTGAGGCATCGATGCACAAATGATATGGATAATTCGGGTTAAATAAACTTAACATGGGCTTGGAAAATAAAATATCTTTGAGATTTTTAAATGAGGGTAGACACTCTTCCGACAATTGATATTTTACATCTTTTTTAAGAAGGTTGTTCAGTGGGGATCGAATTTTTGCATAATCTAGAATGAATTTATTGTAGACGTTAATACTACCAAGAAATCTCTGTAACTCTTTTGTGTTTCTGGGTGGTTGAAATTTGTTGATGGTTTCGACGTTAGTGTTACTAGGTTTGTATGTACTATTCTCAATCTCATATCCCAAAAAATTGATTTTGGTTTTCGCGAAGTTGCATTTTGAAAGCTTTAGCTTTACGTTTTCTTTCTCGCATATGTCAAAGATGAGTTTTAAATGATCCAGATGTTCTTCATAATTTTGGGGAAATATAATTATATCATCAAAATAATTTAGAGCAAATTTAACTTGATGTTTATTTAGAATTTGCCTTATGGCGCGTTGGAATATTATATAACGTTTTTCCATCCAAAGGGTAATCGTTTCCATTTGTACAAACCAAAATTTGAGGTAAATGCAAGTTTTTCTGTATCCTTATCTTTAATTTTGATGTGCAAGTATCCAGAGGCTAAATCGAGTGTTGAGAACATTTTTGCATGGTACAATTGATCCAATACAGCATCGATACGAGGAATGGGTTCGGAATCAGTTTTTGCAATTTCATTCAATTTTCGATAGTCGATGCATAAACGAGTTTTAGAGTTTTCGTCTAGTTTATAAGCTAGAGTTACAGGAGCTGCATAAGGGCTGTAAGATGGTTTGATTATGTCTGCCTTTAAAAGTTCATCAATTTGTTTCTTGATTTCTGCATTGTCTTTAGGCGAGGCTCTGTATAGGCGACAAGCAATTGTCAGTTCCGAGTTTAAAATAACTCGTTGAGGTTTAAATTAATTGAGCCTACATCATATTTAATCTTGCCAAAGACATTTTTGTGTTTGTTAATTAGAGCAGTTAATTTTCTATCAGAGTTAACACCATAATTGATATTATCCACATTATCATTAGAATTAACACAAGGAATAAAACAGTATTTAATATTATCATTCTTACCACAAGAGTACACATTTTCATACTTATTATTTTCAATTTTAGAACATTGTTTATCACAAGTATTCTAACTAACAGTATTTTCATAGGATTCCAAATTATTGCTTTGATTGTTATTAGAACATCTCGAATAACCTGGATCACAAAAATGATGTGATATTTGTACAAAAGTTAAAGGAATATTTGACGTAACATTATGATTCATTTGAAATATTTCTCGTATTGTGAAATTGATTTTCAAATTAAATATATTAACAGTTTCTAAATTCAACAGTGCATAATTTAAAGTAGAGTTTATGGCTAAAAATTCAAGTTGTTTTGTAATGACACCAATTTTAATATTGATTAAAACAATTTCACTTACCCGAATAGCACCAACTGCCTTTTGAATTTGGATCTTGGGGTTCACAGTAAGAGTGTCATAAGAGTGAAATCTTTTGTTATTCATGGTATTTATCGAACAAGAATAGGAGCAACCGACAACAATGGAACCTTTTCTCATTCTTCATCAATCAACAATATATTTGAACTGATTTTACAAAAGAGGGATTGTTTTGTCCATAGAACACAGTGCTGAACAGTCATTTCAATTAACGATACCCCGACGTATGTTAGATTTGTTCATTGTTTTCTAGTCGCTTTGCATTCGATGGCTGCGCCAAATGGGAGCCCGAAAAACTGTACGAGGAACATTTTGACAGTTAAGTTTTATATAGATGTACTAAAATCGCACTTTAAAATATATAAGGGGTAGCCACTACCGTTTACCATTATCGGATACTTGTACAAGAGAAAAATCACATTTTGTGGTTGACAGAACCTGAATAATACAGGGGGAACCTTTAACAACCAACTCGTTCCATTAATGCACACTTCAATTCAACAACATACTATACATCTTTTTATTGCATTCCCCTTTACATTTTATCCTTACATTATATTTTTTGCAGCGATTCATTTAAGCATAATCAGAATTGTGGAAAAACACCCTTATTTCTTATAAATGAAAATAGAAAAATTAAGAGGATACAACAGAATGTGGTGTTCGCCCTTCCAAGTACTGGCCACGACCGAATGTGCTTCACTTCGGTGATCAAACGAGAAGCATTTTGTTCAACATGGTATGACGCTAGCACACGTTTGACAGTAAGCAGGAAAAAAGAAGCGAGTAAGATTTGAAAGCAGAATGGTTTGCTTTGAAAATTGTTTTAAGTAGACTTCTACCGAAATGAGTAGCATTTAGGAAATATATATATTTAAACAAAATAACGAAATCTTAAAATTTAATGAATTACCTTACCTGTAAATATGAGTAAATTACTGCTCCGAATTAGATTTCTTGTCGTGGTGGGTATACACGTTTTAAATCATAAATTTAAAAACTTCGTCGAGTCCTGGAGACAATGCCCAAAAGAAAAAATATAATCTAAACAGTCAATTCCATAATAGTTGTGTGAACAATAACGGAATGCAATGGAACTTCTCTGGAGTCTGAACAATGAAATTCATTTCAATTTTAAAAGAGTGAAATGTATTGTTGATCAAGGTATTTATCGAACAAGAATAGGAGCAACCGAAAACAATGGAACCTTTTCTTATTCTTCATCAATCAACAATATATATGAACTGATTTTACAAAAGAGGGATTGTTTTGTCCATACAACACAGTGCTGAAACCGCCATTTGAATTAACAATACCCCGAAGTATTTAAATTTCTTCATTGTTCTCTAGTCTCTTTGCATTTGATGTCTGCGCAAAAAGGTAGCCAGAAAAAGTGTACAAGGAACATTTTGACAGTTAAGTTTTACATAGATGTAATAAAATCGCACTTTAAGATATATAAGGGGTAGCCACTACCGTTTACCACTATCGGATACTTATACAAGAGAAAAATCCCATTTTTCTTGTTGCCAGCACCTGAATGGCAAAGGGGGAACCTTTTACAACCAACTCGTTCCATTAATGCACACTTCAATTCAACAACATACCGTACATCTTTTTATAGCATTCCCCTTTACATTTTTTTTCTTGAAATTACATTTTTTTTTTTGCAGAGATTCATTTAAGTATAACCCGAAAAGTGGAAAAACACCCTTATTTCTTATAAATAAAAATACAAAAATTTAGAGGAGCCAACAGCATGTGGTGTTTGCCCTTCCAAGTACTGACGACGATCGAATGTGCTTCACATCGGTGATCGAACGGGAAGCATTTTGTTCAACATGGTATGACCGCTGGCAGACGTTTGACAGGAAGCAGGAAAAAAGAAGCGAGTAAGATTTGAAAGCAGAATGGTTTGGTTCGAAAATTGTTTGAAGTAGACTCTCTCTCTCTCTCTCTCTCTTCTATCGAAAAGAGTACATTTAGGAAATTTATTTATTTAAACAAAATAACGACATCTCAAAATTTTATGAATTACCTTACCAGTAAATATGAGTAAATTACTGTTCCGAATTAGATTTCTTGTCGTGGTGGGGATACACGTTTTAAATCAAAACTCAAAAAACTTCGTCGAGTCCTGGAGACAATGCCCAAAAGAAAAAATATAATCTAAACAGTCAATTCTATAATTGTTGTGTGAACAATAATGGAATACAATGGAACTTCTCTGGAGTCTAAACAATGAAATTCTTTCCAATTGCAAAAGGGTGAAATCTATTGTTAGTCATGGTATTTATCGAACAAGAATATTAGCAACGGAAAACAATGAAACCTTTTCTTATTCATCTTCAATCAACAATATATTTGAACTGATTTTACAAAAGAGGGATTGTTTTCTCCATAGAAGACAGTGATGAAACAGTCATTTCAATTAAAATTCAATTCAGCCAAACGGGAGCACGAAAAACTGTACAAGGAACATTTTGACAGTTAAGTTTTATATAGATGTATTAAAATAGCACTTTAAAATATATAAGGGGTAGCCATTACCGTTTACCATTATCGGATACTTGTACAAGAGAAAAATCCCATTTTTCTTGTTGCCAGCGCCTGAATGGCAAAGGGGGAACCTTTTACAACCAACTCGTTCCATTAATGCACACTTCAATTCAACAACATACCGTACATCTTTTTATAGCATTCCCCTATACACTTTTGTCTTGAAATTATATTTTTTTGCAGCGATTCATTTAAGCATAACCCGAATTGTGGAAAAACACCCTTATTTCTTATAAATAAAAACACTTTTTTCTTATAAATAAAATAGAAAAATTTAGAGGAGCCAACAGCATGTGGTGTTTGCCCTTCCAAGTACTGACCACGATCGAATGTGCTTCAATTCGGTGATCGAACGAGAAGCATTTTGTTCAACATGGTATGACGTTGGCACACGTTTGACAGGAAGCAGGTAAATAGAAGAGTAAGATTTGAAAGCAGAATGGTTTGCTTTGAAAATTGTTTGATGTAGAATTCTACCGAAAAGAGTAGCATTTAGGAAATATATACAGGGTGGTCCCGAATTCATGGTACAAACTTTAATGGTAGGTACAGGACATTGTAACAATGATTTATTGTATAGGAATGTATAGTCGCAAGTGACGCGGTGAGGCGTAAACAGGGGAAATAAAAGGAAAGAGAAATGGAGTGATCGGTTGGTATCATTGCCGGTAGAGGGCAGTAGATGTCTAGCCGCTGTTGAACATGATGCATCGCAGTAGGGAAAAGCGCCATTCACAATTGTGCTGCCGTAGACGATGGGTGACTTTACGTATGCAGAAAAAGCAGACATGCATTACATGTACGGCCGTGCAAATGGTAACGGCAGAGCTGCGTTACGAATGAATCGCGCGGAGTATCCTGATCGACGAATGCCGGATCATAGAATTTTTCAACGGTTACATCGTCAACTTTGTGAAACAGGTGCGTTCGACGTCAACAGACATGGCGCTGGTCGAGTAAGAGCTGTACGCACTCCAAGGCTGGAAGAAAGCATCTTGAACATTGTGGCTGATAGACCCGAGTCAAGCACAAGAACTGTTGCGCGTGACGTAGGTGTGAGTCATCAGACTGTATGCAGAGTGTTAAACGAAAATCGCTTACACCCCTTCCATTTTCAGAAAGTACAAGCATTGAATCCGGCAGATTATCCTCGCCGCGTGAACTTCTGCCTGTGGGTGATGCAGCAATGTGCGTTGCAGCCGGATTTCGTAGATTATGTGCTATTTACAGATGAAGCGACATTTTCACGCGAGGGTGTCTTTAATGCGCACAATTCCCATGTGTGGGCAACCGATAATCCACATGCAACGCGTCGACATGCGTTTCAACAACGTTTCAGTATTAATGTGTGGGCTGGTATTGTGAACGACTTTTTGATTGGCCCATACTTACTACCCACGCGGCTCACTGGCGGAAGCTATCTTATTTTTCTGAAAGAAGTGTTACCACAACTGCTGCATGATGTTCCGATCGCCATTCGTAACCGCATGTGGTTTCAGCACGATGGGGCGCCAGCACACTTCAGCATTGATGTACGGAATTACCTGAATGCCACGTTTGGTACTCGATGGATTGGGCGTGGTGGACCAGTCCCTTGGCCACCCCGATCTCCCGATTTATCGAGCCTCGATTACTTTTTATGGGGACATCTAAAGCATCTTGTTTATGAGACTCCAGTTGACTCAGATGAGGATCTCGTCGCTCGCTTATCTGTAGCTGCTGCAGGTGTGCGTGAAATACCAGGCATCTTTGAACGTGTACGCCAATCGCTCCACCGACGCTGTCAAGCATGTATCGATACTGGTGGACGCAATTTTGAACAATTACTGTAAACATGACACTTGTCAACAACGCTTTCAATAAAATCTTTGTTTTTCCTTTCGGCCGTTATTTCCCCTGTTTTCGCCTCACCGCGTCACTTGCGACTATACATTCCTATACAATAAATCATTGTTACAATGTCCTGTACCTACCATTAAAGTTTGTACCATGAATTCGGGACCACCCTGTATATTTAAACAAAATAACGACATCTCAAAATTTTATGAATTACCTTACCAGTAAATATGAGTAAATTACTGTTCCGAATTAGATTTCTTGTCGTGGTGGGGATACACGTCTTAAATCATAACTAAAAAAACTTCGTCGAGTCCTGGAGACGATGCCCAAAAGAAAAAATATAATCTAAACAGTCAATTCCATAATAGTTGTGTGAACAATAACGGAATGCAATGGAACTTCTCTGGAGTCTGAACAATGAAATTCATTTCAATTGTAAAAGAGTGAAATGTATTGTTGATCATGTTATTTATCGAACAAGAATAGGAGCTACCTACAACAATGGAACCTTTTCTTATTCATCTTCAATCAACAATATATTTGAACTGATTTTACAAAAGAGGGATTGTTTTCTCCATACAACACAGTGCTGAAACTGCCATTTGAATTAACAATACTACGACGTATTTACATTTCTTCATTGTTCTCTAGTCTCTTTGCATTTGATGTCTGCGCAAAAAGTTAGCCCGAAAAACTTTACGAGGAACATTTTGACCGTTAAGTTTTATATAGATGTACTAAAATCGCTCTTTCAAAAATTTAAGGGGTAGTCGCTTCTGTTTACCATTATCAGATTTTTGTACAAGACAAATCCCATTTTGCTGGTTGCCAGCACCAGAATGACAAAGGGGGAACCTTTAACAACCAACTCGTTCCATAGAACAACACTAGTACACAACATATTTCCAATGCACACTTCAATTCAACAACATTATTCATATTCATATTCATATAGAGTGGGGAGGTCAGGAAAGCCCTAGGTGCTGATTCCACTAGGGAATATTGCACCAAACCCCATTGTTTTTCGATACTCCTGTCAGAGAAAGCCAGATTCCTTAAGAAAGGTCAAAAGGCTTTTGACAAGTTCTTCGTGAATTGTATCAAGTTCTGTTCCAAGACCTAGACTTGAGTACTTTATGTGAAGCAGAGCTTCGCATTCAAAAAGTATGTGGTGGGCAGTTTCCTCCACCATATTGCATTTCCTGCATAGAGGTTGTTCTCTAAAGATTCCCATCCTATGAAGGTGTTTTCTTAAGTGATAGTGGCCTGTGAGAAATCCAACTATCACTCTCATCTTACCCCTGCTAAGACGAAGGATCTGAGATCATATTTTTATGGAAGGTTCTTGAATCATAAGCCTTGCATGTTTTTGATCGGTGGTTTGATTTCACTTTTTTGTAGTTTCTTAAGCATTTTTTTCTATCACCCTTTTTGAGGTAGTCTTAGAGATCACGCAAAAAGGCTCAGGGTTTAAAGGTAGGTCTGCTGTCCCCAGTTTGGCTAACTTATCTGCATTTTCGTTTCCTTCTACACCAGTATGCCCTGGTATCCAAGTAAGAAAGATCCTATTATGGGTCCCCAAGTCTTGCAGAAGGTTCCTACGTTCCCCAACAAGTTTGGAGCTTATTTGGAATGAGTTTATTGCCTTTAAGGCTGCGTGACTGTCACTAAATATGTAGATATTCCTATTTGAGTAGGATCTTCTAGAACATTCATGTAGACAGTAGATGATAGCAAGCAGTTCCGCTTGAAATACAGTGGAATGTTTTCTTAATTTTCGGGAAATCCTTGCCTTAGGTCTGACCCCACAGATTCCAGCACCTGCCTTTTCGTTTAGTTTGGAGCCATCTGTGTACCACACAATGTCTCCATTTGTGAGCTTGTAGTTTTCCTCTTTCCATTCCTCTCTTAGGTCAATAAGTACCTCAAAGGGTCTTTGAAAGAGGAATCTTGTCACCATGATGTCAGAGGGCATCAAAAGTACAGGGTCAAAGAATTTTTGGTTAATACTGGTGAGGGACTTTTAACTGGCAAAATCCATCCGCAGTCCAGCATTTTCCAGTTTGCAGGAACTTCTTCTGGCAGCACCACTGATAAAGATATCAAGAGGGACGACAGATAGAATAATTTCCATGGCTCTGGTGGGAGTGGAGGATATTGCACCAGTTATACTCAGGCAGGCAGCTCTTTGAAGACTGTCTAGCTTCGTCTTAACAGTCAATTATTCCGTCTTTTTTCACCAGACCACAGCCGCATAGGTCACAATGGGTCTTATAGCCATAGTGTATAGCCAATAAGTCATTCTTGGCCTTAGACCCCCGTAATTTACCAAGAACTCTTCTACATCGTAGAAATCCAACTTTTCCTTGTTTAATTTTACTTTTCAAATGCTGTTTCCAGGTCAATTTAGTGTTCAGTATAACTCCCAGATATTTAACCTGGCTCAGCATATTTACTTTTTTCCCTAGTAGGGTAGGTATATCACTTTTGTCAATGCAGGTTCTTCTTCGTGTAAATGGGACAAGAGTAGTCTTTTGAGGATTAACTCTTAAATTCTTTTCACAGCACCATCTTGCGATTATGTTCAGGCATGGTCTTAACTGCATGATATTTATCAACGTTTTCTCATCCATGCCCGATATGTAGACGACAATGTCATCTGTATATATCTGGGCATAAACGCCACTTTGATTGAGGTCTGCAATTAGGTCATCAACCACCAGATTCCACAACAGAGGGGAGAGAACTCCTCCCAGAGGGCAGCCTCTAGTGGGTCTAACCTGAAGTGTTGCCCCAAACAACTCGGTTGTAATAACTGTGTCTGTCAACAGTATACCATACAACTTTTTATTGCTTTCCCCTTTACATTTTTTTAAAGTTATATTTTTTTGCAGAGATTCAGTTAGCATAACACGACATGTGGAAAAAGACTTTTATTTCCTATAAATACAAATACAAGAATTAAGAGGAGCCAACAGCATGTGGTGTTTGCCCTTCCAAGTACTGACCACGACCGAATGTGCTTCACTTCGGTGATCGAACGAGAAGAATTTTGTACAACATGGTATGACCGTTGGCAGACGTTTGAAAGGAAGCACGAAAAAAGGAACGAGTAAGATTTGAAAGCAGAATGGTTTGCTTCGAAAATTGTTTGAAGTAGACTTCTATCGAAAAGAGTAGCATTTAGAAAATTTATATATATAAACAAAATAACGACATCTTAAAATTTTATTAAATACATTACCTGCAAATACGTGTAAATTACTGTTCCCAGTTAGATTCCTTGTCGGGGATGGGGGGATACACGTTGTAAATCATAACTAAAAATGCTTCGTAGCGTCCTGGAAACAATGCCCAAAAGAAAAAATTTAATCTAAACAGTCAATTCCATAATAGTTGTGTGAACAATAACGGAATACAATGGAACTTCTCTGGAGTCTGAACAATGAAATTCATTTCAATTGTAAGAGTGAAATGTTTTGTTGGTCATGGTATATATCTGCTGGGTACAAAATTTTCGAAACCATCCGTTCAACCTTTTGTCGTTAAATTATAAGCATGGATACTTGATAAACATGTACGCTTTTGCTCCGGGACGTTTCACTGGAAATTTTACCTAAGTTCTTCCCCTATCAATGTGTGCTAAGTCCCTCGCTTTTCAACGGTACATTTGTACTCAATCCTCGAGTTTTTTTAAATTTGAATGCCCAACCAATCACGGCACGCCAGCGAGATGACGAAGCGTTTTTGAAAAGGCTGGGAAATAGTTCACCCTTCGTTTTCTCGTGCCGATTTAGGCGAAAAATAGTTTTCCTGAGAGTTCACGGGAGAAGAACTTAAACCACTCAACATCCCAGGTTACGAAGATATAAGAGAGGCGGGAAGAGCAAACCCCTCCTATTCGCCTGAACTTCGTGAAGTTACGACCTCGTGTCTGGGGTCATCCTCCGCGGTGACCCCAGACGCCCTTTTTTGGAAGCCGTTTTTTTTTCACAGAGCGTGGTTTGGCGGTTTGAGGACGCTGGTTTTTTCGGGACGTTCGGTGTTCAGAGATTTCTTTAAAACCACGATCCTAGTCTTTTTTTTTATTCGGGAAAATTTACGGCGTCCGTTGGAGTTGCTGAGGAAGTTGGTCTGGAAAACCACAGATTCCTGCCCATGAATTGAGATGGATAATAAAAGAGACCAACTGCAAGACATCCTGACACCCTGTGCTTGGGTGGAGCATGATCCAACGCCATTCCTGGTTTCAACCTGAATGAGTCAGACCAACTGCAAGACATCCTGACACCCTGTGCTTGGGTGGAGCATGATCCAACGCCATTCCTGGTTTCAACCTGAGTGAGTCAGACCAACTGCAAGACATCCTGACACCCTGTGCTTGGGTGGAGCATGATCCAACGCCATCCCTGGTTTCAACCTGAGTATGAACCTCCCTGGGACCTAGAAGAAGGAGACGAAAGAGACTTTCGTAAACCCGTCCAAAGTGGCCACTTCTCTCGCTTCTGAACCCGATCTGAATACATCGCCCAGAAAACAACGATGGGCAAATATTATTTTTGTTTTCATTATTTATTCTTTTAGTTCTTGCTCCTGAAACGATTCTTTTGATATTTTCCCTTTTTTTTTGACCCGTGAAACGTCTCTTGAGCAAAAGCCCTTATTTTGGTTAACCCATTATAATATCGACTTGAATAACCAAATTGCATGCTTGAATAACCAGGATCTTTTATAAGAATTGATAGTAATTTTTTTTTTTGTGTATGACCTAGGGAGAGTGAATATTATTTTTATCAAGATGTGTTTTATACCAATGTTTATTTAAATAAATTTCATCCTTTTTATCTTTGAAGATTTTGTTTTCTTTCCCCTTCTTTTAGTGAAACCTAATTTCACTGTCTTTACTTAGTTCCATCATCAATTACAGTCAGTAAGAGCCTTTTACACAGGGTTTTGTTCACACCGTAATGTAGAATTTGTTTAATTTTCCAAGCTCGTTAAGAGTATCAGATTCAATTAGAAAAACCCAACATATCGAACAAGAATAGGAGCAACCGACAACAATGGAACCTTTTCTTATTCATCTTCAATCAACAATATATTTGATCTGATTTTACAAAAGAGGGATTGTTTTCTCCATAGAAGACAGTGCTGAAACAGTCATTTCAATTAAAATTCAATTCAGACAAATGGGAGCACGAAAAACTGTACGAGGAACATTTTGACAGTTAAGTTTTATATAGATGTATTAAAATCGCACTTTAAAATATATAAGGGGTAGCCACTACCGTTTACCATTATCGGATACTTGCACAAGAGAAATATCCCATTTTTTTTGTTGCCAACACCTGAATGGCCAAGGGGGAACCTTTTACAACCAACTCGTACCATTAATGCACACTTCAATTCAACAACGTACCATACATCTTTTTATTGCTTTCCCCTTTCCATTTTTTTTAAATTATATTTTTTTGCAGAGATTCATTTAGCATAACACGAATTGTGGAAAAAGACTTTTATTTCTTATAAATAAAAATACAAAAATTAAGAGGAGCCAAAACAGCATGTGGTGTTCGTTCTTCCAAGTACTGACCACGACCGAATGTGCTTCACTTCGGTGATCGAACGAGAAGCATTTTGTTCAAGATGGCAGGACCGTTGGTAGACGTTTGACAGGAAGCACGAAAAAAGGAGGAAATAGGATTTGAAAGCAGAATGGTTTGCTTCGAAAATTGTTTGAAGTTGACTTCTATCGAAAAGAGTACATTTAGGAAATTTATTTATTTAAACAAAATAACGACATCTTAAAATTTTATGAATTACATTACCTGTAAATATGTGTAAATTACTGCTCCGAATAAGATTTCTTGTCGTGTTAGGGATACACATTTTAAATCATAACTCAAAAAACTTCGTCGTGTCCTGGAGACAATGCCCAAAATAATAAATATAATCTAAACAGTCAATTCTATAATTGTTGTGTGAACAATAATGGAATACAATGGAACTTCTCTGGAGTCTGAACAATGAAATTCTATCCAATTGCAAAAGGGTGAAATCTATTGTTAGTCATGGTATTATCGAACAAGAATATTAGCAACGGACAACAATGAAACCTTTTCTTATTCTTTATCAATCAACAATATATTTGAACTGATTTTACAAAAGAGGGATTGTTTTGTCCGTAGAACACAGTGCTGAAACAGTCATTTGAATTAACAATACCCCGACGTATTTTAGATTTGTTCATTGTTCTCTAGTCTCTTTGCATTCGAATGCTGCGCCAAACGGGAGCCCGAAAAACTGTGCGAGGAACATTTTGACAGTTAAGTTTTGTATAGATGTACTAAAATCGCTCTTCAAAAAACATTTAGGGGGTAGCCACTTCCGTTTACCATTATCAGATTTTTGTACAAGACAAATCCCATTTTGCTGGTTGCCAGCACCTGAATGACAAAGGGGGAACCTTTAACAACCAACTCGTTCCATAGAACAACACTAGTACACAACATATTTCCAATGCACACTTCAATTCAACAACATTATTCATATTCATATAGAGTGGGGAGGTCAGGAAAGTCCTAGGTGCTGATTCCACTAGGGAATATTGCACCAAACCCCATTGTTTTTCGATACTCCTGTCAGAGAAAGCCAGATTCCTTAAGAAAGGCCAAAAGGCTTTTGACAAGTTCTTCGTGAATTGTATCAAGTTCTGTTCCAAGACCTAGACTTGAGTACTTTATGTGAAGCAGAGCTTCGCATTCAAAAAGTATGTGGTGGGCAGTTTCCTCCACCATATTGCATTTCCTGCATAGAGGTTGTTCTCTAAAGATTCCCATCCTATGAAGGTGTTTTCTTAAGTGATAGTGGCCTGTGAGAAATCCAACTATCACTCTCATCTTACCCCTGCTAAGACGAAGGATCTGAGATGATATTTTTATGGAAGGTTCTTGAATCATAAGCCTTGCATGTTTTTGATCGGTGGTTTGATTTCACTTTTTTGTAGTTTCTTAAGCATTTTTTCTATCACCCTTTTTGAGGTAGTCTTAGAGATCACGCAAAAAGGCTCAGGGTTTAAAGGTAGGTCTGCTGTCCCCAGTTTGGCTAACTTATCTGCATTTTCGTTTCCTTCTACACCAGTATGCCCTGGTATCCAAGTAAGAAAGATCCTATTATGGGTCCCCAAGTCTTGCAGAAGGTTCCTACATTGCCCAACAAGTTTGGAGCTTATTTGGAATGAGTTTATTGCCTTTAAGGCTGCGTGACTGTCACTAAATATGTAGATTTTCCTATTTGAGTAGGATCTTCTAGAACATTCATGTAGACAGTAGATGATAGCAAGCAGTTCCGCTTGAAATACAGTGGAATGTTTTCTTAATTTTCGGGAAATCCCCTTGCTTTAGGTCTGACCCCACAGATTCCAGCACCTGCCTTTTCGTTTAGTCTGGAGCCATCTGTGTACCACACAATGTCTCCATTTGTGAGCTTGTAGTTTTCCTCTTTCCATTCCTCTCTTAGGTCAATAAGTACCTCAAAGGGTCTTTGAAAGAGGAATCTTGTCTCCATGATGTCAGAGGGCATCAAAAGTATAGGGTCAAAGAATTTTTGGTTAATACTGGTGTATGACTTTTGGCTGGCAAAATCCATCCACAGTCCAGCATTTTAGAGTTTGTAGGAACTTCTTCTGGCAGCACCACTGATAAAGATATCAAGTGGGACGACAGATAGAAT
The DNA here is from genome assembly GCA_947359465.1 of Metellina segmentata. Lineage (NCBI taxonomy): Eukaryota > Metazoa > Arthropoda > Arachnida > Araneae > Tetragnathidae > Metellina > Metellina segmentata. The sequence continues at coordinate 27,785,746 of OX375875.1, read as the reverse complement.
AATTTCCATGGCTCTGGTGGGAGTGGAGGACATTGCACCAGTTATACTCAGGCAGGAAGCTCTTTGAAGACTGTCTAGCTTGGTCTTAACAGTCAATTGTTCCGTCTTTTTTCACCAGACCACAGCCGCATAGGTCACAATGGGTCTATTAGCCATAGTGTATAGCCAATAAGTCATTCTTGGCCTTAGACCCCCGTAATTTACCAAGAACTCTTCTACATCGTAGAAATCCAACTTTTTATTGTTTAATTTTACTTTTCAAATGCTGTTTCCAGGTCAATTTAGTGTTCAGTATAACTCCCAGATATTTAACCTGGCTCAGCATATTTACTTTTTTCCCTAGTAGGGTATTTATATCACTTTTGTCAATGCAGGTTCTTCTTCGTGTAAATGGGACAAGAGTAGTCTTTTGAGGATTTACTCTCAAATTCTCAATGATCTAAATTCGTAACTACAAGGCAAGAATAAATTATTTCCTAGCTTTTTAAATAGCATCAATTCATTTAAAATGAAATTAAAACTCTTCATATATCAGTTAGAAAATCAGGATTTAAGTCAATTCCACATTTGAAAGAGCAAAGTGAATGTGCTGCGGATAACAACAATTTGACCAAATATATCGAAAAAGTCAAGTTATTGCAGGAGTCATTTGAAAGTCGTTTTCATGATCTGGCTAAAGAATAAAACTGCATGGTCGCATTTATTAACCCATTTTCACACAGTGAACAAAACGTAATGAAGATGCCTAGTAACATACAATTGGAACTTATTGATTTAAAAACAAATTGATTATTAAAAATGAAATTTGATAAGTGTCACATAAAAAGATTGTGTTTTTGGTATGTCTTATTTTTTGATTATAGGTAGGTAGTTATAGTATAGTATGGTTAGACAATTGGGATTGTGATAACTTAGGATGAGTTGAAGTGGTTCCTTACTTACTAAAGTATTAGCAAGAGGACTTCAATAGCAATAACCCTAGGTTTCCCATTAAAAATAAAGTGACTTCTTCAATAAAAAGATCAAGAGATAAAATAAGATTTCGATACGACCTGTGGTTCTTAAGATGACATTATCTGATTCTTCCAGTATTGAGGAGAGTTTTTTTTGATGAGGAGACTGGATCCGAATTTTGGAACCAGGTGAGTGTTGAACTTTCGTGACTAATCGGTAATGCAGTGGGGACAGTGGAAACGACGGCCACTTCCCAACTTTAGTTATGGGGAGAAATAATAGGATTTGGCAATTTTTGATGACACAGAATCAAAAATAGATGATTGAGAGTGGAAACATTTCTTTTATTCCAATACGAAGAGGAGTTTCTATTACTTCAGCTTCACATCGGCGAGGGTCCATGCGTCCATCCTTTGATGTGGTTTGAAGGGGTAGGTGCGTTGTTCAAACAAGGCAATCTCTTACGTAGAGATCCTTGTCGGAGTAGGGCCTCAGCGAAAAATACACGGAAAAAAACAAAGAAGAAACCGCACCGGGACGGTATTCCCAAAGGCCTCTACTCCTCGAAAAAAATTGAAAAGGTTGGAGGTAACTGCGGGATCAATACAAAGAATTGTTGAAGCAAAAGAAATGTTGAATAACAGGAGCGACCATTTCCGTCAGGAAGATTAGATGGTTGAAAGGGATGTTCCACGGGAGTTGATTCAGTTCCTTTGGTCAAACACTTCCTTTCCACTCCACGATCCACAAAGTTACCCCGAACAATCCAGGCAGCCGTAACAAATTTTTTTACGTCCTCTGACGTTGGTGAAAAGTGAGAGTCTGAGGAAAATCACGCCAACACCTGTTTTTATGGGATGAATGGAAACTGCGATTTTGTCGCCAATTATGTTGCCAAAACTCCATTTTTGATGGTTTATCTCCATCCGAAATCCAGTCAGAAACCGCCAAGTGGCAACCCCACTTTGCGTCCTCCCTGGGTCTGAATGAATGAAATTGAATAAAGCGGATCATAAAATCATTCATCATATCGACTAGAAACAACTATCAAAATGACCACAAGATCTTAAACACATTTTGACAGGTGTTCAGAAGCCGTACGATCAAAATTGATGAAGTTAATTACCCTTATGATAATTGGATCTATGAATGAAAGTTGGCAAGGGGGTGACCCCTAAATTTGCCCACTTTTTCTCGGAATCGGCGGTCTTTTCGACCGTTGTGGATAGAAGGAATGCAAGGGGATTCCAGCTTGTAGCGTTGTACTTTTCCGTTGGGAAAACGAATGAGTTTCAGAAAGCGTTCGTTTCGGTGAGTTTAGGGGGTGAATCCATGAAAATTGGTGTTGTCTGTGTAATTTTTAGGTTCGGTGTAGGTGCGGTGATGATTATGAATGTAACGTTTTCAATTAACGTCACAATAAGCTTTTTTCGGATTAAAATGATTCTCACATTATTAATTTCTGGCGTTCATTACCCTGTGAACATTTTCCAGAAGTAAGAAAATTTGCAAAAAATTACATATGTCGTTTCGGAACGACATATTGATGTGAACAAGCATTTTCATCAATGAAAATTATTAAAAGCAAACGAGGTCACGAATGACTGATTCAAATTTGAAGAATTCTCTGGTGCTCTCTGGAACAAATTTAACACCGAACATTGAAAAACTAGCGAAATCCAAACAGGCTCAAAAGTCCCATTAATGGTAAGTTTTGTTTATGTTTTGGAAAAATAGTTTTATATACAATAATTAAATAACTTAAAATGTTAATTTTGTCAATAAACATACTTTTATTAAAAAGGTTATTATGAATATGCCAGGACCATGAAAGTAAGAAGGTATAAAAGGTGCTTGTGTTGTATGGCGTATTTGAACTCGTATGTGAAAAAAATTGAAGCATTGTATGTAAAAGGTTGGCCACCCCTGTTATAACCGGAAGAAAAAAAAAAACGATGTACCAAAAACCGGTTATTTTCTGAGAGTTGACATCTCTAGTAGGAATAGAACTCGAAGCAGGAATTTACTCGTAGTTGTAGGTAAAGTTTTTGAAAAAAAATTACGATTTTATTACTTTGAATATCTAAATTTCTAAATCCTCCTCTTTTCGACAGAAATATACTTCTAACGATTTTCGAAGCAAACCCTACTGCTTTCAAATTTTCCTCGCTACTTTTTTGGTATTTACTGTCAAACGTCTGCCGACGGACTTACCATGGTGAACTCACCGGTTCTCGTTCGATCGTCGAAATTTTGCACGTTCGGGCGTGGTCAGTACTTGGAAGGGTGACCTCCTGGGAACACCACGTGCTGTTGGCGCATCTAAGTTTTTGTGTTTGGAAAAAATATGGGTGCTTCTCCACATTTCGGATTATATATAGATGAATCTCTGCAAAACTTATATAATTGAAAGAAAAACATCTAAAGGGGAAGGCAATAAAACGATTAATTGAATGTTGTTCACAGTGTTAAAGTGAGCATGAATCTAACAAATTGGTAGTAAAAAGTTCAAAGTAGCCTGCAAAATGGGATTTTGCCCTTGCACACGCATTTACCGAGGGTAAGCGGAAGTGGCTTCCCCCTGAATGTTGTGAAGAGCGATATCAGTACATCTTTTCGAAACTTGATTGTCAAAAATTTACTCGTACAGTTTTCTTGAGCAAGTTTGGCACAGTCATCGAATGCAACCAGAATAGAGAACAATGAACAAAGCTAACCTACGTCGTGGTATTGTTAATTTTAATGACTGTTTCAGCACTGTGTTCTATAGCAGTGGTCCCCAACCCCCGGTCCGCGGACCGGTACCGGTCCGTGGATCAAATGGTACCGGGCCGCCCAAGGAACATTAAATTATTTCCATTTTATTTACTGTGGTGTATTTCTCTCGGGTTTGTGCGGTTCTTATCTATGAAATGTCCACACAAATTAGGAAGCGGTAAATCATAACTTGAAATTTGTTCTGTTACTAGAGTTTCAATTATGATTTCTGAATTCTGTGTGTCTCTATTTTCCAATTTTGACAAATGTGACAGCTGTTTTCAAGTTGGCAGACAAAGTAGTTGCATTTAAAGCCAAACTGAAGTTGTGGGGACGGCGCGTGAACAGAGGCATTTTGGACAGGTTTCAGACATTAGCGGGGATTTTAGGCGAGACTGAGCCTAAACATTTATTCTCCCAGTTGGTGCACAATCACCTGTCTTTGCTTTTAAAAGAGTTTTATCGCTACTTCCCAACCACAAAAGACCCACGAACTAGTAAGGAATGGATCCGCAACCCATTTGTCAACAAATCAGGCGAATCTAGCATGTCTGTGCAAGAAGATCAACTGCTGGAGATTGCAAATGAAGGCGGTCTTAAAACTACGTTCGAGACAACAACTCTGCCGGTGTTCTGGATTAAAGTCATGGCGGAATACCCTGAGATTGCCGCCACAGCACTTAAATCCCTATTGCCATTTCCGACAACCTATCTGTGTGAAGCGGGGTTTTCTGCAGTGACAGCAACCAAAACAAAATAACGGAATAAACTGGACATAAGCAACACACTTCGGGTGTCATTGTCTCCTATTACCCCCAGATGAAACCGTCTCGTTGCAATGAAACAAGCTCAGGGTTCTCATTAATTTAGCGTTCTAGTGAGTTAAAATGTTAAATCACTTTATATTCATTTTTTGGTGTAGCTGTACTTTATTTTGAAGGCATGTTTGAATACACAAATAAATTAAAATTATTAAATCAAAACAATATAAAATATAAATAATCAACGTCCCCCCCCCCCTCAGCGGGCCGCGTTAAAATTATCAAGCGATGATCCGGTCCGCGGCGATAAAAAGGTTGGGGAACACTGTTCTATAGGATAAAACAATCCCTCCTTTGTAAAATAATTTCTAAGATATTGTTGATTGATGAAGAATAAGAAAATATTCCATTGTTGTCGGTTGATTACATTCGTGTTCGATCGATTCTATAACTAACAATAGATTTAACTCTTATACAGTTCAATAGGATTCCATTGTTGGTAGACTCCAGAATGGTTCCATTGTATTCCGTTATTGTTAACACAACTAATATCGAATTGCCTGTTTAGATTACATTCTTTCTTTTAGACATTGTCTCAAGAAATCAACGATATTTTAACTGTTGTGGAACAACAAATTAAGGTATGTTTTTCTCTTGTCGTTCTGATTTACAACGTTTATCGCCACCACTAGTAGGAATCGAACTCGGAGTAGGAATTTACACGTAGTTGTATGTAAAGTTTTTGATAAAATTTTGGAGATTTCGTTACTTTGTTTCAAATCTATCTTTTAAAAATGTTCCTCTTATCGATAGAAGTCTACTTCTAGCGATTTTCAAAAGAAACCCTTCAGCTTTCAAATCTTCCTAGCTTCTCTTCTTGTCAAACGTCTGCCAACGGCCATACCATGGTGAACACACCGATTCTCGTTCGATGACTGACGTAATCACCTTCGGGCCTGGTCAGTACTTAAAAGGATGTCCACTAGGGTGGTCACAAAAAATCAATTTCCTAATTTCAAACCGTACACACACAACCCCCCCCCCCCAAAAAAAAATGACAATGGGCTAGAAAATGTGATTGACAAAGTTTCAGCTCAACCTGATGATATTGACCCGTGACTCATTGAGGCTAAACTTTAGAAAAACAGCGATTTTTAGCAAAAAATCGTAGTTTATTCTCTTTAAAATCGAAACCATTCGTCGTAGAAAACTGATTCTTGTCTCATATCAAAGGAAATTGTATTGAATTGAAAGTTGAGCTCGTCCACCTTTTTTCTAAAACTGATATAGTGGTATTTAGCTTTTTTCAGGTCATGTTGTAGTGGATTTCCTCAAAAGTCAATTTTCATGTAAAGACCTAAAAACATTACAATATTCAATTACATCTGCTTTCCAGGTTTTGTTTTTTGTATTTTTCATTTTGTACATTGAAAAGGCTTTAGTTAGAGGTATTTTCCAAAATAAATTCAACAACATTCAAATTTAAAATGAAGGAATTAGGGGTAAATAAGAGAAAGAGAGTAAAAATGACAACAAGTAGTGTTCAAGTGTATTTTATTTATTATATTGTTGAATTATACATAATTATTGATTAAATATACCCATTAGTGGAAATTACAAATTAAGCTGGTAATGTCTTAAATATTGTAGCATTCGAAGAGTCTTGAAATATGTGCCTACATTCAGATAAAACTTGCAAAAATACTTCAGATACAACTTGTGAGTGGTATTTTGCATTTTTCATGTCAGATTGTAATGGATATCCTCAAAATCGTATTTAAAAACTAAATCATTAAATTATGGTTATACATGTAGAAATACCGATATGAACAGAGCGCCACGAGACTGGCAGGAGCCTGTCACTTCCGATATTCAGTTGCGAGAGAACTGTTGTGACCTGACTTCTATACTTCAACTTCCACTCTCAGATTGTTTTGGTTTGGGTTTCGCATCGGAAGGCAACCAGGCACCAGAAAACTGTTCGTACGAGGTAGTGATGGGTAAAATGACTCTTTTCAGGGATCGGATCGGAACCGCTCACTCACTAAAAAGAGCTAGCTCTTTTTGATGACTCACCGCTCCTTTGAGATATATAATAATTTCGATATAACATATCGAAATGTATACAATATGTTTGGGCCATCGAACATCCCTCGTTGTGACGTGAGAGCATGTGTCCAGACGAAGAGGCGCCAAGCGTGCTGGAAACACCCACGCACACAACACTTGAAACACTCACTCATCCAGCAATTGCGCAGTTTACCTCTAAAATCAACAAAAGGAGGGAGACGGGGCCCGAGGACGATAGGCATTGCAGCATAGGGCTGCTAAGCTGTAAAATTTAATTGCTAAGGCATAAGATGGCCCAAAACCATGTCAATTCATATAACTTTGAAATTGTCCATAAAGAATAAATTACTTTGAGGACACTTCTACTTTTGTAATTCCCGTCATGAACCCGTTGAGATTACAGAAGTAGCAATTAAAATATCCAAACACGTTAAAAATCTCATTTTTGACCAAGAATTCTAAAAAAGTTTTCGATTTTATTGGATAGAGTATTTATTTGACTTTCCAAAACATATTTAATTTTTTCTCTGTTAATTACTTGAAGAAGTATTAAGATTTTAATCAAGGCGGGAAAACAAGAAGTAAGAATGGAAAACACTGGAAATGGCCATTAAAAGGCCAAAAACATGGCAAAATCTACATTTAAACCTTGTAACGGAACCAACAACGCCCCCTAGCGGACTGACAAAAACTTACACAGTGTAACTCCAACCCTGGAGCAAGCAGCAGCTAGGCTGTAGTATGTGATACTAAAAATGTCCCTGTTCCTTATATTTTATGTTCGTGAAAGTCTTGTAATTTCTGTAGTGTATGTGTATGTAAATAAATTCAATTTAAGTGTTAGCTAGCCGTGTCAGCATACATCATTGCTACAACCTTACTTTTTTTTGCAAACATAATTTTAGAAAGTTTTTTCAAATATTTAAATGGTTTCTCTTTTGGAAATGGAACTTTTGAGAGTTTCTTATTTATAATGTTGTCAAGTGAATGAACTAGAATAATTATGCTGAGTTCAAAAGTTTCTAAATTATTACTATTTATTTAAGAAATAGGACTGTAAAACTATAAAAAATCTTATATTCATTTTTCAATCACTTGTAAAATTGTTGTTTATTTAAATATCCTTTTATTCTAGTTCATTCCCCAGAAATATGCATGTAGTTTATTTTGGTAGCATCATTTTTCAAATTGGTTGAATAGATTTTCATGTAGCACATTTGAAGTTTTTGACACATTTCTTTAAAATTTCATACATAATTATCATATTTTTACAAAATTATTAATATATACTTTTAATATTTATAGCCCATTGCTATTGTTTAAAACATAAAAATATCATTAAAATGTTTCTATACCACATTTAAAAAAAGTGTCTTGGACGTGTTTGGATACGTTAAGATTTTTTTCTAAAACCACTTAGTTACCAAATGAGACTTCCTAATAATTTAAATGATATTTTGAAATCAAATAATAAAAATATTAATAATTTATTTAAGTACTTAAGATTTTTAACTATTTATTTTAAGATATAGGTATATAATACCCTCGAATACTCGTTGTCCCAAAGATTTTCAAAATCCAAGTCCCCTCCCTGTCTTTTAATAAAATATTTTCAAAATGCCTTGTTTTGTGAAGGCAATGCAATAAAAACGAGTTACGTTTAATTTAATTTTGTGTAGCTTTATTAAAATGATATCACTCCCGAGAAATCAAGGTTTTATTATAATTATTATATTAATGTTAAGTGAATAACATAACTGTTAGAATATGTTTTAATAACAACCTTAAGACTAGTTTTAAATAGTGCTAAAAGGCGTGATATGACTTAAGCCGTTAAAACACCCTTTCAATCTAAAATTGAATTAAATTTAAAAAAATAACATTTATGATAATACATAGATATTTAAAAATTTGAAACTTCAAAATAGTAACAAAAAGCTAGGGAGCGCAAAAGAACGAATGCGGAATTGACTCTTCGAGAGCGATAGTTATCGAAAAGAGTCAAAGAGTTAACTCCCAAAAGAATCAACTCCCAAAAGAATCAACTCCCAAAAGAATCAACTCCCAAAGAATCAACTCCCAAAAGAATCACTGAGCTGGTGATCGCATGCGGAAATGACTCTTCGAGAGTGGAAGCGCTGATTCGTTAAAAAAGAGTTACGGCTCTTCAGCCCTGATTGGTTAAAAAAGAGCTATAGCTCTTTTTTGACGAATCAGCGCTCGCTCACTCCGTCAAGAGAGCTAACTCTTTGAGTCAGCTCCTGAGCGGATCGCCCATCTCTAGTACGAGGTGCTTTTTGACAATCAAGTTGCAAATAGATGTACGGAAATCGCTCTTTACACCATTTAGGGTTTGGCCACTTCCATTTACCATTGGCGGATGCTTGTGTAATGGCAAAACCCCATTTTGCTACCTTCTTGTGCCTGGATATAAAAAGGGGAACTTTATACTACGAACTCGGACTATTCATACTCACTCCAATTCAACAAGATTGCATGCATCTTTATTGCCTTCCCATTTGCATTTTTGTCTTCCAATTATATAATTTTTGATCTATGCAAAACCTTAAATGTCGGAGAATACTCTTATTTCTTAAAAATAAAAAAATTAAGAGTGGCCAAAAACACGTGTTGTATCCAGTTGGTCACCCTCCAAAGTACTGACCACACCCGAATGTGCCTAACTCTGGTGATCATACTAGAATCAGTGTGTTCACCATAATATGGCCGTTGGAAGATGTTTGACAGGAAACGCCAAAAAAAAAAAAAAAAGCAAGATAGATTTGAAAGCAGTAGGGTTTGCTTCGAAAATCGTTAGAAGTAGAATTCTAATCGAAATGGAGTATTTAGAAAAGTGAGATATTCAAACAAAATGACGAAAGCTTAAAATGTCTATCAAAAGTTTTACCTACAACTACTTGTAAGTTCCTGCTCCGAGTACGATTCTTGGTCTTTCAGGAGATGAACATTGTAAATCGTAACGACAAAAGAAAAACTTGCCTTGATTTGTTGTTCTAGATCAATTAAAATATCGTTCTGTCCTGGAGGCAATGCACAAAAAAAAAGAATGAAATCGATACAGGGAATTCGACAACAGTTGAGTGATAAAGATAGGAATACACTATAAACATTCAAGTGCTTACCAACAATGGATTTCTTTTGAATTGTATGAGAGTGAAATCTATTTTTAGGTACAATATCAATCGAACAAGAATGGAAGCAACCGACAACAATATAAATATTTTCTTATTCTTCAGTAATAACAATATCTTTCAACTGATTTTCCAAAAACGGAATGTTTTTTTTTCAAAAGACCAAAGTGCTGAAACAGTCATTTCAATTAACAATACCTAGAAATCTGAACGAGGTACTTTTTGACAGTCAAGTTTAAAATAGATTTCCTCAAATCGCATTTTAGACCATTTAGGGGTTGTCACTTCCGTTTACCCATGGCGGTTGCTTGACAGGCGCCTCAATCCCATGATAGTACTTTACGCAAGTCCAACTTGATTGGCTAATCGGATCACATGACCTAGATACGTAGTCATGAGAATTTTTCTGTTGGCGATTTATCTCTTCCTTTGAAAAATTATTTATTATATTTATTATATTATAAAAATTATTTATTAAAAGAAAATCAAATGGAAGGTAGAGATTTAGGGGTTTAGATTTTATTCAGATTTCAAATCTGTTGAAATTTTCATCTGTCTTTAACGATCCCGATTTTACAAAAAAGTACTTAACAATGCCAGTCAATATGTTTTTTTTTATTTGTTTTGCTTTTCTTCGCTGTGAAATGGTTTGAGTGTAGGAAATGAAATCTGTGATATCTCGAATCAAACGAAAGTCATTCTTCACAGAAAGTGGCGTTCGTGTTGGAAAAAATATGAGTTTCAATTTAAAATTATTCATTTATCGAAAATCATATTTTTAGGTATAGATCTAATGTGAAATTTTCCTCAGATTTCATATCCGTTGAAAATTGTACTCTATCTTTTACGATCAAGGAGATAATAAAAAAGAACTACATAACTAAAGTTAAAACTTTAGTCTGCTGACAAATCTTTCTCCGCAAAATGAAATCGGAAGCGGAAAAAATACATTTAGAATCTGCTAACTTTTTATGCAACTTTTATTCCAATGAAGACAATAATAATTAAATTCCAATAAATTATTTTTTAAATGTTTTAGATTGAATTTTAAAATTCAGGCTGGACACAAAAATTGCAAAAACTTCGGACTACCCGTGTGCCAAATTTCATTATTGTAAGTGCAATAGATTCGTCCGGACATTGCGTAGTGGAGGTCGGACACTTCATTTTATAATAGCAGAGATTTGACGTGCAAAATTCCCCAAGACCACTAATATAGACCATCTAAATACACATGGATGGACACATCAATTTTGACACTAATATGGGCAGATTACATTTTCACAACTTAGTTTTAATCGTCAACTATGTATAGCAAAACACACAATGCTTACAAATAGACTACTTAAATAATAGTATCACTTTACAATCCGAAGAAATATAAATATTTCTATTTTCCGATCCCCGACCCGTTTCTTAACGATGACCCCGGTGATTGATTGAACGTCGAGCAAGGGAACGAAAAAACGCCGTCCAAATAGAGCGAGCACGAGCACTTGCTTTCCTTTGATGTACCGACTAGAAGCGGATCATTTTGCTCGTGCTCAAAATGTTCGTTCACCGTCTACACTGAACGAGCTGCCAATCAAACCTGTCTCCGGGGTTAATCAATCATCCATGTTTTGCTCTGCTTCTCCGGTGTGGACGCGGCTTTACACGTGTGGAGCGCACAATGGAAATATAATTAATATTAAAAGAAATCCCAAAAGATTTCAACGTAGTTTTACATATGGAAAATATCATTATTCTTCGAAGTTCCTTGGCAAATGAAAATGACGCTGAAGTTAAAACTTTTTTATATGTTGCAAGATAGTTTATTTCCTTTAAAATGAAACAGTATTCAAACTATAACTAAATATGCACAAAAGTTTGCAATTTTTTACTGATAAAAGATGACTTGGATTTTTAATTAACTGATTAAAAAACAGTTTTTTTTATAACAGTTATTAAAACAAGGATTCTTATTTAAACTAAATGAGAATAAAATTATTAAACTAAAACCAGATGTTTTTTTATAAACTGATGAAAACCTGTTTAACCTGTATAGATAAGAGATTTTATAGATTTTTTATAATTTCAAAAGATAAATCCCAATTTAAATATATTAACATTCAAAGTTACTGCTTTTTTTGAAGATCCCATTGACTAAAAAAAGAAAATCTAAAAACAATCACCCCGTAATATTAATTATTTAACAAGAACTAATCATATAATTAATTAATCACAAATAATAATTAATTAATTAAGATAATCCATTGGACTAATCAATTTGAGCAGACATTACAGATAATTACTACTTTGCATTTAATGTTCATTGCTTTGTCAAACTAAGTTTCCAAAAAAAACCCGGTTTAAACCGATAAAATCCGTTTTAAAAAAAAATCAAATCGCCCTAACTGTTATCCATTGAAACTTCTTGCTAAAAGCGCGACGACGGAGCGATAAGTCGCCAAGAAGTTGGATCAACCTTCCCACAATTCCTTAACGCTTCTCACAGCGACCGGCCTGTCACCTGGCGGTGCAGTATCAGTGAGGGTATGGAAAATCGCGTCCCGGACCCCCTTAATAAAGGGGCTTTATGAATGAGCAGGGCTCTTAACACGTCACCTTTTGTCACCTTTTTATTTTTTGTCACTTTTTGTCACCTTTTTGACATTTTGTCACCTTTTCAGGGGTTTTAAGTTCTTAAATTATATCTGAAGAAAAATTTTTGGTAAGCAATTAAAAAAATTCATTTCCTCTAAAAAAAACAGGGTTCGCACCCATTCAATTTCGAAATGAGTGCTACATTCCACCGCAAGAATGGATTCAAAAGCGTACCGTTTCAACTGTAAAAGGATACTTCATGTTTCCCGGGGTGTATTAGCAGCAAGTTCTGGAAATTTTCCCGCAGGAAAAGGCTATCAGTAAAACGAAGCGGCGAAGTTTAAAGGAAGCAGGGCCATCTGCATATCCGACCCCTCTACAGGGTCGAACAAAAGGAGGAACCCTCTGGGAGGTCAGACGTTGACAGCTCGTAAATGGTGATAGATGCCAGTGGTCACTTAAAAAAGGGGGGGGGATAACATCCTCCATACACAGATCTGAGGGCGGTCTCAACAGACCCATTTTATTTTCGGATTCTGGAATAAGACGAGAATGGAGAGGTCAAGAGACCGGACGGATCAAGATGACATTAACTCAATGTTAACCCAGGAGGAGAGGTAATGCGTTTAGTACCTTTGTCACATGTTGCAGTTTCTATTGTGGGTCTGATTATGTCCAGAAGGTATAGTTACGTCAGGGCAAACTCTGAAAGAACGGCGGAATCTTCAACATGTATGATAATTTACACTCAAAGGTGTCTTCGGTAAAGTTTTTAAGGGAATAAATCATCAACTTTCACACATTCTAAGCGCTCAAAACTCCCCATCAAGAACCCCGACATTCCTGTCTACGGAATGGAGGCTATTCACGCGCTGCTCTCTTTGTGGCACAGAAATGAGGGCATGGAAATCTTAATGACCTTCAGCCGTTTCTTCAGGAGTTTGAGATCTGAAAGATTCCAAAGCCTTCCGTAACCAGAGAATGCAAAAATTTTGTCCGTCTCTGTATCCAGAGGGTTAAATATTGAAGGAGTGTTGCGAAAATATTGAAAATCATTCTATGTTATCATCGAAGTTGATTATTACAAATTCTTGAGGTTTTATTAGTGAAAGTCAGTTTTTAAAAAGAATTATGACTCATTACTTTCTACCCGAAAAAAAAGAACAAATTAACATTGGGACATATAAGATTCACACGATACATAATGCTTTTCTCAAAGGTCTAAAAGAGTTAGGGGAAGATGTGCTGAACTAATTTTTACTATTCACAGATTTTTTTAAATCCGTTTCCTAAGCATTGGTCAACATACAAACAAATTCAAGAAGACTTGAAACTTCCCACTCACTATTTCATCAAGTATTGTTCAAGCAGGTGGCTAAGCTTAAAGCCAGCTGCTGAAAGGTTGCTTGAACAGTGGATTGCAGTGCGAAAGTATTTCCTTGACAACATTCCAATAAAGAAGCCAAACATGGTACAAAGACCAGACTACAAAAAAATTGTTCATTTCCTTAGAAGAGAAACTGTGAAGGCTACGGTGATATTTGTTGTATCAAGTGCAAGTATATTTAATCGTGTGACCGAATTTCTTCAGAAAAAAGAACCTCTAATACATAACCTTCATTCTCAACTTGAATTGCTGAAAAGAACAATTTTGGGTAGGATCTACGAAGGGGAACTTATTTGAGATTTGAAAATGGATAAATCGGAAGATATATGTCCTCAGAAACTGTTGCCTCTAGCTGATATTGTGAGTGGAGATAAAATTTCTAGAGCGCTACAGAATGTAAAAGAGAAGGAAAGGAATTTCTTTTTTTCTAAGGGCTCAGAAGCATTACATTACCAGTGTTAAATATCTTTTGAAGAAATCCTCCTTCAGTTCATCTCTCCTTAAAAGTTTATCCTGTCTTGGTCCTCTTCAGAGACTCAGTGGCGAGAGTGTTCGACAAGTATTAGAATTTGCAAGAGTTGCTATGGGATGTCCCGACAGACATACTACTGGATGAGTGGAAATTACTCATAAGAGAATTTGAGGAAGAAGGATTTAGAATGAAGCCTATTGATGTTTACTGGAACCAGTTCTTCAGACTGCGAGACTAGCAGAGTTGCCAAGTACTCCGGAATTTCTATGCTAAAGAATCGAAACTCCGCGTAATCTTTGGTTCACTCCCGAAATCGCGTCAATGCAGTGAAAAAGGAAATTTACTCTGTGAAAAGGAAAATTTTTTTTCCATTTTCGGCGAAATTGTGTATAAGAATTTTGTTTGTATAATTTAGGGATAAAACCTTTCATGTAATTTTTTATCCTTAAAACAACACAAAGTCCAAAATCCTCAAGTCCTCGGCCATTCCAAATTTCGGATTATTTGCATTTTTTGTCAAAAAACATTAATCTAACCTCCCCTGCGCAAATTTTGCGTTTGCAATACTAAAATAGCATATATATAAATAGGAATAAGTAGAAAGAATATATAAATAGGAATTTTTTAAAAACAATGCAAGAAATTTTACTTTCAAATCTTCTAATTTTTCTGTGTGGTATTTACTGTGAACATGTCCGTTATTTTGCGTTTGTACCGTCATGTAAGAATTAGACGGACAGCTGGTTTAAAATTAAACTATTTATTTACATAAATTTAATATTTACAAGAAAATTTAAAAAGATAATTAAGGGCACAGCCATCGACAACCGAATCCTGCCTGAAGCCAAAGTAACAAATGGCAAACAGAGACGTCTGTCTCTCGTCGAATCTCGAATCCGAATTTTCAAATCCACGTTCGCTTCGCTCCACAGAACCGCCGCTGCCAACGAGAGGGGAGTGAATTCCGAGCCCTCTAGAGATGTTTATGTCATCTCCAGAACAGAAACACCCCCACACAGATGCGAAAACCGTCTGTGATGCCGACTTGAGTTCCCCACAGCAAATCTTCATCCCAGACATGGGATTAGGGAACCGACGGAAACTCCAGCTGTGTCTATGGATCAAACGGAAAGCCGGGCCGCCGATGAGAAAATACTCTCTTTCCGTATTTTGTGAAAACCCGCACGTGTAGTCTGAAGTTGTTTTTGCATTTCGAAACATTCCAGCTGCCACGTGTTAGGGAAAAGGGTCGGCTAGTACCATATGGTACACGTTGTTAGATCCAGGTTTACCTCCTTGTACTATGAAAATTGTCCAAAAGCAAAAGTGAGAAAAACAACAACAATATCGGGTTAACAAAACGTTATTTATTAAACGATATTTTTTTTCTTCGAAATTTTTGACAATTCCGAATATCGGACATCCGCATTTGGGGCTTAAAAGAAATTATTTGTGCTAATAGGTAATAAATCTGTAGACATTTTATTTTTGTCCTTATTTTCGTGTTGCTCCGGAAGAAAAAGACAAAATTAATTTCAGACTTATTGAACAAAAAAATAAGACATAATTTTTTAAAGAAAAAGAAATTCTTTAAGCTGTGTCAAAAATAAACGAACTAAAAAAATCATATTTCCGATTTTTTTAAAAATTTTATGTTAATATTTTAAAATTATATACTTTTTAAATGAAGAAAATAAAAATATCCTTCCAAAGAAAGAAAAGATATAGGTAGCTGGGGAGGATCTTTTTATTTTCTAACTTTATACTTGAATATATTTAGCATTATTGTTATTTGTTACTTTTTTTGCTTGATTAGTCACTTTTTGTGCTCCTTTTTGTACTCGATTAGTCACTTTTTGGTACTCGATTAGTCACTTTTTGGTTCAATTTGTCACTTTTGTCACCTTTTTAGACCTTGGAACCTGTTAGGAGCCCTGAATGAGTCACGTTTGTTTTGTTTCTGAACCTTTACTTGCTGGATTTGGCATTATCCTTAATTTATGGACATGAGTGTAAAGAAATTTTATCGCAATTAAATAATCAAATACAATGAGCGAAATTTGAAATAAATCTTGTATGAAGATAAATATTACATTCAAGGATTTTAGTTTGCAAACCATAAAATCTTTTGCAGATCAAGAAATACAACACGCAATCGCAATGTTATAAAAATCAAGTTAATGGCAAAATACATAAGAAATGTTGAAAAATTATAAACCAAAGCATGCTACAATAATCGAATGAAGGTGATGAAAAATAAACAAATGCCGAGAGATTAGCCAGAGCAGGAATCCCAATGTAATAAAACTATTCGTAATGAAACAGCAGAAAAGAAGATAATTTAAAACGGATCATACACCTAAGTGAAACGATAAGAAAATATGTAGTATATATCCCCAAGAAATGGAACGTAACGCTGAAACAATAATGGCAAATAATGGCATGATGGAGTGGTGGACCAAAGGTCCTAGGCTGATGGTCCTTAACCTTCTGTGGGAATATAGCTTGGAAGTGAGGAAAAATGAGGCGACTGAAGCTCAAGTACTATGGTGTTGTTTGGTGCAACCAATAGTAATGCAGGTGGGAGTGGTCACTGAGGGTCGACAACGATTGGCTAAACAGACGATGCAAAATGACCCGAGTTTAGAATAAGTTAACAAAGAGTTACAAGACTTGACGGAGGAAGAATCCTAATGTTAAATTCACCCATGCCCAGATTTTCCCCATTTGCACAAATATCCCACCCTAAAGTATTTTTCACCATCCGAAATCATAGCTAATGCGCATGCGCCAACCTCCGAAATTTCGTCTGTTTTAACATTACGATACGGAACAGCTACACTCTACGTTTATGAGCGATGGCAACGGCCTTGGCGAATTTTTTGGCAAACTGCTAAAGTCGCCAAAAAAATTATTATTTCCTAACTCTTTTTCTGTCACAATTTTTTTTTCTTTTTACAACACACTTATTAAACACAGTTCAGAACGTTTTAAAAAGCATATATTTTTAAAACTTTCACAAAAAGTAGTAAGCTTAAGCACATTTCAAAACACATTTTTGTGAACCAGCAGAGAAACTAAACTAGGAATGTTGGGTAAGAATACCTTGAAACTTATCAATTACGCTAAATACAGTGGGCATATTAAAAAAGAAAAAGATTTACGAAAGAAAAAACGCAAGAAATAATACAACCTGATAACGTCAGAATTATTTCGTAAAAAAATAATGAAAACAAAAATGGTCAAAAAAAAATTTCTTAATAATTTCATTAAAACTATTATAATAAAATAAATTTTCCACAACTGTCAAAATACAAATAAATGGACCACTAGTATCACAGAAAACGATTTAAAAGGACCAATGCAATCAAAGGATATTTTAAAAACAAAATAACCAATGGGAGTAAAGAAAAAATTTCAAACGAATCAATGACATCAAACGACTTTAACGGATTTTGGAAGAACTTTCTAGAATATTCAAAATGAAAATTGAAATTTTCCGGGGTTGCCATGAAAACCGTAACGAAAGTTGGGTGGCCTTAATTTATCGTAACTCGCTACAAGAAGTGCGTCAAAATAAAATCGCCAAGCCGTTGCCATCACTCATAAACGTGGAGTGTAGCTGTACCTAGGATTCTTCCTCAGTCCATCTGCTTGTTTTATCAGGAGGGCAAATTAAAAAGAGCGGTATAACTAAGTGTGCAATATATCGAGGAGTTACTGTATCTATCAATTTTGTACATTCATTGGTCTGAAGTTTTAATTAATGATTTGCAAGGGATAGCGAAAGCCGGTCCACTAAGCTTTTACATTAGCATCCTCTTGCCACAGTGTGATAGTAAGGATGGAAAACTTCATTTAGTGCTTAAATTGGAGCAACTTATGCGATCCTGCTTTTCGAAAATTAACAATTTTAGAAATTTTCAATGCATTATTGTACATATTTACATAAAAGTAAGTTGAATTTAATAATTTATATGCAAAATGTATTAAGTGGTATTATTCAGAATATTTTTCTGCTAGTGAGTTTTATATAGTTAAATTTGGTAAAAATTCAAAATTTAAGGTTTTTTATACTACATTGTATTTGTTAAGATGAAATATACTGTAAAATAAATCGAAATTAGCATAAAGATTAAATATATGTTTAAAAATAAGTAAGTGGGTCAATACAACACAGTTGAGTAAACTTATAACTTCAATTTAAATTGCTAAAACCAAAATAAGAAAACATAAAATTCAAATGGTAATTTGGTCATTTTAGTTAACGTCGTATTAGAGCAACACAACGGGCTATTGACGATGGTCCGGGATCAGTCCCTTAAGGGAAAGATTCGAGGACAACACCACGTAATTTTGAACAACGGTCAGATGACAAAGCAACACCTGAGCTGGTACCCCACTCTCCAAACTTCCACACCAACCCAACGTGAGGACTTTCGGCCAGATTTAAGGTGCACCAGCCGCCTCTACAACATAAGCTTACAAACATCCATACCCTGATCCGGATTCGAACCAGGAACTTTTCGATCTAGAGGCTAACATCTTAACCACTATACTGGTTGGTCGGCAACATAAAATTCAAATAAGAGTAACTTGTGTTAGTGGACCCCGAAGTTATCAAAAGTGACTGTATTAAAAAAGTTATACTGTATCAAATTAGTTAATTCATCGAAATAGTAATTACCATTCATACGTCAATTTCTCATTCATTCAAATGTATACCAGAAAAACTTTATTTACTCAAAAATTACATGTTCAGTGTTTTGAAGGAAAACGAAACTTTATTAACATCAAATGAGGGGCAGCCAATAATTTAATCTTTTAATATGGACCTGAAATTAAAAAAGAAAATACCATTTTAGCATTATTTTAATCTTTTTAAAACAGAAACACAATGTGCAATCGTAAGTTTGAAACTGGAATCCACAAGAAAAACTTATTTATAAATAGGAAAGATAATTTTCATTCACCAAAAAAAAAATAATAATAACATATTTCAATACCCATACTTACCATTCCAAACTAGGTAATCATCACAGTCTATATTTTCATGATATTCAAGAGTTTCATGATCTTCAAGAGTTTCTATGGCTAAGTTTGAAATCTAAAAAAAAAGGACGTCATTGTTAGAAAACATTAGCATTTAATCTCAACATCAGAGTATGAATAATCTATCTGTATCCAAATCAAAGAGTAATCTCTCTATATTAAAAAAAGTTACCACCACAGCAGCCGCTGTCGCAGGATTGAAAATTGTGTTTAGTTCGATTCTTAGACGGTTTCCCGATAAATTAAGGATCAGAAAATTACGAAATTAATATGGTTTGTTCTTCATGGTGTTCCCTGGACAATTTTGAAGATTTTTTTTTTCCAATGCAGCCATTAGTCTAGGGTTATCAAAATCGAAAAAGCTAAATTTCTAACAGGAGTGAGCAAAAGACGTACAAATTTTCTGTCTTCAGTCGTGATTTCTTTTCTTAGAGTACCACTAAAAGTGAATTTTTGCAGCTCGTCGAGTTTTTTTAGAAATTTCAATTTGGTTTTTGATAATATTTTTTTGAAATTCGGGATATTTTCGTTATTTTTATTAAACTGTCATATCTATATCTAATAACTATTAGTTTTAAAATTTGAAGACATCGCAGTAAACCTCAGAATGTACTCTTTCTTACAGGTACAATTACTTTTGAAATTGGTTAATAAATAAATTCGATGCGATCAAAAGTTGGTCATACCAATTTCGGAGTATTGGGAAATTTTCGCTACCTTTTGTGAAAACTGTCATATCTACAGCATAATACTATTATTTTTTAAATTTGAAGACATCACTGAATACTTTAGATTGTACTCTTTCTTATGGTACAATTATATTTTAAATTGGTTAATAAATAAAGTCGATCCAATTAAAAGTTGGTCATACAATTTTCGGAACTTTTAGATCGTAATTTCCAATACAAAACTAAAACTATCGTATTACTATTAGTTTTTAATTTAGAAAATATCGCAGTATACCTCAGAATATACTCTTTCTCTTACGATACAATTATTTTGTAAATTGGTTCATAAATAAATTCGACGCAATCAGAAGTTGGCCACACCAATTTCGTATTTTTTAGATCGAGGAACATGTTTCTCACGAAAATGAAGGGTACATTTTCTGACTATCTTGTTTGCCAGATATCAAATTTATCAAAGCAACTATTACCATAAAAACTTTTTTTTTATTTGGCGAGGAAAAAAGCTTGCTTTTTTCACTTTGTTCTCAGACGGCTTACCGAGAAAGTACACATCATAAAAGTTAAGAGATTAACACGGTTTATTTAAAACTGTACAGGGAACAAAATGGAGAAGGTTTTTTACTGATGCACCTATTAGTTAGTGTGCATTAAGTGTTAAAGTAAAAACAAATCACTTGCGAAAGGAGTCTTCGTTTGCGAAGCAAACCAAACGAGAATGAGTAGCAATCATCAGGGGTTGGCGATCGTTAGCGAGCAGTGGGCGAAGCCCTCGATTTGTCGTCATGGACCGTATATTAAGAAAGTTTTGCTGTCGCAGGAGATTGATTCTGAGAAAGGAATGTTGGTTTGCGAAGCAAACCAAATGGGATTTGAGGAACGAGTGTTGGTTTGCGAGCGTAAGCGAACAGCAGGCAAAGCCCTTGATGTGACGTAATGGAACATAAAGTCAAATCAGGATTATACGAATTATAAAGATAGTTTCGCCGTCGGAGGAGATGAACTCTGCAAAAGGAGTGTCGGTTTGCGAAATGAACCTAATGGGATTGCGTAGCAATCCCCTATTGTTGGCGAACGTAAGCGAGCAGGGGGCGGAGCCCAATGTTTACTGGAAAAACGGATAAAAGACCAATAAAAAGGCTAATAAAATCATTGCTGTTTTATTTACTTCAGGCTTGATAAACTTAAAAATTAATTTGAGTTAACTTCTAACAAATTCTGAAATTATAATCACTAATTAAGCACAAATAAGAAAGGTTTATAGACATTATCTCTTATAAGGACATTTGAATATATATTTAATACCAATAACTAAAAAATGTTGTGTGTGTGGCATCAAATGCCTAAAAATAATTCAAGGAACTTTTGGAAACAAAAGTTGGTTAAAATGTCTACATTTTACTATGGTTTACCTCATCTAATTGGTCAGCCCATGATTCAATCTCTTCCACTGGATCTGAAATAAAAAGAGAATAACCATTGTAATTCTTTTAATATTTTTACAACAGAAACACATTGTGCAGACGTAAGTTTGAAACTGGAATCCACAAGAAACAGTTATTTATAAAACGGAAAGATAATTTTCATTCACCAAAAAAATAAACATATTTCAATACACATACTTACCATTAAAAAATAGGTCATTATCACAGTCTAGAGTTTCATGATCTTCAAGGGTTTCTATGGCTAAGTTTGAACTCTGAAAGAAAGGATGTCATTGGTATTAACATTTAATAAACATTAACATTTAATCTCAACATCAAAGCATGAACATTCTATTTGTATCCAAATTAAAGAGTAATAACTAGAAAAAATACGGATAACTGACCAATAAAAAGTTTAATGAAATCATTGCTGTTTTATTTACTTCAGGCTTGATGAACTGAAAAATTAATTTGAGTTAACTTCTAACAAATTCTGAAATTTTAATTACTAATTAAGCATCGATAAGAAAGGTTTATGAATAGGCATTATCTACTAAAAGGATTTCACATCTATGTGAATATCTCTTAATACCAATAACTGGAAAATGTTGTGTGTGTGGCATAAAATGCCTAAAAGTAATTGAAGGAGCATTTGCACCCCAAAAATGGTTATAATGTCGATACTTTGTTTTGTTTAATTCAAATGATGCTTTGTTCACTGAAGAATATTTCTGTAAAATTTTATAACTCTACAATAATTTAAGATTTTAAAATTTTTTTCTGACTCGAAAATCTGATTTTGCTCACTCCCATCACCTGCTAATGCCAGAAAGACTGTTGATTTTAAAAATGCATCAACCTAACTGTTAAATCTATCATAGATTGTTAAAAGCGCTTTGTGATCACGGGGATGTCCTTCAGGATTGAGACATGGATGACAGGTGCTCTCTTAGACCAAATGAAAACGAGGCTTCCATAACCCTAACGAGAACCAGGTTCTTAGCCTTAATGAGAGTGTTATTTTTGGTACGACGAATTGTGTTAATTTAAAAAAAAGTCCACTATAGAGCTATCGGACCAACACAACCATTTAGAATCTGGTTGTGGAAGTCCAAGTTTAAATAGTGTATTTTCCTACATATTCCTTTTATGAAATGAGTTCCAAAGCACATATTTCGTCAATTCACAGCAGATACAAATTACTTCTATGACAAATTTGTAAATGTTGAGTATTTTGCACAAAACAAAACATCAAATAAAAACAAATGTATGATTTTATATGAACAAATAAGCAAAATATTCATAATTCCTATGGCTTATTTCATTAATTTATTGACATTCTGTAAAAGTGAAATTTACCTGGAAACCATAAAATGAGAATTTGAGTCAGAAAATATAGAACACTATAACCCCTAGGACACACCAGGGGACAGAATATTTCGTAGAAAAGTTTTTGAACAATCACAATTCAAAGGTCACACACAAAAGCAGAAATTTACAGATCCTCTGAAGATATCCCTCTTCAATGCAAAATTTTCAAGAAAAAGGTCTACACTAGAATTTCAATAATATGCTGCCTATGGAGGCTGTGCCACATAATCACATGAGAAAAGCATTGGGTTAATGAAATTTGACTGGTAATTTCTGAATCATACTTAAAAATTGATACCCGTAAAACCTTGATTCAAATACTCTACCTGTTTAACAGCATTTCTACTATGTCTTCCTTCAGATGATCGCATAAACCCTGACTTCATTTTATCAGCATTTATTTTAACCTGAAAATAAAATTAGCAATTTAACAAAGAATGCATTTGCAATGTCACATTGGACTCATTTATATCTCATTACGTAAGTAGTAGTTTAAAAATCTTCATAGCTAGTGAGACATGAAGAAAATAATGCATGAAAAGGTTAAATTTTAGAGAAAATTTCATGATACAGTAAACTCTCGATTATATGCGGAATTAGGTGTCGCAGCAAACTCTGATAATCCGCAAAAGTGTTATGAAGGGGCACAAATCAACATGAAAATATTTTTTGACAATTTGTATTGACAGTATATATAGAGAGACAGTGTGCCTATACATACAATTATGAATTAATTGATATTCTATCACAGAAAGTGTAATTTACCTGGTAACATTAAAATGAGAATTTTTATAGTTAGAAAATATGAAGCTCTACTACCCCTAGTACACACTAGGAAACAGAATATTCTGGAGAAAAGTTTTTGAAAAATTGCAATTGAAAGATCAAAGACAAAAGCAGAAATTTACAGATCCTCTGAAGATTTTCTTCCCTATACAATGCAACACTATCAAGAGCAAGTCTACACTAGCCTTCCAATAATATCAGGTTGAGTAAAATATTTTCCGTCAAAAATGTGTTATTTTAAAAACAGCAAACTAATGAAGATAGTAATCTCCGTTCAAATCTACAATCGTCTGTCAATGTTTTGTCAACTTTTCAATCCCTTCTGCAAAGAACTGTGGCGTGTGCAAATCCAGAAAGAGATCGACCTCATTTACGACCTCCTCATTTGAATTGAAAATTGCGCCAACAATCTGCAGCTGCAGATGTGAAAACCGATAGAAATCCGAAAGGGCCATTTCTGGGCTGTATGGTGGATATTGCAACAAATCCCACTCCAGCTTGTATAGAGTCCAGCCGGTCATCCTACTAACATGTGGCCGAACATTACCTTGATGAAAGAGTACCACCTTCCTTCTGAACTCGTTTCTTCCTTTTTTCGCGAAAGGCATCACGAACTTTAATTAGCATGTTGCTGTATATATTGCACTGTTGATATTCTGTTCGCTTTTCAGGTACTTTGTGGATTATTCCGCGACAATCCCACCAGATACAGACAAGCAACTTCTTGTTGGTTCGGGCTCGTTTTGCAACCGAGCATGCTCATTCTCCAGATGCTGACCACCCTTCTTTACGGCTTGTATTGTTGTACTACACTCATTTTTCATCAAAGGTCACAATTCGGACCAGAATTTTCTGGTTTTTTTTAAATCTCTGAGTAGAGTCAAAAAGCCGCTTTTTTTCTTACGCTTGTCTTCAGATGTCAATTCGTGAGGCACCTAACGGTTGACCTTTAACGTTAGATTTATGTGTTTCAGAGAGTTAACTATTTTTTTTCTGGCAAACGTCAACCTCTAATGCAATAGTTCGTGTTGAAACATGTCTGTCTTGATCAATGATTTGCTTTAACTGCTCACAATCGACTTCAATAGGGCGGACAAAATGTGATTTATCCTCAATGTCGAAAATTCCAGCTTTAAACTTCCGAAACCAAACTTTGACTGTTCCATAAGAAACAGTATTGATGCCTTAACTTTCACACATTTTTTGGTTAGATTCAGTCGCACTGAATTTATTACGGAACTCATAGTACATAATCGTTTTGATCTGTTGGAGTGATAGCTCCATATTAAACACGCTTTTGACGCACATGATAATAAATTTTTAACAAACAAATTATACAGTCGTGTAGTTCTAATTTTCAGCTTTCGAATGCATAAACAAGTTTGTCGAGAAGTCAACAACCAAAGAAATGACAGCTGTTGGACTTGAGGTATCTCCCCTTGGCGGAAAACCTTTTACTCAACCTGATATGTTGCCCATGAAGGTTGTGCCAAATAAACACATATGAAAAGCATTGAGTTAATGAAATTTGACTGATAGTTTGCTGGTGAAAAAACTAAATGCCCGCCTAACACAAATACTTTTTCCTGCAATGTGTTAAATGATAATTTCTGAGTCATATTTGAAAATTAAAGTTAAATATACGTAAAACGTTCTTTATTATAAATACTCTACCTTTTTAACAGCATTTTTGCCATGCATTCCTTGAGTTGAGCGAATATTCCCTGATCTCATTTTATCAGCATTTCTCTTAACCTGCAAATAAAATTAGTAATTCAACAAAGAATGTATATGCAATGTCACATTGGAGACTCAGTTATATCTCATTACGTAAGTGGTAGTTTAAAAATCTTCAGAGCTAGTGAGACATGGAGAAAATAATGAATGAAAAGGTTAAATTTTAGAGAATATTTCATGATGCACAGCGCGTAATGTGTATGCAAAAAAGAAAATTAAAACCCAAAGATGATTTTTTGAAAACGAATACAGATAGCGCTTTAGGTAATTCTTCTTCCAGGGAAAAAGGCATGTTGCAAACACTTTTCGTAAGCATTTCGGGAAATTGGCAGAAACATTTGTTGAGAATTATAATTGATACTGGTTCTTATTGTAGTTATGTTTCAGAGTTCGCAGCGCGCAGGTTACAATTTAGAAGCGTAGGGCAGGAAATGATTGTACGTGAATCATTTGGAGGGATACAGAAAAAAGAAGCGCGTCTTCTGTTTGTTCGATAGCGACGCAAACGAAATCCATGGACTTGTAGGCGCGGACTATGCAGGAAAACTATTTACAGGAGAAATTAAAAATTTGTCTAATGGACTTGGGAGGGGGGTTGGAAGCCAGTGTTAAAGAAGTACCTTTGTCGCTTCATGTAAGTGACTTGTGGTCACTTACTTGACTCGCTAGGAATTACGGAACCGAATATTTCTCAAACAAAATAGAAAATTGAGGAGGCGGCGAAAAATTATTTTGTTCACTCGTTAAAGAGATGACGATGGTAATATATCAGGTGTCGCTTCCATGGTTGGAGGTTCATCCTGAATTAATGCATCCGAGCACACTCTTCTGACCCCTTTGTAGGGAAGAGTGATTACTTCTCATCAAGATGTCGAGTTCCTCGCCAATTTCACTCCAGGAATTGTTCTTTGTGTTTTTGTCTTTGTACTGGGGTGTAGTTTGGTCTCCGAGAAAAGGCCTCTCTCTAAATAGTTTTATAAATGTTATTACCAGCTCTTTCGTCCACGCTATTTAAATCGAACTAGGGGGACTGCCCCCTGCTCGCTAACGCTCGCCAACCCCCGGAGGATTGCTTCGCAATCCTCATTGGTTCGTTGCGCGAACCTATGCTCGCTTCGCTCGCCTCAATGAAGACATGTGTCCTAGCAGAAGGGATTGTTTACAAAATATGTTACCAAAAAAATGTTTTTCAAATCTAAATTTGCTTTTTTTCAGAAAAAATATATACGGTATCTCTAAAATCAGAATTCAAATGAAAACTTTGTACAAATTTTGACTCGAAATGTGAGCGTTGCTTTGGAAAATGAATACCCAGCATGTTGTTTGTGTGTACATTTTCCCAGCACTCAAACGACCCACACTTTTTCATTGAGTTTGTTGCCGAAAGTTGTAGTGCAAGCGTCTTGTTGAACTATAATTGTTGGCCCTGAAAAGGACCGTTTTTTAAATGGCCCTGAAAAGATCCTCCGCTTTCTTTGATTTCTATTATAAACTAACTGCAACAGCTCATTAAAATTTCCTTTTTTTTTTTTTCAATAAAATTTCATCCGATAACGCTATAAATTCAATCGATGCGCGAGACTTCGCGATAAACAAACAATCGTAAAGTGTTGCCAAAACGCGATTACAAATAACGTCTTTTTCGTGAGCCACGTAAGAGAATTATATATATAGATAAAATTTCATCCGATAACGCTTATAAATTCAATTGATGCGCGAGGCCCTGTGTGAACAAACAATCGTACAATGTTGCCAAAAGGCGTTAACAAATAACGTCTTTTTTGCGTGCCACGTAAGAGAATTATATATATATAGATAGGTCGCTCACTGACAGTTTGGCGGTAGTTGTGGACAAGGCAAGCGATGAGGGCAAAAGATCACAGAGAGCGAAAAGACGGCGTGAGCGATCACGGGGGTGGGCGAAGGGCAGTGGTTATTGTCAAGCAATCGTCACGGAGAAATCTCCCCCTAAAGTTGCAACCCTTTGATCGGTACCGACTCATGGTGGGAAAATAAATTTGGCTCTGCAAACTCTCCAAATCACCCCCCATGTTGGAGGGAGAGAAGTTGTGCAAATTCGGTCTAAACGCGACTTTAGCGAGCAGGGAACGGACCCCAAGCACTGGATTAAAAAACAAGATACCTGGGCCACGTTTATAGCTAACAGAGTCAGTGAAATTCGAAAATTGACCAATCAAGAGGCTTGGCGACATATTCAGGGGAAATTTAATCTCGCGAGGATACGGTCCTAAAGAATTATTGAAATCCCTTTGGTGGGAGGGACCCGAGAGGCTGAAACTACCACTCGAAGAATGGTCAATTAGTGAAATTGCTCCTGACATCGAAGTAGTCAACTCGGAGAGGAAAAGGACTATAATTTCAGCTACAAACTTGGTTACAAACTGATATGAATTCTTTCAAAAAATATCTTCTTTTAACAAAATTGTAAGAATCATGGTTTATATAATTCAATTTTTTCGAAATATAAAGATCAACCCTAATGACAGGAAAAAGGGAAAACTAGAAGAAAGTGAAGCATCCGAGAAAGTAATTTTAAATGAAATACAAAGAGAATCTTTCACTAGAGAGGGAAAGTTAAACTTGCGAACTGTAAAAGACAGTGATAATCTGCTGCGTGTTGAAACTAGAATTGCACGGAGAAAAAAGACTTAGAAACATTTAGATTCTCATATTATTGCCTAACAAGCATCAAGTGGTTGAAAAATCGATAATGAGCAAACATATCGAACTAGAACATGCAGGTACGCAAACATTGATGTCCTATCTCCGGAAATAACTATTGGATTGTTAAAAGTAGAAAGACAGTGCTAGAAGTGATGAGAAACTGCACTAAGCGCAGAAGATTTCTGTTCATCCATTAGAGCAGTGGTCCCCAACCCCCGGTCCGTGGATCAAATGGTACCGGGCCGCCCAAGGAACATTAAATTATTTCCATTTTATTTACTGTGGTGTATTTCTCTCGGGTTTGTGCGGTTCTTATCTATGAAATGTCCACTCAAATTAGGAGGCGGTAAATCATAACTTGAAATTTGTTCTGTTACTAGAGCTTCAATTATGACTTCTGAATTCTGTATGTCTCTATTTTCCAATTTTGATAAATGTGATAGCTGTTTTCAAGTTGGCAGACAAAGTAGCTGTATTTAAAGCCAAACTGAAGTTGTGGGGACGACGCGTGAACAGAGGCATTTTGGACATGTTTCAGACATTAGCGGGGATTTTAGACGAGACAGCCTAAACATTCATTCTCCCAGTTGGTGCACGATCACCTGTCTTTGCTTTTAAAAGAGTTTGATCGTAACTTTCCAACCACAAAAGACCCACGAACTAGTAAGGAATGGATCCGCAACCCATTTGTCAACAAATCAGGCAAATCTAGCATGTCTGTACCAGAAGATCAACTGCTGGATATTGCAAATGAAGGCGGCCTTAAAACTACGTTCGAGACAATAACTCTGCCGGTTCTTCTGGATTTAAGTCATGGCGGAATACTCTGAGATTGCCACCACAGCACTTAAATCAATATTGCCATTTCCGACAACCTATCTGTGTGAAGCGGGGTTTTCTGCAGTGACAGCAACCAAAACAAAACAACGGAATAAACTGGACATAAGCAACACACTAAGGGTGTCATTGTCTCCTATTACCCCCTGATGAAACCGTCTCATTTCAATGAAACAAGGATCTCATTGATTTAGCATTCTAGTGAGTTAAAATGTTAAATCACTTTATGTTTATTTTTTAGTGTAACTGTATTTTATTTTGAAGGCATGTTTGAATACAATTAAATTAAAGTTATTAAATCAAAACATATCTAAAATATAAACAATCAACGTCCCCCCCCCCCGCAGCGGGCCGCGTTAAAATGATCAAACGATGATCCGGTCCGCGGCGATAAAAAGGTTGGAGAGCACTGCATTAGAGGTCATAAGTATCCCTCTTCCAGACGACCGAGTAAGCGACGCAGCTGTCTTCGAAATAGTAGGTACCGATTTATGTGGCCCTTTGTTCCTGAAAGAAGACAAAAAATGCTGGGTGGTAATGTTCATGTGGGACTTCTACCATGATGGGCATTTTGAGTTAGTGACTTCTGTATCAACCGACTGTTTTATTCTGGCTATTCCTCGTTTTAATCCTCGAAGAGGACGCCCGTCCACTGTGTTCTGTGTTGTTGTGTTCTGTGACAATGGTAAAAACCTTGTAGGGACAGCTAATCTCCTAAAAAGTACTGATTGGGAAAAGATTGAAATTTTTGCATCAGAGAAAAGAATTCCATGGAAATTTAGCCCTCCATCTGCCCCTTTGGTGGGGTGGTTTTGGGGAAAGATTGGTGGGAATGTTGAAGAGTATTCTGAGAAAGGTTCTGGGAAGAGCTTGTTTGAATAACAAAGAGTTAGCTACAGTCTTGTGAGCACGCTGAAGGTTTGATTAATTCCCACCCCTTGACTTACCTCTCAGAAGATCCTGAAGATTTGCTAGCTCTTTCACCTTCTATGTTCCTCCAGAAAATTAGAGAAGTTGGTGTTCCGGATTTCGATATAATCGATTCGAAAAAATTGAAGAGGAGGTATGCGTACTGATTAAAATTGCAACAAGATCTACGAAACCGAATCAGAAATAAATATCTGGGGTTGCTGAAAGATTATTCTAAAGTTAAAAGACAATCATTAATCAAAGCAGGGGATCTAGTACTTATTGAAGACACCAACACTAAAAGAATCAAATGGCCATTAGCGAAAGTCGAAAAGTCCCCTTCCTGGAAGTGATGGAAGAATCTGTGTGGTTGAATTAAAAAACCCAATTTGGAAGTCTTTTGTGACCAATACAGAAGCTATATCCATTGGAAATGACAGCGAGCGAACTTCCATCATTGAACAATCCAATGAGAGAAGCGATAGCCAATACTTGCCCTGTCAAGGATCAAATTCTTGTGAGACAAGAAGTTCGCTATTCGCGTTATGGAAGAACTTTGAAACCAACCAAAAGACTAAATGATGCATAGCTGTACTACTTTAGTGACTAATTATGTGAAATTTTTTGTATTTTTATGCGATTTGTTAGTTTTTTCGAAAGGAGCGTGGGGACATTCTTAACCTGTCTTATGACTTCTGTTTGAATTCCTCGTGCCCTCGGAATCCAAAGGTGGGAGAATGTCAAAACTCCTATGACGTAGTGGCAACTTCCAGCGCCATTACGGCACACTCGTCTTTCACCGCTCTTTGTTGTGAATCAGTTGAAAGCGAGACGAGACCCCTTTCGGACCTGTTCGAAAGATACAAGTGTTGAAGTAATTTTAAGAGCTTTGGCCAGATGGCCTGCACCATTTGAGCTAGTACTAGTCTGGACAAAGGAGAAAACGAGTCTGGACAAAGGATGAAACTAGTCTGGACAAATTCAAACGCTAGACGAAATTACACAATTATGTACTAGTTAAAAAATCGAGTACTTTCAAGGACTTTTCACCAAGTTCTTTAATTTTCCAGTTATTTCAAGGATCCTAGATCGTTAAAGAGAGAGATAGAGTTAAAATTTCAACGGATTCGAAATCTGCGGAAAATTTCACATTCGATCGATACCTGAAAATATGATATTCTTTAAATAAATAATTTTTAAACTGTAACTTTTATATTTTTTGTAATACGAACGGCGCGCCACTGCGAAGAATGACCTTCGTTTGATTCGAGATATCACAGATTGCATTTCCTGGGCTCAAACGATTTCACAGCGAAAGAAAGCAAAACAAATAAAATAAAAACATTATGATTGGCATTGTTTAATTTTTTTAGTAAAATCCGGATCGTTAAAGATACAAGGGGTGTTCAAATGGACAGGTACGAAACGTCGTAACAACGTAACCGTTAACATATTTGCCTATGCCGCTATGGGAGAACGTAGCGAGACAACTAGGGGTGTGCGATTGGAATCTGCGGCGTGGATCGGAGCATGCGCGGATGCCCGCATGCGCAGGAGAGAGCAGAAGCTCTTATAAAGAGCGTCGTCCAATTGACGCGGCAGTGCGTGTGAAGACAGGATGACGTTCACATTGCAAAATTCGACGATTGAGGAGCAGCGAGGCGTTATCCGATTTCTGACAGCGGAAGGTGTTAAACCGACCGTTATTCGTCACAGGATGGTGACCGTATAAGGGAAAGACTGTATGTCCGACAAGTCGAGAAAATGGAGTGCCCGTTTTCGTGCAGGCCGTGAAAGTTTGGTAGATGACCCGAGACCAGGCCAGGCAAACACAGTCATCACGACTGATCTCATCGACAAGGTGAACGACCTAGTGAGAAGTGATCGGCGTGTCACATTGCGAATGCTGGCGGTGAAGGTGGATGTCAGCGTTGGAACAGTGTGGACAATTGTTCACGACAGGTTGCGTTATCGGAAGGTGCGCGCGCAGTGGGTTCCGAAGCAGATCACCGACCAGCAAAAGTAACTGCGTATGGGGCTAGCACTTCAACATCTGTTTCAGTATCATGAAGACCCCGCTTTCCTAGAGCGGATCGTCACAGGTGATGAGAGCTGGTGCCATCACTACCAGCCAGAGATAAAGCGGGACAGCATGCAGTGGAAGCATGAGTCGTCACCTCCCCCTAAAAAGTTCAAAGCCGTGACGTCAGCAGGGAAGGTGTTGCTCACCGTCTTTTTCGACTTCCAAGGTCCGCTACTTGTTGAATTCCTCGAGCACAGAAGAACCATTAACTCCGATGTGTACTGTGAGACACTCCGAAGCCTACGCAGGTCCATCAAGAACAAAAGACCGGGGCTGCTTACGGAGGGTGTGGTTCTGCTCCATGATAACGCGCGTCCACACTTCTCCAAGGTCACACACGCGAAACTGGCCAAGTTCAAGTGGGAGCAGCTTGACCATCCACCCTGCAGCCTGGACATGTCACCCTGCGATTTCCATGTGTTTGGTGACCTGAAAATTTATCTGAAAGGGAAGCGCTTCAACTTGGACCACGAACTCAAGGACTCTGTGAAGGACTGGGTCTCGTCACGGCCACAGGAATTCTGGAAACAAGGAATCCTTCGTCTCGTTAATCAATGGGATCGTTGTGCGCAGGCCTATGATGCATACTTTGAATAAAGTCTTTATTTGTACCCACAGTGTCGTTTTGTACCTTTTCATTTGAACAACCCTTGTAGATTAAAAATTTCAGCGGATTTGAAATCTGCAGAAAATTTTACACCAGATAGATAGCTCACACACGGTTATACATTTTCTTTTCTTTTGATAAATAATTTTTCAATTAAATATTTATATTTTCGCAAGAGATTGTTATGTCCTGCCGATTGGATCTCTTCTCAATTTGAATCTGGCCTCATTTGACATAAGCGTGGTCTGTAGTGTTGGTTTGCTAAGCAAACCAAATGGAAATTCGTAGCTATCACCGGGGGCTAGCGAGCAGTGGTCACACCTGACCCCGCGAAAAGAACTGTCACGGGCAACGTCGTGCTGGCCATGTAGTGGCTAGTTTTTAATATAGCGATATTCAAATTTTCATAGATTGGAGAGATGGACAGAACCATATCATCAATTTAGATCACGATGTCCATCGGTGCCTTTAGAATTTTTATTTTAAGTGTGCAATAAAGATGCTCTTCTAAAAAATTCAGCAAGGTAAAAACTAAAATCAAATATTAAAAAGTATTTCCTTAAATTAAGAAATATTGATTAAACAAGAAAGAGTTATTTATTTCAATCTTTTTTATAATAAATATTATTAGCAAACTTCTTGTACTGTTTTTAAAATTATATGACCACAATGAACAATGATGTTAATATAAAATTTTAAGTTTGTACAACAAACTTACAATTATTACAACTTAACCAGCAAAATTCTAGCATTTCTATGACTTACATTTTTTTCAGAATTTGTTACATGAGTGGCACATGGTTGACTTCTAACTGAAGGAAATCTAAAAAAATGTCCACTAAAATTAAAATAAAAAAATTATTAAAGATTAAAAAGCTAAAAAAATTCATTTGTGTACAGCAAATATTAACAAACATTAATACAAAAGCATATCACCACCAGTATTTTAATTATTAAGCAAACAAGGTTTGATGATATGAAAATTTGTGCTTCTTAAATGATGTTTTCGCAGTATATAATTAAGTTAGAGCAGTAACTCATTAATTGAAAGAAAAATAAAACATTTTTACACAGCTGTTTATATAGACTGAATATTGTTTTTTCATATAAAATTGTAATATTAGAGATCAGTATTTGATTGTGTTATACATCTTTTACACAAATTAAAATGGCTATTTCTCACCACTAAAATAATCAATTAGTGTCTCCAAATTTCAGTTAATTAATATCTGTTCTAAGCTGACATGATAATGTATAAAATATTATAGTTCCTTTATATGATACCCTATACAAATTTATATGATGTAAACAGAAACATAATCCTTTTTAACAATGATTTTACAACACTTTGTTCTCCTCTTTCAAGATTTTTTATAAATGAAATTATAATATGCAAATGAAATGTTGGAAAAAGGTAATTTATAATGGATGGAAGCCGGTTTTAAAACTACTTTAAATATATGAAACAAAACAAGTTTTTAACCATTAACTATGACGATTAACAGGGCGTATTTTGTAACGTTTCTTTAACTTCATAAAACATTTTTTCCACAAATTACAAAAAACAGAAACAAGAGAAATATTGTGAAATTTAAGTTAGTAAGAAATAGTGATGAGAAATTTTATGCTGTCACATAACATATTGATATACACTGAGACAAAAATAAAGTTGCAACTGGAGGCAGTAGACCGGTATAAATGAAATTTGGAAGAGTGGTACATCTGCGTTGGAGATGCAAATGATCAAATTTTCATAATCGTTTGAGCATGCGCCATCGCAGGGCAGCTCTCAAACACGCTGCATACTAGGTCATAAAAGGACATACAGTAGTGCAGTAAATTCCATTCGACTCTTGCTGTTGTGTTGGTTACATCGTTTCTCTTCGAGTCCTGCCTCGGAATAAAGTTCCCAGGCAGTTTAAGCAACTGGGAGAGTTTGACGTAGGCAGAGTAATTGACCTTCGAGAAGTTGGATGGTCCAATCGACGAATTGCTCAACATATTGGTTGTAGTGATTTTACAGTTGCATGCTGTTGGCAGCCAAGGCACATGCCAGCGTCAACCAGGCTCAGGAAGGCCTAGAGAAACCGGACCGAGAGAGGAACGACGTGTTAAAAGACATGCGAGTGCTGATCCAACAGCCACTGTTGCAGACATCCAACAGGCAGAAGGAACCTCTCGATCATCTGATAAGTGATCGCACCATTTGTCGACGGCTTCGCGACGTGGGACTAAAGCTTCGGTTTCCTAAGAAAGCGTAGCCGTAATCTAGCGGCCTTGATGTATCGGTGGGTGCCGTCACTAAAACGTTGTTTATACTAACACATGGTGTTGGTTTCCTAGAGAGCGGTGTTTGTGAACGTAACGAAAATGATCGGAGCCGCCATTTCCATGACTGTAATCATGGCGGTCTCAAACAGTTGGGGAACGTTTTTTCTCTTGTAGCGGCCACATTTCATTTCCTGCTCCAAACGATTCGAACGAAGAGGAGCGAAATAAATAAACATTTTTGACTGCCATTGATTAATTCGTTTTTGTAAAATCGGGATCGTTAAACACAGAATGAAAATTTCAACGGATTTGAAATCTGCGGAAAATTTGACACCAGATCGATACCTTAAATGTGATTTTCTTTAAATAAATAATTAATTATTTAATAAATAATTAAACAATCAAATGGTAAATAATTGAATAATAAAACTGTTTTTTATATCGATCTGGCGTAAAATTTACGCTGATTTGAAATCTGTTGAAATTTTCACTATCTTCAACGATCCCGAAGTTAGAAACTTTAAACTAGAGAATAAAAAACCACTTTGTTTTGTTTCTCGAATAAAATAAACCACGACAACCGTCTGTGTTGCCCATTCTTCGACGTATTCTGTCCGTCTAAGTTGACACTTCGGGATTTTTGTTTAGACGGCCGTCTAGTTATGCCCGCGGCATCATGACGTATCACGGCTGTTAGATAACGGCTCCACTTTCTTAGGAAACCAAAGCTTAAGCCACGATTATCTTACCAGGACCGGAATACTCACCAAACCTGTCCCCGATCGAAAATGTATGGGATGCCATTTGACGATATGTCACCACTGCACCTGTATCGCGTAATCAACTGTAACTACGTGACAAGGTTCAAGCAGTATGGGATGGACAGTCGCAGGATTTCATAAAGAGCCTGTTCGACTCATTACCAAGTCGCTTGGCATGCTACATTAGGAATAATGACGGTCATACGCCATACTGAATGATACCACTTTTTTCAATTTTTCTCCATAAAATTTGCATATTTCAGTCTGAAATTTTAATTTTTTCTGAGTCATAAGCACTTACCAACTTTGTAAATTTCATTGCATTCTGACAATTCCTTCTAGGTGCAACTTTTTTTTTGTCTTGGAGTGTATATCATAAGAACTCAAAAAAGTTAGTTAACATTTCAAAGAACTGGAAACACCACATGTAAAAACCTGATAAATACTTTAAAAAGCTTCTGTACAAAATAACAGCATGAGTAAGATTTTCAGATTAAATATAGAAATATGCATATATCCCCAGCAAGAAAAGTGACACAAGTCAAAAATTTCAATGTTATGTCATTGAAAAATATGTATGAGGTGCCCCAGCGTGTTATATTACCATTCTATAGAATATAATAGAAGTTACTACCATAAATACTTACCTAAAATTAAAAAAAAAAACTTTGTTCAGAAAAAAAAAAATATTTTTTAAAGTTTTTTGTGGATTATTTTTATAGATTTTTTTATTCCTGAGGGGAAACTAAAATCAAAGCAATTTCAACTATACAATCAGAAATTTAAGAAATAAAACTAAATACATAATTGTTTACCCATTTGTCTTCATATCAAGAGTTCTGATTGCACCATTTTCTTCGATATCTACTGCCTTTGGTTTATTGAGTACGTTTGGAATCAATGGCTGATCAGTGGGGCGATTTGCAGTGGGATTGGAATACTTATTCAAAACAGTAATTCTAGCAGCTGCACAGTAGACTTTGCAGTGGTTTTTGAGTCCTTGTTTAGTCTTTGCGGCATAGGTGCAATGTGGGCACTGAAAACCAGTAGGGGCCTTAGAGTTCAATGGAACCTTTGTGGAAGGAGCAGGGGCAGAGGAAGGAGGGATAGAGCATTCACCAGAGTCACGAAATCTCCTCTTCTCGTGTTTCTCACTATCCTTGTTCTCGAGGAATTGATCCATCGTCAATTTCTAAATAGCTACACAAAAGAAAATCAGAATAAAATACTGTTTAGCATTAAACACAAAAAATACCATTAAAACACATATCCTATTAATTTTAATGAACATTTCCTTAATGTTGCATATCAATCAATGAATCATAATTCTTTTAACATTATAAAAATTGGATTTATTTTATTTAAATCCTATTTTTTAAAATTGAAATCAAATTTTCTGTTATTTATTAATTTGTTTTCTCTACATGTTTAAACTTGTTAGATAGGAGACATTCAAATTACAGTATAGTTTCTTGAAAGATTAAAACAGTAAAATTTATCATCGGGTCTCAAAACTTTTTTCTTTCATTTGAATTGTATTTCATGATACAAATTCAAATTAATTATAATTCTAAATTACAAAATAGTAATTTTATAAGGTAGTTAATTATCATCGCACACTGGAGCAACAACACAACCGGCTATTGGCAACCGGAGCAGTTTTAGTCATGCTGAATAACGAAATTTTTTGCAGAGTAATCGGAAATTACCATTTGAACTTCACAAAAATATTATAGTGAAAACCAGTATATACAATTTATTGTGTCAACAGAACTGGGAAATCAGGGGATTTTTTAACCCTGGACATATCTGTGAGGATTGCCGAATCGAAGTGTTTTGTTTGTCCAATCGAGAACAACTTCTTTAAACACACAAGTTTATTTTAACACAGCACAGACTAATACAGGACGACTATTTAACATGGAAGAACACTATATACATGGAGAATTAAACAACAGGATCTAAGAATCCAGCAGACACGTCCGGAGTCTACAATTACCTCCGACGTTCTCTACAGTACCACTTACTCTTCTATAGATGGCGTTATCGCGCCGGTAGCGCTAACTCGCCTGTCTCTACACCCTCCCCTCAAGATTGGGATTATACCTCAATTAATCCGAATCTGAAACTTAAGTGACAGGTGAGACATATATTAATTACTCTGATAATAGCAATAGACAATATAGACAAATAATATATAATAATACAACAAATCACTTTTACCAATTATTCGATAAAATTTGACCTCTAAAAAATATGTATATATTGATATTTAACTTAATATCATACTATATGCTAAATCAACAATTCAAAACATATATAAAAGAAATAATTGTATATAGATAAATCAGTTAAAAGAATTAACTAAATATACCAAAATATTAAATTTTCATCTCTAAAATGCTTAGCAAAAAAAAATAAAATCCAATAATAAAAAAAGTTCAATGAAAATTCAATGTTCAGGAACAGTTTATAAGGATACAGTTTTTTAATCAGGAACAGTCCATAGTGGAATAGTTTATGCGGACATCAGTCTGGACAAAGCGTCAGCGTTCGACAACTTTGACCCTGGGCAATGTGATATGGAGATGTCGTACTTTTGTAGAGCCAAGGACCATCTCTGAAGCTTTGACGATTGAGGAGTATTCTTCGTGATGTATGTCAAAGGATTATGGTCAGTTATCAATTCGATCTTCGAACCAAAGATCCAAGTCTCGAACTTCTTCAAACTCCATATAACTGCGTAGGCCTCTCTCTCAATTGTCGGCCAAGCCTGTTGTAGTTTAGTCAATTTTTGGCTTGCGTAGCTTATAGGAAAAAGAGTTCCATCTTTCCTCTGCGATAAACATGCACCGACACCGACTGAAGATGCATCACACTGTATCACAAATGGTTGTTCAGGAATTGGCGTGTGCAAACTTGGTGCGTTCGTCAAGGAATCTTTTATCTTGGTGAAGGACTGACTATGGGCCTCTGTCCATGCTAATTCCTCAGGACATCGTTTCTTCGTAAGTTCCGTGAGAGGGTAAACTGTTTCTGCGTAGTGCGGTATGTAATCTCGGTAATAATTACATAAACCAAGAAGACTCTTGAGTTCTTTCTTAGTTTTTGGAGGCTCCAAATTTTGAATCGCTGTGACCTTATCTGGGTCAGTTTCATGCTTCCCTGATCCGATTATATGACCTAGATATTTTATCTGAGGTTTTGCAAAAGAGCATTTCCTCAAGTTGATAGTGAAACACAGTTCTTTCAATTTTGATAGTATGGTGTTTAGATGGGATAGATGTGTGTCCCAGTCATCTGAAAATACTGCTATGTCATCGATATAGGCACGAGAAAATTCTTTATGATCTGACAATGCCTTGTTCATGACACGTTGAAATGTCGCTGCAGCATTTTTTAATCCAAAAGGCATCACCTTGAATCGGTATTGCGCTCGATGAGTCTTAAATGATGTAAAATCCTGACTTGATTTTTCCATTGGTATAGCCCAGTAGCCTTTTAATAAATCTATTGTTGTTATGACGTTGGCTTTTCCTATGCAATACATGAGCTCGGTAGCATTTTCCATTGGGAAATCGTCTGCTTTAGTAGCAGCGTTAAGGGATCTAAAATCAATGCATAATCGAAGGTTACCATCTTTTTTCATAACACAGACTATAGGGTAGGCTATCTCTGCATCACTCTCCTCGATAAGACCTTGACTAAGCAATTCTTCAACTTGCTTATCAACTTCTCGTTTAAGAGATTCTGGGATTCTATAAATATAAGGTTTCTTCCTTTCTGTTTCTAATAATTTAATTTTATGTTCTCCGACTTGAGCAATTTGTACTTTATCAGAAAATAACATTTCATGTTTCGTCACTAAATCCAAAATATCTCTCCTCTTTGTGTCATCCAAATGATTTAAGTCGATTTCCTCAAAATTAGGTTTTTCTTTTAAATGTGGTTCAGGTGTAGGATGGATTTCTCCCAACTCTACTTCATTTTCAAAAATTACACCAATCGTTTGGACTCTTGAATGGAATTTCCTGATTTTATTTGCATGCACGTGCCTTATTTTTTCGTCTAAAAGTTCTACTTTATATGAATGAGGGTTACACCGAGAAATTATTTTTCCTGGTCCGGTCCATCTCGCGTATAATTTGTTATTTGAATCCGGAATTAGTAAATATACCTGGTCACCAGTTTTAAACTCTTTGGACGAAGTGCGACGATTAAAATACTCAGCGTACGCCTTTTGTTTCCCTTCTGCAACTACCGATGCTTGTTCTGCAGCCTCTTCTAAATTTTTTTTCAATTCTTGAAGATAATCTATAGCGCTTTTGCCAAGATTTATGGGTAGAGGGATTTCTCCTGACCAAGTAGATTTTAGAACTGATAATGGACCTCTAGCTTCTCTTCCGTAAAGTAATTTAAAAGGCGACACTCCAGTTGTGGAGTTAGGAATTTCTCGATATGCAAATAGCAAATACGGAATATGTTTGTCCCAGTTCTTAGGATCTTTTCTAATAACATGGTGAAGCATTTGTTTCAAAACTTTGTTATATCTTTCGACTAATCCGTTACTAGCTGGATAACCAGGTGTTGAGAATTTAGGGCAAACTCCTAATCTAGTATGAAATTCTTGTCTAGTTGAGAAATGGAATTCGAACCTTGATCACTGGCTATAAGTGTGGGTATACCTGTACGCATAAAAATTTCGAGCAAAGCATCGCATGTTGCTTTGGCGGTGAGTGATCTCAAAGGTATGGCTTCTGGCCATCTCGAATGTTGATCCATTACTGTAAGAACATACTTATGGTTTCTAGCTGAAGGTGGATCGATTGGACCGATTATATCTGCGTTTACAACTTCAAACGGGAAGTTTGGTCTATTTACAAGGGTAATAGGGATTCTATCTGTACATCTTTCTGGACTTCGTAACTGACAATCTTTACAAGTTTTGCAAAAATTCAATATGTCCTTTGACATCCCGGGCCAATAAAATGAATATTTTATTCGTTCTTTCGTTTTACGCATCCCCAGATGACTTCCAAATACTGACTCATGTGCGAGTTTTAAAATTTGTTCCCTCCTATCTTTTGGTAAAACGAGTTGCGTAACATTGTCACCTGAAATTTTTTCTTTGTGATAAATTATATCATCGATTAAAATATAATTTCCTTTCCTTTGCTTTACTTGATCAAGAACCGTCTTAAACGATTCACAGTTCTGCTGCTCCGCTCTTAATTTATCAACATCTGACATCTGGTTAACCTTTTCCGTTTTTCCCGATTGCGAATTCACAGAAGTAATACTGTTTACACCACCAGTTACATTTTCAACAAGCGAGAAAAAAAATGTTTCACCCAGCGAACTTTGTTTATCATTTTCCCTAGCCACCTGCGTTGGCGTGACGTTGCCCACATCAAGCTTCGCGTCAGTAGGGTACGTCTCATCCGAAAGCAATAAATTGTATACGGTCGGGGTTAAAATGCATGGTACATGAAGTTTCTCCGTCAAGGCCAGGAATATTTCAATAGGTTTCAAAAAGAGAGGATTATCAGAATTACTAATAGAAATGGGGATTCTCGCCACACTGGCTTTAATCGTTTCTCCAAAAGCGGAAATTAAGTCAATTTCGCTACTATTTTCAATGGGAATGGTAGGAATATACTTCGGGTTTAAAACTGAAATCTCAGCGCCTGAATCAATTATAGCTCGTATCTCTTTACCCGCAATGCAAACACTTACACTTTGCAATGGTTGCGTTATTATTTCGTCTGGTTCTAAACATGAAGATCCAATCTTAGCTATTATTCTGTCACTCCCCCTTTTCTCTGTTTCCTTTTTTGAGAGATCGTATTGTTTTTCCGGTTTACTCCGTTGCGAACAAAATCTGGCGTGCGTATTTTTTCCACATATATAACAATCTTTGGGCGGATATCTATTTTTATTTATGTTGTTCCTCGCATGAGGTGGGACATACTTGGATTCTTTAAAAACATGGGGTAACTTATTAGCTGTATTTTCGTTGGAATAAGAAGTGGTCTCATTCAACGACCTGCCTTTATTGACAAAATATATGTCAACTTCTTTGGCTAAATCTTTCGGTTTTAACCAATTTTCCCCTGTTTTCATATTAATGTAAGTTGTAGTTTCTCTATCTAATGTTTGGGAAATTTTGTCAGAAATTATCAGTTGACATAAGGTATCAAAATCTTTAACTTCACGTAGCTGACAGTAATATTGGAAATTAGCAGACAGTCTAGATGCGAATTGAACATGCGACTCTTTAGGCTCACGTCGTGCTCTACGAAAATTTACTAGGCATTCAAAAGCAGTTGGTTGATATTCTTTTAATACCAGTTTTTTAATGGTTTCATACGATTTTAATTCTTCATCGCTAATATAAAATAGTATGTTTGTAGCTTTATCCCCCAAAATGTTAATCAAAATTTCGGATTTGAACTCTTCCGGTACGTTTTTGGTAATGAATGCTCTCTCCAGTGTTTGAAAGAACAAACTGAAGTTTTCCGATTTGTCTGGAACTGGGATGGTTAACGTTTTCACACTTCTTATCAGACTTTCCAAGTTTCCCGAACCTGTATCTATGTCTTTACTCGAGCGAGATTCATATTTAGACGCGTTCTGACTTCTGGATGAACTATTTAACATGGAAGAACACTATATACATGGAGAATTAAACAACAGGATCTAAGAATCCAGCAGACACGTCCGGAGTCTACAATTACCTCCGACGTTCTCTACAGTACCACTTACTCTTCGATAGATGGCGTTATCGCGCCGGTAGCGCTAACTCGCCTGTCTCTACAATATCAATAAAATCAAATAAATAGACATTCTTTGTTTTCCAACGATTCTTATTTTCAATTCACATTAAATCAGGGCCCGAAATACCCGGGTACACATGAAAATAAAATTGTGCACCTAATTTTTCCCGCTTGGCGCACCTAATTTAAAAGCTTAGGTGCACAAGGTGCACCTGTATTAAAACATATATTTCGAGGCCTGCATTAAATTTTATCATGACGGAGATAAATACTACACTGTTGAACAGCTAACAATCGCCTTTCACGAAGCAAATCCCTTGAGGATATACAGATGCCTAGGGCTGATCCAAGGGTGTCTGCCAACCGCGTGCAAAGACCTAATATGCCGCCCCTCTAGAGAATTTTTCATATTTTGACAAAAAAACGCTGACGTTATAAATTCATCTACCTGTAT
Source organism: Metellina segmentata (assembly GCA_947359465.1). Lineage (NCBI taxonomy): Eukaryota > Metazoa > Arthropoda > Arachnida > Araneae > Tetragnathidae > Metellina > Metellina segmentata. The sequence goes on along the minus strand of OX375875.1, from coordinate 27,743,168 downwards.
ACGAGTAAAAAGTAAGACATTAATAAAAATGCAAATAAAATTTGAAGTGCAAAACTTTATTTTTTGGCCAGCTAATAGGGTATAATAGCGAAAAAATACTTCAACAAAATAATAAACAAACAAAAATATTATCTTTAGACATTTTGAATTTAGAAATACAAATCAACAGTATTTACTCAGAAAATATAATCTAATAAAAAAAGTACTAAAGCATGAATATTGTGAAACGAAAGTATATAAATCAGTCATTCTACACAAAGACTACCTAATAATTAACTATACAATAACTTTTCTGCCTTTCTGAGAAGCAAATTTGTCAATAATTTCGGGGAAATCAATTTTTTCAAAGATTTCGTGTTCAATAGAGATGGCCAATTCTGAAAGTCTTTCTTGTGTCACATTATTTCTCAAGTAATTTATATTATTTCTCAAGTACGCTATCGGGAAATCGGGACTTATTTTGATTTTTCAATAACTTTAAAATTCAGCATATTTGTTCGACTTATTAAGAGTTTAAAATTTTTGCTTGATTGATAGAACTATATGCGGCCTGCTGCCGCCCCTAGTTTTGGCCGCCCGCGTGCGGTGCACGATCTGCACACCTGCTAGGATCGGCCCTGCAGATGCCTGGTAAACGAGAGAACCAGGGAGTCCAATCCACAAGGCCAATAAAACAGCAGGGGGAAGTGGTTAATGGGCCTGGAGATTTCTGTTTTTTCACACTTTTCAGCAGCGTTTTACTCAAATATGGTATTCATGTCGTTGATGAGCATCCCTGTGTAAATGCTTTATATTATCAGCTTTTGATTGAAACAAAATCGTTGTTTTGTGGGGTAGGATTCGTCTTCAGCAAGTTTAACAATTCAAGGCGAAATCCGACTCAGTTGTGTAGAAAACATCGTGACGCCAGGGTCTGACTTCCTCGCTCAGAACGTGTTTCCGCTCTGAAGGAGCAAACCTATTCCCCTTCTATAAACCTTGCTGGTATAGTGATGTGGGCTGGACATTTATAAAATGAGCATTTGCCCGGGAATTTTTCAAAAGCACTTTTAGGCAACCGTCTGAGAACAAAGGGAAAAAAGCGAGCCTTTTTCCTCGCCAAATAAAAAGAAATCGTTTTTATGGCAATTGTTGCTACGATAAATTTGATATCTGACAAACCCGACAGTCAAAAAATACAACCCTCATATGCGTGCGGGACCTGCTTCGCGAAATAAAAAATACGAAATTGGTGTGACCAACTTTTGATTGCGTCTAATTTATTTATGAACCAATTTACAAAATAATCGTATCGTAAGAGAAAGAGTATATTCTGAGGAACACTGCGATATTTTCTAAATTAAAAACTAATAGTAATACGATATAGATATGACAGTTTTAGTTTTCGATCGGAAATTACGATCTGAAAGTTCCGAAAATTGTATAACCAACTTTTAATTGCATCGATTTTATTAACGAACTAATTTTAAAAATAATTGTTCCATAAGAAAGAGTGTTATGTAAATGTATTCAGTGATGTTTTCAAATTTAAAAAATAATGGTTTTTGCTGTAGATATAACGGTTTTAACAAAAAGTAGCGAAAATATCCAAAGATTCCGAATTTTGTATGACCAACTTTTGATCGCATCCAATTTAATTATTAACAGATTTAAAAAAATAATAGTACCGTAAGAAAGAGTACATTCTGAGGTATACTACGATATTTCAAAAATTAAAAACTAATAATAATAAGATATAGGTTACGGCAGTTTTGAAGAAAAGTAACAAAAATGTCCCCATTTTCCCCGAATTTCAAAAAAATACTATCAAGAACCAAATTGAAATTTCAAAAAAGACTCGACGAGCAGCAAAAATTTACGTTGAGAGGTACTCTTTAAAAAAAAACTCACGACTGAAGACTGAAAATTTGTATGTGTTTTGCTCATTCGCGGAACAAATTTCGCTTTTTCAATTTTGACAATAAACCCTAAACTTATAGCCGCATCGGAAAAAAATCTTAATAATTGTCCAGCGAATACGATGAAGAACAAACCATGTTAATTTCGTTTTTTTCCGATCAGTACTTTCTCGGGAAACCGTCTAAGAATCGAGTTAAACAACACAGTTTTCAATCCTGCAGCGGCGGCGGTGACTTTTTTTTAATAAAGAGAGATTAGAGCTTGTAAATACCATTACAATTTTCGTATACAATAATTTTTTTGCAAAATAAAAATGAAGTAGAATAATTTATAAACAATATATGTGAAGAAAAGTAGAAATCATTTTTCAGAATTAATTTTTAATTTATAACTGGCATCACTTCTAGATTCTAGCATACGCACAGAATTGGCATCCATTTTGTTTAGTGACTAGTTCTTGTTTTGGCTAGGTTGGCTGCTAGTGATGTGGGAAGTAAATGAAGTAAATTTGTGCCAGTGAATGTGTTAGTTTGTGTTAATTTTAATACTATTCGCATTCCTGCAAAATGATTAAGAAAAAGGAACTGTTTGGAATTTTTTTTACTTTGAAAGGGAAGGGAGTAAGTTGTAAATATTGTTTTAAAGTTCATAAACAATCACATGCCTATAAAATGGCAATTTTGACCAAATTCAAAAGAAGAAAGGAATTTGGTTTGGCACCGATTCACCTAGCAGCTAATCTTCATCCAGCATCACTAAAACTTATTGAGATGCTTGATGCAATATGCTTTATATGCAAAACAGAAAAGTACACAGGGTTAGATGTAATTCAAATGAGAGAAAGCCTAGCTGATTTCAGGGACAAACAAGGGATTTGGTCACGGCAGTTAGTGTGAGAAGGAATTGGACTGGAAAGTAACAATCCTGTAAATCCTTTTTACAGTGGTGGCGAGGATTAAGAGAAACCTGTGAACTAGCCGAAGTTGCAATAAAAATTATTGGAGCACCAGTGATATCTGCTGCCACTGAGCGAACGTTTAGCACTTTTTCCTGAACCCACAACAAAAAAAAGAAATCGGCTGACATGTGATAGGGCAACAAAACTAACTTATCTGGCTAATAATTGGAAATTGTTGCACAGAACTCCGAAGTCCCAGAAAATAATACAACAGAATGATCAAGAGAAAAGTGAAGAAAAAACCTCTTGTAAATGAAAAGGAAATCTCAGAATTTGATGAATCAGAGTCAGACGAATCTGAATATGAACCACTTTACTTGTCTGAGGACAACAGTGAAAGTGAATGAAGCTGTGGAAAAATATATTATTATTTTTTTTAACTAATTTCATTCCATTTGTGTTTTTTTTTGTTAGGTAGCCTGGGGCCAGTCTTAATACATGTCAAAATAAAGTTACTATATATGTTACAATTTATTAGTGTTATTGTCAAATAATTCCTACTCCAACCATAATGAAGTTTCAGAAAAAAGTTAAATAGTTGTATGAGTTTTTGTTCAAAACAAACATTGTACTATCACTTAGTCAATTATACTGAATATACGAAGATTATACATCAGATTTGATCAATAAATATCATCAATAGGCGTTTGTTCGACAATAGTTCTCAGAAATGCATAAATGCCCAGCCATTTTTGGATTTTGGGCATTTTAGATGGGCATTTGCCCCAATTTATAAATGCCTGGGCATTTTACATCACTAGCCTGGCATGGCGTCAAACGGTCTGAAAGTATACACAGGTTTTTTTTTCTTCAAACGATGATTGGGGGGAATAAACGATGTAATAACTATTTTATCTACATCCGAGGTTGAGGATTTATTTACAGATTCCGCATGTGGTTTTCGCGTGTTTTGACATGTTGCTCGCAAAGTGATCTCAAATGACCTTTGGAATAGCAAATGGTACAATCAATATTTTTGACTCGACACTGCGATTGCCGGAGGAATTTTTTATAACATCTGAAACATTTTGCTTGCCTAAGCAGAGAATTTCGTCGTTGTTTTAAATCGAGACTGCATACTTCTGGCAAATGTTTCGCATAGCAAAAAGGACCCAGAGTTTCAGTCAGGGAGTTCAAGGTCATCGAGGAAGATACTTTATTTTTCGCTGTGTTAAATGTTTTTGGAAAGAAATTAGTTTTGGTTTCATGTGTAGTGTTCATGGATTTTTCACCTTTCAAATTAGTTATCATCATAGTTGTTTCTTTAGACTCAACTTCCGTTTCGAGAAATTTAATCAACTCCATAACGTCTAAACCCTTTGAGTCTAGAAACTTTCTATTAAATTCTAGAACAATATCAAGTATCAACTTTAGCAAAAATTGAGTAAAGTAATTGTCCGAACATGCCTGAGGTGATTTGCATGGATTATAAACTTCTCATTTGTGTTTCATAGGTATCATAAAGACGCCGCAAAGCTTTTATATTACCATAATTCTAACAGGGTTTTATGTTTAACAACTTACTTGTCAACGAATTAACTACTAAATCTCTCCGGCCAAATAGAGCCTCTTTTAAATTTATGGCGGAGTCATAATTATCAGCATTGAGCGACAACACTCAACAACAAACGAGTGCGCCGGTGCATTTATTCAAATGCTATTGACTGATCATTTAATTTTAGTACTTGTAATCACTTGTCTTCACGAGTCTAGAATTTTGGAACTCGCATTGTAAAAGAACAGGTTGTTATTTCACCACCTATCCCTAGTCAGAAGCTATCTCGTTTCTCGTTTGAGAGTACACGTAGACGGCTCATATATCTTTCTAGACCAGGGGTTCCCAACCTTTTAATAACTGCGTACCACTTGAAATTTTTAGAAACTTTTGTCGCACCACCAGTTCTATATTTTTTTAGAAACATATATCTAATGTCAGAAAAGTGCCTAATGGCTTGTTTTATTTTAATTAAAATTCTAAGAAAGCTTCATATTTTATGATTAATGCACTTGTATTTCGTATTAATAATGTTTTAATAAAGGAAAAAATAAAACGATTTTTGAAAATTACAGTTTTAATTTTTACTCACAGGTCTAAAAACAAATAATTTTAAATAATTAGTACAAACAAAGCAAACAAAGATCAACACATCAAAAATCAATTTTTAGTGCGAAACTTGTTGATGTTTGTCCTTTATTAAAAAATCAATATCAGGAGCAATGGAGCTTAACTTCACTCCTAAGTCCTTTTCAATACCTACTCTGTTTCTATATTTATATTTATATACAAAAGTTTAAAAAAAAACACTGACACAAGTAACTAGTAACAATTGGCATAATACAGGGAGAGATATCAACTTAATTTCGCCGAGATAGCCATTGAATAGAAATAGATGATCAGCAACAAAGTTTCTCTTTAAATAATTTGCTACAGTTAGCTTTATTTATTACAAAGTAATAAAAACGTTAATCACAAATTGATCTATATATATAATTATCTTACGTGGCACGCAAAAAAGACGTTATTTGTAATCGCGTTTTGGCAACACTGTACGATTGTTTGTTTATCGCGAAGTCTCGCGCATCGATTGAATTTATAGCGTTATCGGATGAAATTTTATTGGAAAAAAAAAGGAAATTTTAATGAGCTGTTGCAGTTAGTTTATAATAGAAATCAAAGAAAGCGGAGGATCTTTTCAGGGCCATTTAAAAAACGGTCCTTTTCAGGGCCAACAATTATAGTTCAACAAGACGCTTGCACTACAACTTTCGGCAACAAACTCAATGAAAAAGTGTGGGTCGTTTGAGTGCTGGGAAAATGTACACACAAACAACATGCTGGGTATTCAATTTCCAAAGAAACGCTCACATTTCGAGTCAAAATTTGCACAAAGTTTTCATTTGAATTCTGATTTTAGAGATACTGTATATATTTTTTCTGTAATACAGCAAATTTAGATTTGAAAAGCATTTTTTTGGTGACATATTTTGTAAACAATCCCTTCTGCTAGGACACATGTCTTCATTGAGGCGAGCGAAGCGAGCATAGGTTCGCGCAGCGAACCAATGAGGATTGCGAAGCAATCCTCCGGGGGTTGGCGAGCGTTAGCGAGCAGGGGGCAGGCCCCCTAGTTTCATATAATCCCATATTTCCTATAACGTGGTTGTACATACTAAAAAATCGAACAAACTTCGTAGAACATTTGGGTCGCTCATATCATCCTTGCGTACCACTTGAAACGTTGCCGCGTACAACCGGTTGGGAATCCCCGTTCTAGACGATTGATTATAGTTTTTTTTTATAGACGTGTGTTATTATAGTCAATTTAAATTTCTTGTACGTGAAACCTTCATTTTAACAATGCGTAAACGTAAGTGCACTTTTAATGTTAACTTATAAACTTAGTGCACGTTTATAAAACACATAAGTAAATTTTTAGTAATCTTGCCAAGAATGTCATTCGTATAAGAAATAAACACCAAATACACTCAAGAAAATTTGTTCTTCAAAAAATTTAGACCACAAAAATTATTTATTTTCACGTGTTTATTTCTCTTTTCATTAATAAATATGTATAAAAACCATAAAGAAATATGAGTTTTCTTGAATACTCATACTAGTACCTAAAAATTAGTAGATGTCAAGTTTTGAGGGAAAAAATAAATGGTCGCGAAAATTATGACTAACGTGACCACTTATATTTTTCTTCAGAACGGGACATTTACTAATTTTTAGGTAATTATATGAGTTTTCAAGAAAACACATTTCTTTATGCTTTTTATTTATTAATAACTAGACACTCCGTGGCTAGCCCGACGTTGCCTGTGCTCGTGATGTAAGGTATTAAGATGGTGTTTAATTAACTGCAGATTTCAAATCCGTTGAAGATATATTCAATAAAAAAATTATTTATTTAAAAAAAATTACATTTTTAGGTATCAATATAAAATGAAATTTTCCGCAGATTTCAAATCCGTTGAAATGTTTAGTCTATCTTGAACGGTCTAGAGGAGATAGAAAAAAGAACCTTGACTTCATTTAAAAGATTTATCGTCTGGCTGGGAAATCAATGGCGCAAAATCAAAAAGCGGAAACGAACAAAAATAATTTTCTCCGTGTCCTGCGGATGAAAAAAACTTGGCATGATTCCAAAGCCTGACTGCAAGGTCGCGTGAGTAGAAAAAGTTCGCGTTTGTAAAACCGATGGAGAATAAAACTATGGAATTCGTTTAAAAATCTTCTAGATTGAATTTAAAAATTTGCCGCGACCCAAAAATTGCAAATAATTCGGACTACCTGTGTGCCAAATCTCATTGCTGTAAGTGCCGTAGAATCGTCCGGATTTTGCGGCCCCAAACAGACAAACAAACAAACGCTTTTTTTTTATAATAGTAGAGATAAGAACAGGAATGAACACGTGAAAATAAATAATTTGTGTGGTCTAATATTTTCTGAAGAACAAATTTGCATCAGTATATTTGGTGTAGATTTTAAATAAGAATGCAATTCTTGGCAGGCTTTCCAAAAATTCACATTTGTGTTTTATAAACGGGTACTTAGTTTATGTTAACATTAAAAGTGTACTTACGTTTAGGCATTGTTGAAATGAAAGTTTCACGTACAAGAAATTTAAATTGACTATAATAACACACACGTCGATAAAAAAAATAGAATAATCAATCGTCAAGAAAGATGCACGAGTCGTCTACGTGTACTCTCAATCGAGGAACGAGCTAGCTTCTGACTAGGGATGGGGGAAAATAACAACCTGTTCTTTCTCAAGATGAATTCCAAAATTGTAGACGCCTCAATATCATCTCGTTGCCTTCTGTCAAAACATTGAAAAAAAATATTCCCGGTCTTCCCCATTAAAAAATCGCGGAAACAATGGGAAAAATCTTTTGTGCTTAAGACATTCCGGAATTGTCTTCAGTAAGTACTTACAAAAAGATGAGGATCTCCATTGGATTTTTTTATTTTTCACTCCTCTTTTGGAAATTGTTACCGAGAGTTGATCACTTTCTGAAAACGGGACACTTCGGTGTCCCGAAGAAGAGCTTCGGGGACAACGGGGATAGCCTACCTAAAAACGAGACGTATGGTCACATTATCTATACAGGGTGTTCCAAAAAGATTGACTTATGGTTTTAGCATTTGGAGTTAGGTAAGCAATGTAAATTGCAAAAGTACAAGTGTAAGTAAATAAGATATGTGAATAAAATTATCACGTGATAACAATTTAAACAAATTCAGTTTTTTATTTGTATAAGACCCCCTCCAGATAAAAATCTAAGGTAGTAAAAATGTTCCAAACCTGCATCCCTATCAGGGGTGCCAGTTCAGTGGTTTTACCTTTAGATCTAGAGGTTTCAATTCACTTCAGAGGTAAAAACAGAGGGACAAAATGCTCAGAGGTAAAAACAGAGGTTTGGAAAAAAGAACAGAGGTTTATGTAGAGGTCTGAAGTATAATTGCCGTTAATACGTCGTTTGTAATCTAGCCTAGGGGATTTTTGAAGTTTTGAGTTGGCAACATTGGCTTGGCCATTTCTACTCCGTGTTGCACAAAGGTGAAGAAGAATTACAAAATCGAGGTAGGTTTAGCGGAATCCACATATGTGAGATAGTCTCCATTATATAACGGCTTAGAGTGCCAATCGATTGAATCAATGAACATGGCGTCACAGTATAAACATTATCAAGTGAATAGTTGAGTGTCGTCGCTATTAAACGTAGCTGTAAGAATTCAAAGAAGTACATAGTTGGCTACCAGATAATGTTGGTGTGCTGCTTCATTTGCCTACACTATATCCGAATAATGCTGTGAGAAAAGTGTAGCATTGTTCCGAGAAAATTATCAAGCAGAGCCCTGACAAATTCTGGGCCTCTATAGATAAACTAACAGATGCTGCTAGGTGAAACACAGTTTACACAGCTCTGTAAGCTTACATTGACCTTAATGAGTTTGCCATTTTGTAATGCAACTGTCGAGAGAATGTTTTCTCAACTGAGTAATGTAAAAACGAAACTCAGAAACTCGCTACAGCTGAAGACAACCGAGTCAATCAAGATGGTTAGGTATGGACTAAAATTTAGAGGTGAAAGCTCTGTAGACTTTAATCCTAGTAAGGAAATGCTGATGAAATTTAATTCATATGCAATGTATGGCACAAAGCCCAAAGGGGCAACCGAGCGTGAAAGAAGTGAAGATGAAATATGATAGATTTTTGAAGGATCTGTGTGTGTGTGGTGGCATTCTTTTCAGTATTCAATAAATGCATATATGAATATGGACGGCGAAATTGAACAAAGATAATAATAATAAATAATGTACACAACACTGAATAACTACTCATTAGATAACGGAATTTACTTAAAACATATATGTTATTAAAAACAGGGCTGCATAGACGGGAGACTCATACTTGGAAAAAAATGTCGTTAGCCGTTTTTTGACATCTGTATCAAAAGCTTTTTAAAGTTGGAAGAAAAAATAAAGCATACACACATGAATCTCAATTCAGCAGCACGCAGCAGTAAAAATAAAAAAAGCGCTATGTGCTGATAAATAAATGCCATGTGTGTGCTTAGCACATATCAAAAATATCGATATATATCGGCGTCGTTTAAAATATCGTCGATAATATCGAGCCAATAGATATGTCTATATATCAAATCTGTAAATATGAGGTTTTTATAGAGATTTACGCCTGCAGAACAAAGGTACTTTGCTCTGAAAATCTGGCACCACTAATCCCTATCGTTAGCAAAAAACTGCATTTCTGTAGGTTGAATAGTAACGCAGATACAAGAGGTTCCATTTTAAGGGACCGTATCTAATTTGAGAACAGAAACTGATTTACAATAGCAGAATCAGAAGAGCTAAGTTCTGCGTTGCTGTAGATGGAAGACACATTTTGTAAATTTCCTTTTATTTTTATTAAACGTTTTTCTACAATATTCACTATTACTATTATTCACTACGATTTTCATCTGCAGAAGGAATACTACATTATTTTGCACAACCTTGCACTCTGACCGAAAAAATTTTTTTAGCAATGTGTAACGGGTTCCTAATCTGACTGCTTGAACAGCTGTGCACAATCGGTACAAGTCAACTTTTTGTCGTCATTATGCCTCCATTACTGTTCAACCTTCAGAAAATGCGATTGTTTTACGAAGGCCAAACAAAAATGGTTTGTTTCCAGTAACCCGACCGACCCTGAAATTACTATTGAAAAATTACGACACTAAGGTTTTTTTTAGACTTTAAAAAAATTTAATTTATTAAAAAAAAAAAACGTTTGTTAAAACGATTAATTGATTATGATGTTACAGCAATCGTAATCGATAGATAATTGTTTATTACATAATCAGTTTAGACATTATAAGTCATAAATTAACTCTTTAGGTGTGGATAAGAAGTTAAACCTGAAGCAAAATTATAAATGCCCACTAAATTACCCAATTTGGGTAAATACCTGAGTTTTTACCCAATAGCAAAACTGCTGAGGACTCCCAACTCTGATAAATTTTAAATCGAACATAAAAACTCAGATAATACTTCCTTTTGCGTATTTGCTAAAAATATTTAGCAAAAAAAAAACACTCTTTCCTACCAACCTACCCTAATATTTTTGCTCTCATGTTACAGGAAACTAACCTTTTTTTTAGGCCTAACGATAGGGATGCAGGTAAGGGACATTTTTGCAATTTCGGATTTTTATCTTATGGGATCGTACACAAACTATAACATGAATTTGCATAAATTGTTATCCCGTGATAATTTTTTTCACATCTTAATTACTTGCCTTTTTTGGTGTACTTTTGCAATTTACATTGCCTTCCTATCGCCAAATGGTAAAACAATAAATTGGGTAACAACCTTTTTGGGACACCATATATATCTGAAATTGGTAGCTGTAACTGTAATACGAGCCGAGATAGAGAATGAGGGCCCCGGGCCCCATCCCCGATACGCCCCTGGTGCGTCACAATGTTGAAGGCCCTCACATATACTCTATATATTTGAAAATTCGTAGCTTTAACTTCAAATGGAGACAAGACAGGAAAGGCAGCACGGGCCCCCTTACAGATTTTCAGACGAGAAATCAAAAAAGAACAAATCAATTCATACGAAATTCCCAGTTTTTGCAAGATCTAGTTATTTTTAGTACTTTGGAGTTTTTGAGGACAGCAACACTTTTTTCTTCGCTAAAAAAGTAAGCAAATAAATAAAAATTACAAGAAAATATTTACTAATAAAATTTTTTGTTTAAACTTACTCAAATTCAGCAATTTTGTGTCCTAATCAAAAGCACAACCTCGTTACCTGCCTCGTAGCAAACTAATGAAATGCAGCAAGTCTAAAAAGCAACGGATGTTGGTTTTGGCCGAGCTAGCAATTGCGCAGTTTGAGGCGAAATCCAACGCGCGTTTCTTGTTGACACGAAACACGGGTAGACAAAATACATTTTCTACTGGAGAGTTCAAATGCAAAAAAACTGCTCAATCAGATGTTTTTGATGCTACCGCGGGCCGAGGATCCAATCATTTCGAACGCTTCGGCTGAAGCTCGGGATACATAGGAATATAGTACGCTGTTCACACGACACGCTTTTTGACTGGCATTACGGCTTTTTCAATTCCCTAATCGAAGTTTTTATATTCGCGATCGTTAAAAGATACAGTGAAAATTTCAACGCTTTTGATATCAGAAAATTTTACTCCATATCAACACCTTAAATGTGATTTTTTTTTTTAAATAAATAATTTTTCAACTGCAACTTCTATATTTTCGGCTGCATTTAACGAAGGTAATCATTTCGAACACAAAAAGAACTATTTATCTCGTTTTGTACAAAGGATATATCTTGAACGGAGTACTCAGTTGCCTTAATTTACTGCTTTGTATTTAATACTATTAAATATAGGATGCAAATTTAATCATTCGGTGTTTTGAAGATAGTTTCCAACAAAAGGGAAGAGTATGTAATTTTAGTTTTGAGATAACGTATACCGTTTAAGTTTTAACACCACGCCAACGTGATGACATTTTAGGCCATTACAGATTTAACGTGCACCAGCCCCCTTTGTACACGACGGTCTTTGGTTGAATTCGAACTCGCAATCCTCCAGTCGATGTTTCAGTGGCCTTGTTTTTCATACAACATATTCTAATCCTCCAGTCAATCTTATTATTATCATAATGTTACTACGTTTAATGTAATTTTTATATCATATCATATGCCCATGAAGATGGAAAGTCGATTTTCAATTTCTAGATTTTTGATTAGTTCTATTGTAGGCTACATACAGCTAACAACACGATAGAAAAGTAATTCTTGTAGCTGTAATATAGAGACCCTGTATTAGCAGGTTGTATAATTTGAATGTGCTTTCCGTCAATTGCACCAATGCAATTCGGAAAATTAGCGTATTTTTTAAATCCATCTGGAATTTCCTCCCACTTTTCATTTGTTATTTCTGGCATACAGATCGGTCTTAATCTGTTCCAAATTGATAAGCACACTTGTTTAATTAAAGTTGCGATAGTAGACTTGCCGACCCTGTAACAGTAGTGCAAATCAGCAAAGGAGCATCCAGATGCCAAATACCCGAAAAGAAATAAAAAAATAGACCGTGTTTTTTCTTTGTTATCAACAGTGCCACCCTCCAACGTATTAGTTTTTTGCGGCACTCGTACTCATTTTGAGAATATATAATCTAATCAACTTATATCTATTAATATATTTAGAGATTATATTTTCAATAAACAAAATACAAATATATTAATTAGTTTAAAAAAGACGTTCAACTTCCAAAATTTGATTTTATCTGTTCAAAAGATAACATTTTCATCTGTCTTGCAGAATCGTCTGCGTTGCGTTTCGATGCGAAAATAATCACATTCTTCAATTTAATTTTAATGTGTCAAATACATTTCTTATTTAGTCATCACCGTGCTTCTAGAAAATTTTCAATGCATGTGATAAGTTCTCTGAAACAGCTATTTCGCCAAGTGGGCCGCGGTGAAATACCGTTTGAAACAACAATAAAACGATACATTTCAGATATTGTAATGAATTCTTTAGGGTGCCCTTTTCCAAGACAATTTTTATATTTTCAGGTTCAGGATTGCGAAAGAAGTGGTAAAGCCTCAGGGATAACTTTATCAGAGAGTTGAAAAAACAGAAGAGTCTTCCCTCGGTGGGAGCTGACCCTTAAAGTTCTTACGTACACTTCACTCCATTACAATTTTTGGAAAAGTCTGTTTTTAATAAAGAAACAATCGGCAATTTTGATAAGACAACAGAAACCGAGACTCAAGAAAACGATTTAGTTATTGAAGGACCAGTTATCCCTAAATAAACTGTCAAAGCAAAAAAAATTAAATTAAATCCTGTGGATCAGCAGCTTTCTGATATTTTAACGAAAAGAGTTTTTCTACAAAAGAAAAAAGAGCAAGAAGAAAATAATCAAGATGACTATAAACTATTTTCTATTTCTTTACACAAAGAGCTTTGGAAAATATCTGAACAAGCCCGACTTAAAACGAAAATCGAAGTGCTACAGATTATTCAAAGAGCACAAGATTTTGATCATCCTAAACTCAGCTGTGCACAAATATGACGATCGTTTAACCCACATTCTTATCCAAACAATCGGAGCAATTGCATGTCTGCTTTAATATCTACAGAGTCGATACCACCAACAGCATTTACTTCGCAGACATCTTTTGACAATACAGCACACACACTATCAGCTAATAGACTTGATTCAGCACTGCTAGATGTTACTGGACCATTCCTTTCGCCAACTAACAAATCCATGTAGCACCACAATACGTAATGGAGCTCTTCGATTAAGCAGTGCTATCGTGGGAGGTCTCACTGGGCCAGACAGTAGTGTTTTTGGGTGGTAAGAATATCAATTTAGTATCATAGCGTCACATTACAATTTGCGGTGTATTTGAAGAAAACCTTATTTTCACAGTGTATTATTCAAAACGCATTTGATTATTCCAAAAAATTTTCTGAACTTCATTAGCATATTTTCGCAAAATTGTGAATTAAATTTTATTTGTTATCCACATTTGACTTTTTTTTTAAAAAGTTACGTACTTTTTATATGAAACGAGCCCGGCGTTGCCCTTGCCAATTACTTTTGTGGGGTATTGGTTTGCGAAGCAAACCAAATAGGAGTTCGTAGCCTATTGGATAACAACCATAACGGAATTGCCATTGACAGTTCTTTTCGTAGGAGTTTCATTTCCAATGTGGTGGTTTGCTTCGCAAACCAAAAAATATAAATATTTAATTGAAAAATTATTTATTAAAAGAAAATCAAACTTATAAAGTATCTCTCTGGTGTAAAATTTTCCGCAGATTTCAAATCCGTTGAAATTTTTAATCAATTTTTAACGATCTTGATTTTCCAAAAAAGAACTAAATAATGCCACCCAAAATGTTTTTATTTTTATTTTCTTTGCTTTCTTTCACTGAAATCGTAAGAGGGCTGGAAACGTAATCTGTTTATTTTTGGAACACAAATGTTAGTTTGACGTCACATTCTCTTGCAAAAATATAAAAGATATTCAATTAAGAAATTTTATTTACTCAAAGAAAATCATATATATAGGTATCGATCAAATGTGACTTTTTCCGCAGTTTTCAAATACGTTGAAATTTTTACTCTATCTTTCACGGTCTGGGAGATAGAAAAAAGAACTACATAACTAAAGTTAAGACTTTCTTTTTATCGGAAAATCATTCCTCCTCGCAAAATGTTGCCATTCAAAAGAAAACAATAATAATTAAATTTCATTGAATTCATTTTAAAATGTTCTAGATTGAATTTTAAAATTCGCCGCGACCCTAAAATTGCAAAAGATTTGGACTACCTGTGTGCCAAATCCCATTACTGTAAGTTACCATTCGTCAGGACTTTCAGTGCAAGAAACTAAGAGACAAACACTTCCTTTTATTAGAATTTTGCTTACAAATAATACAATAGGAAAAAACACGTTTGGGTCTAAAAATTTATTACATTAATTTAAGGTACAAGAAATTATTCTTCTCTTCTCTAATATTATAAAATGAAGTATTTGTTTGTCTGTCTGTTTGTTTGTTTCGCGGCCGCAAAATCCTGACGATCTATGGCACTTACAGCAATGAGATTTGGCACACAGGTAGTCCAAATTTTTTGCAATTTTTAGGGTCGCGGCGAAATTTTAAAATTCAATCTAGAAGATTTTTAAATGAATTTAATAATTTTATTCTCCATCGCTTTTCAAATGCGGAAAACGTTTTCTACCCGTGTGACCTTGCAAGTCAGGGTTTGGAATCATGTCAAGTTTTTTTCATCCTCAGAACGCGGAGAAAATTATTATTATTTTTTTCATTTTCGCTTCGATTTTGCGCTGACGAATTAATTTCCAGCCTAACGATAAATCTTTTCATTGAAGTCAGTTCTTTTTTCTATCTCCGGGACCGTTAAAGATCGAGTAAAAATTTCAAGGAATTTGAAATCTGCGAAAATTTTACAAAAAATACCTTACATCACGGCGTTGCCCGTGGTGTTGGTTTGCTCCACGGGCACGGGCAACGCCTTTATAGCCACGCAGTAGTTGTTTATAAAAGTAGATTTAAAAATTATGCAAATAACCTAAAATAGAATTTTGAAAATAAAAACTTATTCCAAACAAAATTCCGTAAATCGTGAAGACCCGATAACATAGGGGCCTTGCTATTCATTTTTTCGAATTGTATTTCCGAATTAGAGAAAAAAATAATATCGTAATTTTCTCCTATTGTAATATAGCATCGTCGGTATGAAAATCGTGGCTTTTTAAATGTGACCTGGGAAACACAAAAACTTGGAATAAGTCAGGATTTAAAATTTTGAATGTTGAAAATATAGTTCCATGACAAAAAGAAAAAAACTTCTCAAAATTAAACATTCCTTTTCAGCCATATAAACAACACAACACCTAAATTATGCTTACCTCAACGTTATAACTAGTTTTTCCTCCGGTGAAATGTCATCTCTGACAATGTACTCACATGAGGAGATAGCATCCCTAATTCTCTCCAGCAAATCATCAAACGATTTTAACGACATTCTAAAGTAATTAAAAAACATGGGTTCGTACTCCCTCAGTTTAGGATACAAAGTCGTAAACATCCCTGTGTTAATTTGTCCCTCAAAATGGGATGTATCCAATATCTCTTTTGTTTTTGCAATCGTTGCTTTTCGCGACGACACAGAAACCAAAGACAAGCTACTTGTTCAGCTTCCATGATAGAAATTACATATTTACGAGCCGAGTGGATAAGCACAAATCCTAGGTTTATGTTATTTCAAATTTTACCACGTCAGTTTTTTCCTTTTGCTTCACACCACTTTTTCGACCGGAAAAGAACTAGCCAAATGCGTTTCGCCAAAAAATTAGTTATTACTATACAGAAAATTAAATTTTTTACAAAGAACATTATGATTTTGGTATCTATCTGGCATAGAATTTTACGCAGATTTGAAATCCGTTGAAATTTTCACTCTATCCTCAACCATCACAAAGATAGAAATTTGAATTATAGGAATAATAAACCATAATTTAATGATAGGAAAGCCGATCTTGCAAAACGCTCAAATGGGTGTTCACATGGACTTTTCGAAAACGCGCGTAAGAAAAACTCCATGTGAACGTGGCCAAGTAGATGTTTCTCATGTTCTACAATTTTGAGTTGTGTCACTTTTCTTACAGGGGTGCGATATGTGTAAACGCCTCATTCCGAATTGTATTTAATTTATGTTCTTTTCTGTTTTCGCACCTAATACTTCATATTCTTAATCGTATCCAATTCACATTGTCATATATCGATGTATTTTATTAGAATAAGTAGCAGCTAGAATACAAAAACAACTGTTCTTGTAGCCTGAATGAATATTGGGTGCGATTACAGAAAAGAACATGAATTGAATACAATTATTTTTTACAATTTCGGAATGAGGAATATATTTCTAAAATTATATGTATTTTACATATAATTCTCGGTATTGTATACATTCAATATTAAAAAAATTCTAGTGTTCATTCTGTGAATTTATATTGACAGTAAACAAACATTTAGAATTTTTTAGTGGAGATTATATATTAATTAAAAATTTAGATCGAGGTTCACTACTTCCTCCTACACTTCATCCTGATGTGTCTTGCATGATACCTCAAAAGTATATTCTTTTACTAAAATTATTAGGTGAATATGAAAATGAATTTTTAAAAGTTGACAATCAACAGTTATTTGTACTTCATATACGTTAAATATACTCTCACCTAAAGAAATGTGTTTAGACTTAATGATTGTCCATAAAATCATAAGGCTGACCATGTCACGAAACATATTATTGGGCGTCAATTAATCTATTATTTAAAAAAACTTTGTGAAGTTTAAAATGATGTTTTGGATGCAAAACGTAAATTAAAAATAGAATAAAAAAAGGTAAAAACAGAAAACTGCAAACACTTACAAATTGAGAATATTAGTCCTGATGCTATTTCTATCTATTTATTTCCTGATAAAGATAATGGAATTACATTGTTTTGTATCATTTTGTTTTGGGTAGAATGCAGTTTTCACATTTACTTGAGAGTCAAACATAAATTGCCATATGATGCTTAGTGGATATGTAATATTTAGTGGGAGTCGTTATTCAGCTCTTGTTTAAAGAACAGTAAATCAAAAATAATATTACCTTATTATTATTAAATAATAAAGCCTTTATTCTGATACAATTATTCGTTTATTAGAAAATTCTTTTTATAGATCTAATATTTGCAGTGAAATGTATGCACAAATTATGCACGGTATAAAGAACTAAAAATGAAATGTAGTGTCAAATTGTAAGTTGTTTTTAATTAGTTTTTTAAAATTGTTAAAGAAAATTAAGCTTATTTTTTGTTTAAAGCATTTTTCTTATTCATTGTCATGTCATATATATTACACATGTCATGTGTTTAAACGTATACTGATGAATTACATTGATTAAATATAAATAATGATGATATGCTATGTGATTTGTAGTATTTGAAGTGAATCCTCATGTATTAATTTCTTGTTAGAAGGATAATAAAAATAATATTACTATAAGTAAAGAAATTGATTGTTAGTAGTATTTTGAAAATAAAGCATCTGAATTAACTTTTATACTGATTATACCAATAACAAAGCATTATTATTAGAATTTTAAGAAGGGTTTAAGAAGGAAAATGGGACATGTGCATTAATTTGCAAGTTATAAAATAAAAAAATTTCATTTCAGCAGTTACATTTTAGGAGCTGTGGGATAGTACTTAAAAAATTTGCAGACTTTAAAGAAGCAAGCGATTTTTAAATTACGTAAATTCTGAATATTTTGTTGACGTCTGTATCCGTCCTCGATCGATATCCGTAGACATTAAGAAAATAAACAAATGTGTATTGTAATAATCTCGGAGATCGTTGGACTACAACCATGACGTCACAGAATCGTTGGCCAGATGCCCTTGAAACTCGCTGTGACGTCATGCTTGTTTTTTCGCTCGATTCTATGACGGTTTGCCGATTAACTACAAATCAGAATATTACGAGATTAACATGGTTTATTCAAAATTGTACAGGGAACAAGATGGAGATAGTTTTTTACTGATGCGGCTATTAGTTTAGGGTGCATTAATCGTTTAAGTAATTAAAAAAAAAACGAAATCACTTGCAAAAGTATTGGTTTGAATATTATGAACTATGTTTTGCTTCACAAACCAAATGTAAATTCGTAGCCTATTGGAATTAATTCTCTGCGAATTCCAATTTGGTTTTCTTCGCAAACCAAATTGTGAATATTATGAACTATGGTTTGCTTCGCAAATTTGATAACAGCCGTAACGGGAACAGCTATAGCCTAAATGGGAATTTGTAGCCTATTGGATAAAAGCCATAACGGAATTGCCTGTGGTGTTGATATGCCTCGCAAACCAAATGGGAATTTGTCATGACTTCCCAATCTCTTGTGAAAATATAAATATTTATTGAAAAATTATTTATTAAAGGAAAATCAAACGTATAAGGTATTTATCTGGTGTCAAAGATTACGCAGATTACAAATCCGTTGATATTTTCAATCGATCTTTAACGATCTCGATTTTACAAAAAAAGAACTGAACAATGACAGCCAAAATGTGTATTTCTTTGCTTTCTTTCGCTGAAATCGTTGGAGCAGGGGTGACCAACCTGTGGCGCATGCGCCAAACGTGACGCATTAGATGATTACAAGTGGCGCATTGCATTGTTGAGCGTACTTATTTTTTTGAAATAAGCGCCATAACTGATAGAATCCATCTTCTGTTATGTCTTGTAATATAAAAATAAAAGTGCACTCTAATGTTCAACAACACATTTAATAATTATAAATAGACATCACAACAGACAAGCATTGGAACGATATGATCAGCGTAAAGACACAGGCAATTGGTTCGATACATTACGCGAGACAAGTATTGCATCAGACAAAATTAACTGAGCAGTAATGCAAACACAGAAATTAGTAATATAAACACTCACAGGAAATATTAATATAAACACGCACAGGAAACAGTAATATAAACACGCACAGGAAATATGCAACAACTTCATATTTTCAACACCCGAGTACTCACAGTTCAATTCGAACAGGATTCTTAGTGCGAAAGAAAATGAGCAAAAGAAGCGCAGAAAGTGATAGTAAACGTGAATTTAATGAACAGTGGGAATATGAACTGTTATTTATAGAAAGTCCATCAGGAAATTCGTTTTGAATTGTTTGTGAAAGTACTCTTTCACATAATAGAAGACATGATTTTAATAGACACTAAAACACAGCATCAGGCTAACATAGAAGGAAAATTGAAGCTCGTTCTTGTGTCTGAGTAACGAGCCGAATACATGATTAAGAAAAAGGAAGATATCATAAGAAGACAAAATCTTTTTGCTAAAGTTGTGAAGACTTGGTAATGACAGAAGCGTCTTATGAAATAGTTTTTGAATTGGCGAAAACGACGAAACCTTTTGTTGACGGAGAAGAAATCATTAAGCCTTGTCTCTAAATATTTGCACGCCATATTGGTAATAAAGGCATTGCAACAGACAAGAAATTGAAAGGACAGCAGACAAAATTGCTATACTCGTATCAAGGCATACAGTTACGAGAAGTTTCGAAGAACTCTCTCAGGATGTATCTCAGCAACTGGAAGACCCTGTCCAGTCCATTCTTGTACCTTCTTTTCTCTAGCTTTGGATGAATCAACGGACATATGTGATGTAGCCCAGTTAATCAGTTTTATAAGAGGAATTTATGGCAATTTTAATGTCTTTGAAGAACTTGCCAGTCTGGAGTCATTACACGGCAAAACAAGAGGATTAGACATATTTGAAAAAGTAAAATCATGCCTAGAAAACTCATCAGTGTGTGTACAGACGGAGCACCGTCAATGATAGATAAAAACGATGACACTACAACTTTGCTTGAAATTTTTTTAAATCGTACTGTACTAAAATATCACTGCATTATACACCAAAACGCACTGTGTGGAAAAACTTTAAACTGCAGCATGTTATGTTACCGGTTGTGAAATGTGAATAAAATTAGAGCAAGAGCATTAAAAAGACGAGAATTCAGAAAATATTGCGAATTATTAGATTTGGAATATGGTGAACGTATCCATAGTGAGGTTCTCTGCCTTTCTAGAGGACAGGTTCTGGGTAGATTTTGGAAATTGAAAAACTATGTTTATAATTTTTTAAAACAGGGAAATGAACTACCTGGCTATTTGATTCAGCATTTTTAGTTGATGTTACTAGACATCTCAATGATCTAAATTTGAAACTACAACAAAAGAATAAATTATTTCCTAGCTTAATAAATATCATCAATTCATTTAAAATGAAATTAAAACTTAAAAGAGCAGAGTGGATGTGTTGCGGATAATAACAATTTGATCAAATATATTGAAAAAGTAAAGTTAAGTCTTTTGAAAGTCGTTTTCATGATTTGGCTAAAGAAGAAAACTGGGCTCGCATTGAAAACCCATTTTCACTTAGTGAACAAAACGTAATGAAGATGCCTAGTAACATACTACAATTGGAATTGATTTAAAAACAAATTCATTATTAAAAATGAAATTTGATGAGATTTTTTTCAGATCAAAATGCTTCTGACATGATTAATTTCTGGCGTTCATTACCCTGTGAATATTTCCCAGAACTAAAAAAAATTGCAAAAAATTATATACGTCGTTTCGGAACGACATATTGATCTGAACAAGCATTTTCATCCATGAAAATTATTAAAAGTAAAACGATGTCGTGACTAACTGATTCAAATTAGAAGAATTCTCTGCTGCTTTCTGTCACAAATTTAACACCAAACATTGAAAAACTTGCAAAATCCAAACAGGCTCAAAAGTCTCACTTATGGTAAGTAATGTTTATGTGCTGCAACAGATAGTTGTATATACAATAATTAACTCATTTAAAATGTTCATTATGTCTAACATGCTTTTATTAAAAAGGGTATTAAGGATATGCCAGGAGACCAATAAAAGTAAGAAGGTAGAAAAGGAGCTCGAGTAAAGAAACTCATATTTTTAGGTATCGATCTAATGTGAAAATTTTCCGCAGATTTCAAATCCGTTTAAATTTTTACTGTATCTTTAACGATCGAGGAGACAGAAAAAAGAACTGCATAACTCCAGTTAAAACTTTTTATTTGTTTTGTCCGTCCGCTGAAAAATTGTTACTGCCAAAATGAAACGGTTACACGGAAAAATTAATTTTAGAATCTGCCATCTCTTTGTGGTGTTGCCATTCTAATAGAAACAATAATAATTAAATTCCATTGAATTCATTTTAAAATGTCCTAGATTAAATTTTAAAATTCGAGTTGGTCACAAAAATTGCAAAAAATTCGGACTACCTGTGTGCCAAATCCCATTACTGTAAGTGTCATAGATTCGTCAGGACTTGTATGCAAAAAAAAAACTCTTCCTTTTTCCAAACAGAGAAGAGATTAAAGGAACATCTGAAAAAATATTACATACGAATATTGAAAAAAAACAACAACCTTTAATAAGAACATCATATTTTTCTTGTCAATCTGGCGTAAAACTTTATGCAGATATGAAATCTGTTCAAATTTTCACTCTATCTTCAACCATCCAAAAGATAATAACATAGACTTGGGAAACTATAAACAATTTTATGCCCAACGGAAACTGACATTAAAAAACGCTGACATATGCACACATCGAAAATCGCTTATAAAACGCACATAACAAAAATAAAATAAGAGTGTTTTTACAAAATCATAAAAATCCCTATTTACAACAAATCATCTCATTTTCTGATCTTTTGAACACCACCTGACACTTTTCGACCAATTACATTTTCAGAAATAAAATCAGGCGATATATGATTCATTCCACCGGATGAAAAAAATTATAATCAAAGAAGAAGTAAAGGTTCCTAGCCTTCTGGGAGCCAAACAATCCCTACAATGTTTATTGTTTCTGTATTAATGCTGTTCAATTTCTGTCTGAACAGCAGATGGCGCTTGTATGATATCGTTTGCATGCTCAACCAATGAGAATTTAGAAAGAGTTAAGAAAATATAAAAAGAATGACGCTTTCAGATTTTCAGAATCCGGCTCAAAAAATTGGTCAGAAAGTCATGTCTATTGAGCAAGTCCAATAAATTCTTAATCGGAACAGAAGATATTCGGTGAGTAAAAAGAAATTTCTTTTGTGATAACAGTTCTCAGGGTTGATTCAAATCCTATATTATCTCTATTATATTTGTTTGTAGTACCTGTGGCCACAGTTAAGTTATTCTTTTCGTGAAAAAAATGACAGTAAGATTTTAGTTATAGTTAATTTATTTACCTTAAAACTTCAAAATGGTTTGTCGATCAGGAGATGTGGTTACTCAAAGTCATTATAGCTATCATTAAGAAGTATTGCATATCCGTTTCTTGATTTCCGTTTGTTTATATTCTTTGCTCCTCCCCTCTTTTAATGTTTTTTTCGGACGTGGTACTGCCAAGCTGCTACTTCGAAAATATCAAAATCGTAACTGTTCTTCAAGTTTCTTTTTAATGTTAAAGAAATAGTCAGAAATGTTGATAAAGTGAATCAATTGATTTCAGTAAAGAAATATTCAATTTTTGAAAGAAAGAAATATTCAATTTTTGAAAGAAAGAAATCAAGGTTGACCATCTTATGATTCTATATAGAAGGGGGGGGGGATACAGCGCGATTTGCGTGCGGTTTTTTCAAATGAGTGAAGCGGCTTTTATGTAAATAAAAGGTATGTAATAAAAATGGTAAACCAAAACTGATCAATGCCCAAAAGTAATAGTTTAATTTCTTGTAACAAAGTTATTAGTAAACTAAAAATGATCCCTGTCCAAGAGTAATTGTTTTATTGCATTTCTTGTTACAAATTTAAACAAAAACATACGTTACAAAGTTATTTTAAAAAAAATGTTTTTCCGAAAAAATGTTGATTCTATCAAATAATTTTGTTCAGAAAATCTTGGAAAATTTAGAGTTGTCTTGTGGATGCTGGATTTTGTCCATCTTGATAGTTATCTGCCGAAAGTTTTTAATGCTGATCAGTCAAAATAAACCTAAGCTTATTTTTTTAAAATTTTGAATGTCGACTTCTCTAAGACCCGCCAACAATTAAGAAGTATCAAAAATTGAGATGTCTCAGCGTACTCTTGGGTTTTGTTCCAGAAAATGTTTCCGAAACTCCAAGTAGCTCCAACAGCTGACCGGCGGCAACTGTAGGTAACAGTTTTTAAATTGAACTAATTTTCAATTTCTCACTTTGTGTTTTATCAAAGATAAATAAAAGAGCTCTTTCAAATATTCCTTCCTGAAATGTGGCTGCCAAAGGTAGGGTAGCTGGCCACCCCTGCCATATAGAAAATTGTTTTTATGAAGTAATTAAAAAAGTGGAATTAATTTGTGGTGATTTTCTGAGACAATTCCGGGACATATTACCCAAAACTGAAATATATTTATGCAGGGTGTCAAGATTTAAATAACTTGATTAAAATCATGTCCCTATCAAATGATTAAAAAAATCATTGATTTAAATCACACAACCAATTTTACATTTTTATAACTCAAGTAAATACACCCTAGGAAAATTACATCAATCGTCAAATGGTTTAAACTGTCTGCACTCGTGGTAATTTCAGCACCAATGGTACTGATCAGCCCTCCAGTGCTGATAAACTTTTGAAAAAGTGCTTGGCACTGGACACTAGCAAGTATTGGGTGGGGTGTCTATGGACTATAAGTAATATGTCAAGTGTTATCAGGGATTCTTCTAAACAGTAAAGTAAAAAACAATTTGACATCTATTTGAAAGTTTTGACAGTGTTCATCGTAAGTTTATATGCTACGAATAATAAAGCATTTATTTATTCAAGTGTGGGAAGCATGGTAAAAAATTGTACATTAATGTTATATTATAAAATTTCGAGCTTTTAATATTGTCATGACCAGTAGGCCTACTTCTAAATGTCACACGCACAAGACAACCAAAGAAAAACCCCTGTTTTTGTTTTAATCAAGACTATAATTTAGGTCTGTCTCTGATACTTACTGACAAATGAGTTGACATGATGATGTAATTTACTCAAGAAAAACTTATGTAGGATGTCAACTTGTGTTTTAAAGTTAAACAAATGTTTTACCTTTTGCTTTTATTTTAAAAATTAATTTTGTAAATGTACAGGTATTATTACCATGTGACAAACTAAATTTTAGTAAAATAAATATTGATTTATCATGTCAAATTCTGATTGTTTACTTAAAATAAATAGTGATTTACATGTCATGTTTAAAACTCAGTTTTTTAATTAAAATGTTTTATATAATTATTATAAAAACAGTATATAGGGCCTACAGAAATTTAAATAAAAAAAATCTGTTATAAAAATTAAAAAAATCTGATTACTTGATTTTTTTTATAATCAAGTTTTTTTTACACCCTGTATTTATGGAATTTCACAATGTTCTCCACTGAGAAACTACTTCACTTAACCTACCTAGTTTTCCAAAGAAATTTTATGCACAAAAATATTAAAAAAAAATAATAATAGTTTTTTGTGTTTTTTATTATTTTTATTTTGATTATTATGAACCTTATGGTGCACTTCTCATATGCATAGTAATAATAACTCAAAATCTAACAATAAGAAATATAAAGTTATATTGTTATGAGTTTTTCCAATAATATTTCTTTACACTCTGCTGCGTTCACCAATTATTTCCCACGTGAGGGGTCCGCGTTACGAAGTTCGCAAATTCTGAGCACGATTCTCCATTTAGTCTGACTTGCAATTCCGCCTTTACCAAGTTGACATTCATTTTGTTCATTGCCTTCGTCCATAATTCATGTGACTAAAAACTGTTTTGGGTTAGGTATTGTTCGTAGGCAGCATTCTGCCATTTTTTTTTGTCATTGGTTTGCTCTTTGCTCAGAGCAGGGAACACAAATAGAATTAATTCATTATAAAACGCATCGATATCAATTTTGATTTGCAACCATTTCGGGGGTATCGGATAATTTGTCCCCATGTCAATTCAAAACCTTTTTTTTTTTACAATGGAAGACATTTTATTTTGTTAAATTTTTAGTTTTGTTTTAAATATGTGTGCGTGTTTTAAATATGTGTTGCATCTTTTAAGAAAACAATTATCATCAAATATGAATTCATTCTATTATTTTGGACAATTTCGGTAAAATAGACTTTACTTTATTGCTGAAGACTCCATCCGATAATCGAGTTTCTAATTGGTTTAATAAGCTACACATTATTTCGTCAAAATATAATAATAAGCATGAATCACTCCAATTCACGAACAGCGATATCATATAGAGGTAGGACATTGTGGAGAAAAAATATGTAGCATTCCGGCAAAGAAGCTTCTTACTCGGAAATAGTTTTATGGCCAAAAAACTTCCAAATTATATCAGAACTATCTTATCTTAATTTGGATTGAAAATAAGCTTTCAAAGCTGGTCAATTATACGCAATCCGCTCAACAGCTGGTAGAAGAGACAACCATCTCGTTGTTACATGATGCAATATCTCTTACCAGCACGGCGTTGCCCGTGACAGTTCTTCTCGTTTGGTCAGGCTTGACCACTGCTCACTAAACCCCGGTGATTGCTACGAATTCATATTTGGTTTATTTCAGAAACCAACACCACGGGCAACGCCGTGATGGCCTCGTCATTGTCAAATGCTGCCAAATTCGAATTGGCAAGAGATCCTATCGGCGTGACGTATAAATATTGAGTTGAAAAATTATTTGTTATAAGAAAATCAAACGAAAAAGGGATAATCTCTGGTGAAAAATTTTCCGCCGATAGATTTCAAATCCGTTGAAATCTTTAATCTATCTTTTACGATCCCAATTTTACAAAAAAAAGAACTAAACAAAGCCATTCAAATTTTTTTTTTTTTGCTTTCTTACGCCGGTATTGTTTGAGCTTAGAAAATGGAATCTGTTAATTTCTAGACAGCGAAGTCATATCTTTATTATTAACACATTCTAAAGAAAACAATGTCAGTTAAATCCCGTTGAATTAATTTTAAAATGTTCTAGATTGAATTTTAAAATTCGGGTTCGCGCAGAAAAATTGCAAAAAATTCGGACTACCTGTGTGTCAAATTCGATTACTGTAAGTGCCATAGATTCGTCAGGACCATGCGTACACACAGACAAACACTTCCTTTTATAATAGTACAGGGTGGCGACAGAACCGGGAATTCAGAGAAATCAGGAATTTCTCAGGGAAGAAACATTTTCTGGAAAAATCAGGGAAGTTTCGTTTAACTCAGGGAAAAAGTTGAAATTTCGTTTTGCAAATGACGCTCATTTAGTACTTTTCCGTAAGCCATGCGGGCGACACTTAAAACCAAAATCAAAATGTCGCCAATTTTGTTTTCATTCCGAAAATGAGAAGTGTATTTTTTACGTAAACATCCACAGAAAAAATAGTTGTATACGTTGTATACTGTTTTATTAAACCTGTAACGGCCGGAAATCCTGTAACCGAAGTCTACAGCTGTACCACGTTCAATAATGCCAATAATAGAAACGTAGTGCCTTGCGACTTTGAAAAATACTAACGGCCGGAAAACTTGCAAAACTTAAACATCCGGTTCCAATTTAATCAACATTTAAAAAAATCATTTTTTTTTCTAAAATACCTAGATTGGCAATTTTGATTTTGGTCCAAAATTGCGCCCGGCCAACGGGAAAGTACTAATTTAGATTATGCATATGTTTTTTAATACATATGTGTTAGAAGTTATTATTTTTTTCGAAAACTTTCGAACTCTGAGGTTTTTTTTTGTTGTTGAAAAGTTTGCGTTGCCCGTTACAGTTCTTTTCGTGATGGATTCGTCTTTGTCAAATGCGGCCAAAATCGATTGCGAAGAGATAAAATCAGCGTAACATCACAATCTCCTACGAAAATATAAATATTTACTAGAAAAATTATTTATTAAAAGAAAATCAAACGTATAAGGTATCTATCTGGTGTAAAATTTTCCGCATATTTGAAATCCGTTGATATTTTATTTTAAACAATCGCTGAGATAGAAAAAAGCACTGAGAGAGAAGAACGGCAGTCATAACTTTAATTATTTCTTTTGCTTCACCCGAATCCGTTAATCTTCAAAATGAATGAACCTCGAATCAAACGAAGGTCATTCTTCTCGGCGGCGAAATTCGTGTAGGAAAAAATATAAAAGTTACAATTTAAAAATTATTTATTTGAAGAAAATTATATTTTTAGGTATGGATCTAATGTAAAATTTGCCGCATATTTCAAATCCGTTGAAATTTTTTTTCTATCTTTAACGATCGCAAAGATAAAAAAAAAACCAATGATGAACGCCAGGTCGAACCAGAACGAACTCGAATCCGTTGCTCAGGAAATCAAAATGAATTAATCTGATCTTTTTAACCACGAAGGTAGAATTCTTCACGGCGCCGGCGGCCAAATTCGTATTGGAAAAAATATAAAAGTTACAATTTAAAAATTATTTATTTAAAGAAAATCTTGTTTTTAGGTATCGATCTGATGTAAAATTTTCCGCAGATTTGAAATCTGTTGAAATTTTTCTTCTATCTTTAACAATCTACGAGACAGAAAAAAGAACTACATAACTCCAGTTAAAACTTTATTTGTTTTGTTCGTCCGCTAAAATCGTTACTGAGAAAATCTAACGGAAACGGAAAAAATAAATTTAGAATGTCATGTCGTTATACCGTATGCCATTCTAAGAAAAAATAATAATAATTAAATTCCAATTGATTAATTTTTAAATGTTTTAGATTAAATTTTAAAATTTGGGCGCGATAGAAAAATTGCAAAAAATTTGGACCACATGTGTGCTAAATTTCACTATTGTAAGTGCCATCGATTCGTTAGGACACTGCGTACAGGACAGACAGACAAACACTTCCTTTTATAATAGTAGAGATGTACCGAGCGCTGGTGCCATTGACGGATACAGGAGCTGATGACTGCTTTTACAAACACAAAATAGTTAAAAATGTAAAATTAAATATTTTATCTATAACTTTATATTATTTGTTGGTCTATTATGGAATACTGTAAAAATATTTTTTACTTGTCTTATTTTTATTCATCTGTTAGTCTATAGTTTTTTAGTTCATCAAGTGTCAAGTTTATCATAATTTCTTAAGAATTGTTCTGCGAACGGATGGAGAAACCCAGGGAATTTCATGAAAAATACTCTGGAAATCAGGGAAAACTCAGGGAACTTTTTACTTCAATTTTTGTAGCCACCCTGTAGTAGAATTGTTCAATATTGACGAATTCACAAAACTTTTTTAGTTGATCGTCTTATTTTGGAGATGAACCAAATTCACTGAATATTTTAAGAACAAGCATTAAATATCCCAACTTAATGAGTTGTCTTTCTAAAGGCAATTGTTAAGAATGTGATATTGTCAGTTTGCTTTAACCGCATATTACACTTCTTTAAGCAACTTTGTAAATACGGAGTTATGTGTATTCCACAATTGACTAATCACAATAATCACTTATTTTTTAAGGGAAAAATTGTTTCTATCTCTACTATTATAAATGAAGTGTTTATTTGTTTCTTGCACGCTAAGTCCTGAAGAATCTATGGCACTTGCAGAAAAAGAATTTGGCACGCAGGTAGTCTGAAATGTTTGCAACTTTAGGGTCGCGGCGAATTAATTTAATTATTGTTTTCTTTGGAATGGCAACAACAGCTGTCGTGAGCTGTTAAAAGATCTTATTCTAAATTTATTTTTTCCGTTTTCATTTTGCGAAAAGGAATGATTTTCCATCAGAAGACAAAAAACTAAGATTTAACTTTAGTTATGTAGTTCTTTTTTCTATCTCTTAGACCAGGGGTTCCCAACCTTTTAGTAACTGCGTACCACTTGAAATTTTAAGAAATTTTTGGCGTAGCACCTGTTTTATATTTTTATAGAAACATATATCTGTCAGGCTTGTTTTATTTTAATTAAAATACTAAGAAAGCTTCATATTTTATGATTAATGCACTTGTATTTCGTATTAATGATGTTTTAATAAAGGAAGAAATAAAACGATTGTTGAAAATTACAGTTTTATTTTTACTCACAGGTCTAAAAACAAATCATTTTAAATAATTAGTACAAACTAAGCATACAAAGATTACATAATCCAAAAATCAATTTTTAATGCGAAACTTGTTGTTTGTCTTTTATTAAAATATCAATAACAGGTGAATTTGTAAGCATATCGTGTAGAAACGGCTGGTGCACCATGGTTAAATCTGTCGTGACAGAAAGTCCTCACGTTGGGTTGGTGTGGAAGTTTAGAGAGTGGGGCGCCAGCTCAGATGTCTCGTCATCGGACCGTGGTTCAAAATTATGTGGCAATACACCGAATGGCTTAGGCTGGAACAGTGGCTACTAGTTGAATATCTATTCAAGAAAATTTCATTTTATTATTTTAACCTTTTTATAAATTTATCAAAGCAATTATTTTGCATAACTCTTATGATCCGTTTTGGCTCACGGGAAAATATTTTCTTCGAAACTCGTTCGGTCTCCGATCCAGTCAAATTTGACTCTGACGTATGCAAGTTGCTATCCTTTCACATCCTTTTAGTAAATGAATAGTTTGCCACTAATTTTATTTTATTGAAGCCTCGGATGTGCCAATAAATGAATTTACTTCTTACTTTCATTATGAATTTATGAAAGTCTATTATAAAATAATTACTGGTGTGAGTTTCCATTTCATAAGCAGATTGAAGCGGCATATACAACAAGGTAAGCACTTTAATTTCAAAAACAAATATAAAAGTGTTGGTGGATGGATCAAGGAGGAGCCTGAGCCTGACCCAGACAACACAAAATGGTGTCTCCTACCCATGAGCAGCAATATGTTTATAAAAAGCTCATACACTCCCCTAAAGACCATTAAAAAATAAAAACAAAACAACGTGAAAAGAATAAGAAAACTAAATCAAACTTTGCAGCAACTTTGAGATCAACAACACAAAGTCCGGTCCTCATAAAACTGAACTCTTTCTTTCTCTTTTTATAAAAGCAAATGCACTGCAAAGAGATAAAAGTAAAACATCCAAAGTTTTTTTCTTGCGGTCTCCATTCTATAATTTGTATGTGTACTTACACCATATACTAACTACTAGCCACTGCTTAGTTAGCCCGGCATTGCCCGTGTAACACCACACGCAACGCCGTGATGTTTGGTTGTTATCTGGTGTTAAATTTTCCGCAAATTTCAAATCCGTTAAAATTTTTATTCTACCTTTAACGATTGCTGAGATAGAAAAGAGCACTGAAGATCGCCAGTGATAACTTTAGTAATCTTTTGCTTTACTGGAATCCATTTCGCAGGTAATCAAAATGAATGAATCTTGAAACAAACGAAGGTCATTCGAATGTGTTCTCTCCTCGGAGTTAAAAAAATATGGGATGGTTCCAAAGGCTGACGTCAAAGTGACACGTGAGGGCGAAAAGTCTAAATTTTGATGTTTCTTTGTTCCTCTGATTTACCGCAGTAGAATGAAGAATGGTGAAAAAAAACTATTAAATTCATTTCAAATGTTCTAGATTGAATTTTAAATATCGCTTCGACCCAAAAATTGGAAAAAATTCGGACGACCTGTGTGCCAAATCTCATTACTGAAAGTGTCATAGATTCGTCAGGACTTCGCGGGCAAGAAACCAACTAACACACAGATAAACACTACCTTTTATAATAGTAGAGATACGTGTACACGTAAATGTCCGCATATTAACTGCATGATTTTGTATAAATCACTGCTTATTTTGAAAAATCTCATTTTTGCGTGGTATTATTTGTGTATAATTTTTAGAAAATAGACTTGAATATTAAATTTTTTACATACTACTGTTTTTATAAGATTAACTAATCTGTAAGAGCATCCCCATTTGGTCGAAAGACAGATATTACATTGTGTAATACGGTTTCTATAATGTTTTATGTAAGTCCTTATTTTGTCCAAGATAGGGCTTAGAAAGTCCTTATTTTTAGTTTGTAAAAAAGAGTGGGAACCCTGTATACGTATAAGAGTACATTTAACATGATTCATTTTTCATGCTATATTTTAACATGATTCATTATTTCTTTACATAGAAGTAAGGAATCATGTTATAATATCACACCGTAAAAGGTTCTTGAACTGCTGGTCGGGAGAGATTCGAACGCCTACTAGTGGAGGAAATATCGTAGGCCGAGCTCGTTGAACGCGCTTCAGCGGTTGAAATTTCCATATCTTGCGTTAAAAGCTCTTAAAAATCTATATTTGAGACAATACATTAGCTGTTGGAGTACTACATTAACAAAAATCGAATGAACTTACACGAAAAATTTAAAGAAGTCCTCTTTTAAATTTAATAAAACCAAACTAGAGCAAGTTTTGTGCCGAATCGTTTAAAACAATATGATTTTAAAAGATATTTTTTATCATTATTTCGAACAGTACACATGTAAGTATTACTAGCTTAAAACAAAACAAGTATATTATCTCTTAACAGTTTAATTGCATTATTCACACGTCCGAGTTAGGTCCGGTGCACACATCCGGATTTTCAAAGTGTGAAGCCACTGCGGCACCTAAGCCCGCAACTATGCACACATAACCGTGAATTTGAGATAAATTCTATCGAAGAAAACGTGTTTATTTCGCTTACTTGGTGTAAAAAAAGTATATTTTGAAACAAAATAGAAGTTACTGGATACAACCATTTATTAATTATTATTAATTTTTTAATTTATATATGAAAACAAGGTACTTCAGAATGGAGACTCATGTGCGGCGTCATGGGGAAGTTCAGTACAAATTGCACGCAAGTTGGACGTACGTCGCCCCAGCGGCGCTGGAGGCATGTGTGCACTGCTCCATTAGATCTAATGTATCTCAGACCGCACTTGCGTTGCGGCAGCGGCGCCACACGTTGAAAAACCGGATGTGTGCACCAGGCCTAAGATCCAAGGGAGTAGTGCACACATGCCTCCGGCGCCGCTGCGGCAACGCACGTCCAACTTGCGTGCAATTGGTACCGCAGTTCCCCACGGCCCCGTAGCTCGCCGCATACGCTTCTCCAGTCTCAAATACATTGTTTTCACAAGTAATGAAATATAAATAATAATAAAAAATGGTTGTATCCAGTAACGTCTATTTTGTTTCAAAGATACTTTTTTTACACCAAGTAAGTGAAACAAACACGTTTTCTTCGATAGAATATTTATCGCAAATGGCGCGAAAAGAGTACTTGCGTCATTTCACGGTTATGTGTACATAGTTGGGCTTCGGTGCCGCAGCGGCGGCGCACGTTGAAAAATCGGATGTGTGCACCGGGCCTTAAACCGCGGATCATTAGACAACAAAACCTGATACATGATTCAGAAACATTCTATCTTATTCCCCAATGATTAAGTGATTTACTGAATAATGGAGCATTCTCATGAAGGACTACAAATAACTCTTAGAATAATGCGTCAAAAATGTTGATTCACGAACGGACGATCAAATGTTAAACAAATTCACAACTAATGTCTGATGTGCAAAAAAAAAAATAATAATAATAATAACAATGGCAGATTTACCTCGGAACGTGTAATCCTACCTCCTTTCCAAAAAATTGCGATTTGTTTTTGTGTACTCCCACGAAACTAAGTGAGAAGCAGTTATCTGTACACTTGCCAACCTTTCGACGCAAAATCTTTTGGCGGGCCTTGAAAGATTTGAAATTCGGGCTTTCCGTCCAATGCTTTCTCCGGATAACGTAATATACTCTGTAGGACTACCCAACAACTTAAGAAAACTGTTTAGGCATTTGATTCCTTCCAATAACAAAATTGATGGAAATATTTGAGAATCTCCACATAAAAATACATTTAATTCTGTTTTTACACGATAGATACGTTCATGAAGAATACGTGTAAAAAAGACATTATCTATGGAAGAAAAAATCGAGGGTTCCAGATCTAAAAAATCAGTAAAAATAATTTTAATAAAAACATGAAAATATTCGTTTTAAGCTAATTTTATTTCCTCATAATATACATGTAATAATATGTAAAGAAATGGAAATGTATTAAAGTAAATTCGCATTTGAAATAAAAAAAGTTCATGAACAAAAAATCTGTTTTACACCTAAAAAAGATTTTGTTCATTTGCTCTTCCTGGCAATAAACGGCGCATACGTTTGGGTACGATTAAAATATCACTGCTATCACTAGAAATGTTGTGTGTGTGGACATCGTCTTCTTTCTCTATTTATTACTTTCTTTCTGTGATATCTTGAGCAAAATCATCACGTGTCTCCTGGTGCTAATGTTTCACTAGTTTTACGAACGAATTCAGCTATTATTGGTTGTGTTCGTGTTTTGGTTAGGACGTTATATAATTCTCTGGAAGTGGCTGCCAAACAACTTCAGTTCACGTTGAAACTCCCCAGAGCGTTCCTCATAAATGCGTGTAATATAGTAGAAATCATACTATTATGCCACAAATATTAAAAAAAATTCTTAAAAATTGGCTTGACCCGCTTGTGTTAAATCAAAATGACTCGCGTAAAAAAAGAATTAAATATTTATTTTGAATTCGTGTTAAAAACGTTCGTGCAAAAACAGAATTAGGTGTATTCAAAAACGTTATTAGTTAGTGACTGTAAATCTGTATTTTTGAATAGAGGAACTGAAAACTTTTTCTACTCAAAGAAGCTGTACTCAATTTTAGACCTCTAATTACCAAGTCCTCGAACCACTGGATTTAACAACCCTAACTCTGGTACGTCTCTTGATAGGGTCCCAATTGTTAAGGCATTCCAGAATCACCGAGTTACTACCTTTACCCTGAGTGAACAGTGGATACTCGTTCAAAGGATGATGTTTCAATTTTGGAACAGCTGACTTCATGACTACTCAATCAATTCCAGCAGGTGGCCATGACCTCGTGGTCAACCTGAAGACTTCGGGGCTGGTGAGACCTGTCTCAAAGGTGACTTGATCTACTGGCCGGCCGGATAATGTATCTCAGTTTCTGTGTTTGCATTTGATGGCGTTTGTGTGACTTCATTTGAATAATCAACCAGATAATTTGTATTCTTGTTAGAAAATGAAAAAAAAGTGACGACGCTTCTAAACGTCAAAGTATTTTAAAATGAAATCACATCTGCAGGCCAAAATTAATTTCGTAAATCGAAATCGATAAACGCAATTATGGATGTGCAGAATTAATTCCCTGAGGCAAAATCTCTAAAGATACACGTTTTCATAATTGATCCAAATCCATTTGTTAAAAATTTTATATTATTTAATAGTTTTATTTATCTGTCTGCATTAGTTCTGTTCTTAGTTATGTTGTCCTTAAGTGTAATAAAATTAAAGGTGAGTTACAATTCATTTATTTATCATAATTCTTACATCAGCCTTTCTAGAAATATGCTTAGCATTAATTGTTTGTACTTTGACTAGTTTAAAACAGCTAAGTGTTGCCTGTATAAAAATCAGATAGTATGATAAGTTTCCTTTCAGCTTAAAACTGTTCACATTTCGATGGACGTTTATTCAGGCGTTGAGTTAATTCTTTTTGACAAATTCTACTGATTCAGAGTGTGTGAGTTTTAAAAGAAATCTAACGTCGATTTTACGTTTTATAATACACTGATGTCCAAAATTAAGGTCACAAACACAAAATGTGTGAGAACTGGAGAAATATTCAGTTAATTGCAACGAAATGTGGCACAGAGATATATTATTATAAGAGAAAGCATATAAGAAATCTTGTTACATTTATCTCGGGATAGGTCCGTCTAATATGGAGTGTGGCCACCGTGCAATGCTATACAAGCCTCACAACGAGCCTTCGTACTGTTGATAAGGGTTTCGAGAAATGCTTGCGGCTGTAAAACCCGTTCTTCCCTAAAGCTTTGGTTTCCTACGAAAGAGGAGCCGTTATCTAACAGCCGTGATACGTCATGATTCCGCGGGCATAACTAGACGGCCGTCTAAACAAAAATCCCGACGTGTCAACTTAGACGGACAGAATACGTTGGAGAATGGGCAACACAGACGGCTGTCGTGGTTTGTTTTATTCGAGAAACAAAACAAAGTGTTTTTTTTATTCTCTAGTTTAAAGATTCTAACTTCGGGATCGTTGAAGGTAGAGTGAAAATTTCAACAGATTTCAAATCAGCGTAAATTTCTACGCCAGATCGATATCAAAAACAGTTTTATTATTCAATTATTTACCATTTGATTATTTAATTATTTTTTAAATAATTATTTATTTATTTAAAGAAAATCACATTTAAGGTATCGATTTGGTGTCAAATTTTCCGCAGCTTTCAAATCCGTTGAAATTTTCATTCTGTGTTTAACGATCCCGATTTTACAAAACCGAATTGATCAATGGCAGTCAAAAATGTTTATTTATTTCGCTCCTCTCCGTTCGAATCGTTTGGAGCAGGAAATGAAATCTGGCCGCTACAAGAGAAAAAACGTTCCCCATCTGTTTGAGACCGCTATGACGCCAGTCGTGGAAATGGCGGCTCCGATCATTTTTGTTACGCTCACAAACAACGCTCTCTAGGAAACCAACACCATGTGTCAGTATAAGCAACGTTTTAGTGACGTCACTTACCGATACATCACGGCCGCTAGATCACGGCTACCGTTTCTTAGGAAACCGAAGCTTAAGCGCGGTTTTTAACGCTTAGAGCAGGGGTTCCGAACCTTTTAGTAACTGCGTACCACTTGAAATTTTTGGCGTGCCACCAGTCCTATATTTTTTTAGAAACATATATCTAATGTCAGAAAAGTGCCAATGACTTGTTTTATTTTAATTATAAAATACTAAAAAAGCTTCATATTTTATGATTAATGCACTTGTATTTCGCATTAATGATGTTTTAATAAAATAAAAAATAAAACGATTATTGAAAATTACAGTTTTATTTTTACTTTATTTTTACTAAACACAAATAATTTTAAATAATTAGTAAAAACTAAGCAAACAAAGATTAATGTAATCAAAAATCAATTTT
This sequence comes from Metellina segmentata, assembly GCA_947359465.1. Classification (NCBI taxonomy): domain Eukaryota; kingdom Metazoa; phylum Arthropoda; class Arachnida; order Araneae; family Tetragnathidae; genus Metellina; species Metellina segmentata. Next base: position 27,706,622 of record OX375875.1, on the reverse strand, counting down.
TGTGCGAAACTTGTTGTTTTTGTCTTTTATTAAAATATTAATGTTAGGAGCAATGGAGCTTAACTTCACTCTTAAGTCCTCTTCAACACTTACTCTGTTTCTATATTTATTTTTTACAAACAACAGTTCAGAAAATCCACACTCACACAAGTAACTAATAACAAATGGCATAAGAAATAGCATAACGTGGTTGTACATTCTAAAAAATCGAACAAACTTCGAAGAATATTTGGGTCGCTTGTATCATCTTTGCGTACCACCTGAAACATTGCCGTGTACCACCGGTTGGGAATCCCTGGCCTAGAGGGTCCTGGGAGGGGTGTAACATCGTGCGATGGTTCTTCCTAGACCATTCTAAACATGTTCTATAGGATTGAGATCCGGAGACTTCGCGGGCAAGTTCATATGGTGAATATCCTCTTCTTCAAGAAAATCATGCGAGCTCTGTGTGGCCGCGCATTATCGTCCATAAAAAGGATGTCCGGGCTTGCAGCACCCGGAACAACCTCACATAGGGTTCAAGTACCTCATCCCTATAGCGCTGTTCGGTAACAGTACCCTTCTCAAAGACGTGGACGTGCAGTGGTGTACCACTGCACAACATGATGCCGACCCAGACAAGGATTCCTCAGCCAAATTGGTAGATTTCCCTTACGTTAGAGGGATGATAGCGAGCTCCACATTCTCTCCACATGAAGAATTGGCGAGAATCACTCTGTGTGCTAAATCTCGACTCATCAGTGATAAGAACACGCCCCCATTCTTGGCGTGTCCAGGAATGGTGTTTTCGGCTCCATGACAATCGGGCTCTCCTGTGTAATGCGCTCAAAGGGAGACACACCACTGGACGCCGTGCGTAAAGGGCCCTCTCGGCTAGACGTCTGTGTACTGTTTGCCTGGAAATTCTTTTCCCAGACGCAGCAGCAAGGTCACGAGAAAGCTCTGTAGCTGTTCTCTGCCTATGCTGTCGTGCACTTAATGCCAAGTAGCGATCCTGTCACAGGTGCCGTCGCTCTTGGGCGGCCTTGGCCAACACCACCTAGACGAACAAGGCCCTATTTCTGAACCGAAACTTGTCTGTGACGTCACACCAAGTAGGGAAGGAAGTGCCGAAGACAGAAGCTTCCGCTCGCCATTATTCCTCTGTAGACCGTGACTTCGTTACCACGCAAAAAGGGTTAGGCTCAATTCTATCCAATTCCTAATTGAACAAATTAATTCCATTCTATGCAGTAAATTTTTATTAAGATACTCTCCTGAAATGCTTATATTTTATTGTATTTTACATTCAATATCTCCTCATGCCTATAACTTTTAAGAAATTCTGGTTATGTTATGATTCTACATCCAAGGACTTTGAAGAAGATTTGTGCATCACTGAATACAAACCCCCAACTAGAACAATCTGATGAGAATTTTTTGATGTTCATATCAAGACAAATTAACTCATTAGAGTCTTGTGACAAAATAGTTGTTTTGCTAATTGACGAAATACATATTAAACCTTATCTTGACTACAAAAGTGGAAATATATTAGGAATGGCATTTAATTCTGAAAATGCTGCAACGTCTGCTCAGGTTTTTATGATACAGAGCCTTCTTTCTTCATTTAAATCTGTTGTACATATTGTACCTGTAAAAACCATAAATGCAAACATTTTAAATGGAATTATAAAAAAAATTCTTGTTAAGCTCCATGATATAGGATTTAAAGTCATAGGTGTTGTATCTGACAACAATGCTCTCAATAGTAAATCTATGTCTTTATTCCACACTCCTCCAAAAGTAAGCATTGTGTATCCCCACCCTTCTGATGCTACTAGTCCTTTATTTTATATATTTGATTCTGTGCATATTCTAAAATGCATCAGCAACAATTGGATTAACCAAAAAAATATAAGTCAATGTTTTTATTATCCAGATTTTAATGATTATGAAAAATTTCCGCTTCTTGAAGTTAACTTTGGTACACTAAAAGCTTTACACGATGTTGAAAACAATAGTTTAGTAAAATTTTCTTATGGGTTAACACTTAAATCATTGACTCCTAGTAATCTAGAGAGGCAAAATGTGAAGCTAGTCCTTAAAATATTTAATGACTTTGTTGTTCAAGCTCTTTTGCAACTAGGACAGGAACTTAATAAGTTACTTAATAAGTAAGACTTAATAAGTTACAAACCAACAGCCGATTTTATTACTTTGATTTGCAAATGGTGGAAAATTGTAAATGTTAAGACTCCACTCAAAGGACAGCGTCTACAGGATCCCTTTCATGAACCAATAACTCTGTCCGCAAATGATGTGAAAGTAGAATATCTGAATGATTTTCTTTCCTGGTTAGATGCATGGAAAGACAAAAAATGCTCCACAGGTAAACTAACAAAAGAAACACATTTAGCCATCTCACATACAACATATGCTCTTCTTGAGATGTCTTAAGTATTGCATTAAGGAGTTGAATTTTACATATTTTTTACCTGGTAAAATTCAAACCGACTCCCTTGAAGATCGCTTTGGAAAATATAGAACACTTGCGGGTTCACAATATCTAATATCAGTTTCACAAATTTCTGAATCTGAGGCCAAATTAAGGATGCAAAATTTTCTTCCACTTGTTTTAAATTCCAACATGTATGGTAAAGTAGAAATTAAAAACACTGACACTGAAAACAACTGCTCAGAAATTAAGGGAAATGTTGGATATTCCCAATTTGTATTAGATATTTCTGAAACGGATTTTGATTTAAAACCTCTGCTGCCAGTTTTAACCTATTTATCAGGTTATTGTGCTCGTTCAGCAATTTCTAAACTCAACTGTGATGTTTGCTCAAAATCTTTAGTTCTAGATAAAACTTTAAATTTAATTTCGGACTACATTCTTATTCGGAATTTAGACAGAGGTGGTTTGCTATGTCCATCTCCAGATGTTGTTACTGCTGTTACATATAATTACATAGTAGGGAACTTGCAATCACTATTAGTTTTGATTTGATTAATAAGCATGAATTTTTTCTTAAGGATGAGATTTGTTCGAATGGGCATTCAACAGACCATGTACTGAAACTAATTTTAAGACCTGCAACAAATGCTTTACTAAACAAGTATTGCACTTTAAAAAATGATACACCAAAACCTGTTTCACTTGCTAAACAGCGTAAACTAGAAACAGTTAAAAACTCCCCAACAAATGCAACTCTGCAGCCTATTCCAGAAAAAAAAATCTTTACCCCGAACACATAAAAACAAAAAAGCCAAATAGTAAAATATCCCTTAAAAATCATATAAAGCACCAGAATAAATACTAAAACTAAGTAATATTATTTTAAGGTTGATTTATATGAATTAGAATATAATCAGAATTTTATCTTGTTTACCTTTACATAACTAAGATAATATAAATGTTTGCTGATATTTGTATGTGTGCAAAAATAAAATTTGTTCTTACTTTTATTTGTGTTCTATTGTGTTTAAGATATGATTTCCTGCCATTCAATTTTAATAACAAATATTTATAAAATTCTATTGCATTTGTATTCTTCAAGGCAGCTGCTGAAAGTATTTCTTATTTAAAATTAACTTTCCTTTTCAAGCCTAAGTTTTCCTTGAAAAGAATACACACAAAAAAAAGATTAAAAGCACATTTAGGCATTTGTTTTCTCATATCAAACTGCGGTAGATAACCGAGTAAGCTTATTTTGGGTTGCACTGGTTAATGTTTTGCGGTGTCACACATTGGGAGAATCCAGCTTCACCGTTTCTCTACTTGCTCTGACGTCACAAATGAGCGCCGCGGCCTTGTCCGTCTAGGTGGTGTTGCCTTGGCCGGGCTTCCTGGCGATAGTACCACTTGTTTGGAATTGATTCAACAACCTGAATATCACTTTTGGTGCCACTAGTAACCGTCGAGTCACCTCTGCTTGAGCCAATGCCACCTGCCAATGGCTCTCCGTCTCATTGAATCATATAAACTATGATCAGAAATCATTATCACAGCAAACAGTCAAACTTGTCGGTTTTAACGCAATGTTCACATCACTGCAAGAGAAATACCCAAATGTTTAAACGGTCAAATTTCACTTTGTTCTACAAAACTAACGCCTAACACCATTTATTCCAAACTGGAGGCTAACATTGTGCTACCCGTTCAACAATTTTGAAAAACGTGTTTGTGATCCTTAATTGTGGACACCAGTGTAGATTTGCTGTTTCTGATTTTTCTAATACATGCTTTGTTGTGTTGCTTTTAGGATCATGTTGGAGTGTGACTGAATATATGACAGATAAATTTTGAAGCTGATGAAGGTTTTCTATTCACTTGTTGAATCTGTCTCAGTTTGCTCATACGGACCGTGAGGTGGAGACTCAATTTATAACGAATAAAGTGTAAGTTTATAACGTTTTCAATTTCAATGCAATGTTTGAACAGAATCATGAGGTTTTGGACGGAAAACTTTTCGGGGGTTTGCGTTGGTGTTGAGACATTAATCCACGCGCTTACATACCGAGATTCAAACCTAGTACCTCCTAGGAGACAGACGAACGTTGTCACCATATTACAGTTCTTGGATCTTAATTTAAAAACCATTTGTATGGCTAAAACTTGTTTTTTACCTACTAATACAGGAAACAAGATGGAGAAGGTTTTTTACTGATGCCGCTATTAGTTTACGGTGCATTAAGTGTTAAAGTAAAAAAAGGGAAATTATTTGCAAAAGGAAGCAAACCAAAAGGGAATGCGTAGCAATCACAGGGGGTTGGCGAGCAGGGAACGAAGCCCTCGCTGTGGCTACATGGACCGAATTATTAAGATAGTTTCGCCGTTGCAGGAGATTGACTTTGCGAAAGGAATGTTGGTTTGCGAAGGAAACCAAATGGGATCTCTGATGAGTTTTTTGTTGTTTGGATCTATTTGGTTGCGAAGCAAACCAAATGGCATCGCGTAGCAATCCCTGGGAGTTGGCAAGCGTACGCGAGCTGGGGGCGAAACTCTCGCTGTGGCGTCATGGACCGAAAAGTCAAATCAGGATTATACGAATTATTAAGATAGTTTCACCGTTGCAGGAGATTTGACTCTGCGAAAGGAATGTTGATTTGCGAAGCTCACCAAATGGGATCTGTGAAAAGAGTGTACCAAATATTATTGACGGGGGTTGGCGAAATCAGCACGAGTCTCTTCTGGTGCGTATGCTTCACCGGTTTTATGAAAGAATTCAGTTATTAATTGTTGTGTTCCGAGTTTTGGTTAGGCCGTCATATCTGTAAGGCTGTCAACAAATTCAGTCCAAGTTGAAACTTTTTAGCACGTTCCTCGTCAGTACGTGTAATATAGGAATGATATAATTATGCCACAAATAAAAATGTATTACAATTAAAAAGGAAAAAATTCTTTCAAATTGGCTTGGCCTGCTCGTGTTAAATCAAAATGACTCGCGTAAAAAGAGAATGAAATATTTATTTTGAATTCGTGTAAAAAAAGTTCGTGCAAAAGCAAAATTAGGTGTACTTGGTGACGAGTTCAAGATCTGGTCGGTTTTTTTTCTCACGGCGAGATATCTCATCCATCAAGATGTATGTGGTCGCATGTTTGCTAATAACGAGATTACCCGTTGAGACAATCACCAGGAGTGTAGGATTGAAGGTGAAACTGCGGTTCTGTTTCATGTATCCAACCTATGGTAGGAAGAAAATAAGCATTAGTGGGCGAAATTTTAATCACTTAAACCGAAAAAGTGATCCATAATTTTTTTGTTTTTTCAGTTTTATACAAGTTTGAGTTATTTTCGAAGAACAGCTTGATAAAATATTGCTGTTTTTCTTCAACTCCTTATAAACTATTTTGAAAGGAAGGCTGTATTTTCTAGAAAAGTCTGTGCAGGTCTTAAAAACTAATTTTTTCCCTCATATTTATCGCTCCCAATCTTATACTGTTACTCAGCTGCCCGGATCTCGGAATCTGCAACATTTTGCTTAATTAATTCAATATTTCATAGAACTGTTGTTACACGTATTGTGGAAGAGGCCTGGTCCATCCACGCAAATTGACATCGCAGCCTTTTTAACTTTTGTCTGGGCTGTACTTATAGATCCTGTCATGAGTTGTTCAAAGAAAGTATAGGTATCGCCGATGGAGTCGGTATTTTCTGCTAGATGTAATTATTTGCTCTTGTTTTTAGTGAATTGGCAAAGGAACTTCCTAGGCCATATTTGGTCCCCGAGGGAAGAACTCCGAAGTCTGATTTTAAAACTGTTCCACGGCCAATGGAACCTATGGTCGCCGCAGGTAGTAAAGTAGTTAGCTGTATTCGGCGAAAGTTAAATTTGGCCAATCCTTACCCGAATGGGAAACAGGTTGGGCCTAATTTTGGAGTGTTGATGACATATTATTGGTGTTACCGTAAATTCGATCATCTTTCGTTCTCAAATCCCTTTCATAATACAATTTTCTTCTTTACAGATTTGAAACCAAGTTAGTGCTGGATTGATTGGCTGGTAAAGGTTCTCTGGTTCCACATCTTGTCAAGCTGTTCTCACCTTAGCCAATCCGTGCTGGAGTCCGATTTTAACAAGACTGGACGTGTTGCAGCGAGCAAAATTCTGTTGTCTGATTGCAGATTAAAGGCAAGGTGATTAGATCTTATATAATTGCGGAACAAGTTTAAGAGAGACAATGGAACTTTCTAAAAAAAATAAACAGCAGGAACATATAGAGTCAATTTTCAAGGAATACACTACACCTTCGCGTGTACTCCGATCATTCACTAATCTTTCGAATACCGTTATTCAAACAGCTTTGAGTGGTCAAAGTAAGTTTGTGTTCGAGATTTTACAAAATGCAGATGACGCTTTTGAAGATCAACACAAAGCGATTGAGGTGAAGTTTATCATAAAAGACAACTACCTTATTGTTCACCATAATGGAAAAGGATTCGACTCCAATGATGTCGAAAGAATCTGCGACTATGCTTCTCAGATTGAAGAAGTCAAAGCAATTGATTTAAGTAAAACTGGTTATAAGGGGCTTGGTTTTAAGTCGTTATTTAATTTATCAGATTGCATCTACATTTATTCCAATGGTTACTCATTCCGTTTTGATAAAGCGTATCTACCTGACGCCGAAAGTAAACCTTGGCAAGTTATCCCGATTTGGTGTGAATACCACGAACTGCCTCTACATGAGAAGTACTCATACAATCAACCCGTTAATTTAATCTTGAGGGTTAATGATATTAATCAGCTTGAAGTCCAACTGAGAGAGCTCATAGATCAACCCGAGCTGCTTTTGTATTTGTTTCGCATCGATAAGTTTAGTGTGAATTTGAATGGAGAAGAATATTTAATAGAAAGAAGAGTGGAAAAATATGGAGTATTTAATAAAATAGATTTCCATAAGAATCAGCTTGTAGCAAGCACTTGGCTTTCGAGAACGTATGAACAATCTGTACCTGCGGAGGTGCATACATTTGTACAGGGAGCTAATCGATTTATATATCCTGACAAAATCAAAAATGCCAAACAAATTCCTTTTACATTTTCTGTACGAAGTGACCAAACCCTTCGAAACATTTCAAAGGTCAGAGGTCTTTGCTACAGTACATTACCTACGCAATTACATTTAACACTTCCCTACCACATTAATAGTCTTTTTATACTAAATCTGGACAGAACGCAATTGCACGAAAACGAATGGAACGAATTTTTACTGTACCAAATAGGACATCTTCAGTTGAGTTTGCTTAAAGATTTGGCTGAGGTGAATTATTTAAAGAATTATGTGATAGTGCTTCTTGTTCGTGAGATTGGCCATCCTTATAATACTTTTTGCAGGGCTTTTATGAAAGGATTCATAGAAGCTAAGGGTCAAATTGGTTGGTTACCGGCTCATCAAGGACCACGTTTGCTTAAATTGGGAGAAGTTTGGATCGATGAAATAGAGTTTTTTAAACAGAATTTCGAAAGAATTGAAGATCGCATAATATGCCCAAATGTTATCGATTACGCTGTTAAAAGCCAAAGTTGCTTATGCTCTAGTAAAATGGAAGTAGAACATTTCACATACGGTATATTATTTAGGGATTTTCCTAATAAATATTATCATCAACTAACTAGAGCCGGTTACATAAGTTTTATCACCTATCTTTACGAAAGATTAAAAGGCCCTCCTGCTAATACTACAGTTGCAAATCAGTTAAGAAGTGTACATTTTCTGAAAGCAAAGGATGGAAAACTACTCACTCCTGCGAGTGCTTTACTAGAAGAAAGTCAAAACCCAATACCTAATTTCTTACTACTAAATCCTATTGATAATGAGTATTTACCATCAAAAAATGCCAATTTAATAAAGGATTGGTTAGTCCTTTTAGGTGCTAGGTGGTTAAAGACGCCTATTCAGATGATTCGAGAAAGTATACTGCAATGGGTCGATCTCGGTAACTTTAAAGTTAGAATCACTTTGGAAAATCACATTGGGATTATCAATTTTCTCGCCAAAGGAATGGAAGAACTCACAATGATAGAAACTGAAAAATTGAAGAAAGGGCTGTTTATTCTCACACAAGGTAATCAATTTAAACTGGCTAATTCATGTTATCTTCCCGATGCGGTTTCTACCGAAGAATTGGCAGACATTATTATCTCGGATGATGATAAAATTTCTTTTTCTTACGACCTGAAGTACCTAAGAAAGTTTTTTATTCGCGTAGGAGTCCGTCACAAGCTAAACCTTTTCCATGTGTTTCGTGAAAATATTCTAATGTGGATTAGAAGTGGTCAAATAAGAGATAAACTGACAATAAGCAACTACAAGCCCATTGTAGAATATGTTGCATCGCATTATCCTGCGGTGGAATATCGGTTAACTGAGCAAGAAATAGATACGATTAAAATGATGCCCGTTTTAACTTCTGGTCAAGTATTTCAAGAGGCCCGAGTTTGTTATTTTGACTCTGCTATCCCTAAAGTTAAAGGGTTAGAAGGTGTTATTTCGAAAACCGAGTTGGTATCCACTAACAACATTTCTTATAGTGTCCTTGCATTCCTTACAAAAATGGGAGTCTCCAAAAAAATAGACTTGGTAGATGTGTTACGAAGAAGTGTTCTTAGGTGGATTCAAAAAGGTGACATAGCAAATAGAATAACTATTGAAAATCATCACGCTATTCTTAAGTATATTGCAAATCTTTGGTGTCTATTTGGTCTAAGAGGACTTAAACCAGAAGAAATTATCGATTTAAAAAGAATTCCTTTATTAACAAGAAGTATGAAATTTAGACCAGCGTGTAGCTGTTACTGGCCAACCAATTTAGATGTTAGGAATTGCATAGATATTCCGATGTTAGATTCGATTATTTGTTCCGATGAACTTGTTTCTTCGGATTACGATTCGAAAGACTTAAAAAAACTTCTTTCAGAAAATCTTGGTGTGCGTAATCTCACGTTTACTGATATATATGAAAAGTACAGCGATAATTTAACTCGTGGTGAAAATGTAAAATGGTTTTTCTCAGAGTTGGTTAGTTATTGGGAAAAGTATAAGTTAAATAATAAAGACAATTTGTTGATTTGTTTGCAACAAAAATTGAAAACTTCGTCGCGTTTATTAGCGAAAAACGGTAAAATGTATAGTTCAACGGAGTTATATTCTTCACGATTTGATACTATGCATGATATAGATAAAAATTCTGTACCGCTATTAGATTACGAAAAGTTACCAGTTGACTTAGAAAGATGGCTCGGTTTTAAAACAACTCTCGATTTAAAATGCATTACTCAAGTTCTGGAAGCTTTTCAAACGATGCCTATTCTCGGGGAAGAAGGAACAAGAATTTTTTTTACTACATTATTAGAGCAGCTGAGATTAAAGGACAGAAGTGAAATTAAAAAGTACCAACTCAGCCTGTTATCTAATGAGAATAAATTGGTACCTGCTGAAGATCTATATTACTTCATCGAAGAAGACGCTACTTGTGTGTTAGTTTCATGTTATTTGAAAAGAATTCACGGTATGTCACATGCTGAAACTTCAGAGCTAGCAGAATTATGTGGAGTGCATACAATGCCATTTAAACAAGAGGTTACACGAGAAGAAGAAGAAACCTATGACAATACTTTAAAAGAATTTTACCTGCAAAGATTGCCCTTCATTGTAATTCAGGAATCTAGACAACTGAATGAAAATCCTAGTACCACTTTAAGACGTTTGTATGATGCAATATGCACTATAAAGTTGCACAAATGTCTCAATATTTATGTGCAATACCCGTTTGGTAACCCTGTTAAAATCCAACATCACTTTAAAGATTTAACATTTTATACAATTGGCACATGGAAAAGGAAAAAAACCAAAATTCACAAACATCTAAGAGAGGAACTTCAACTTAAAACTGATATAGAAGACATTATCGACATGGAAGAACCCATTTCTCAAGATGACAAACAAGAATGGCTTAGTAATGAAAAAGAAGAAGATCAAACAAAATTTTATTTGATAGTGGAAGAGTTGCGGAAACTTTTTGATGAAGGGAAAGAGGAGATTAATCGATCTCGGGGTCAAGAACACTTGGGAGATGGTGACGCAGAGAATGAACACTTGGGAGATGGTGACACAGCGAATGAACACTTGGGAGGTGGTGACACAGCGAATGAACACTTGGGAAATAGTGACCCAGAGAATGAACACTTGGGAGCTGGTGACACAGAGAATGAACACTTGGGAACTTTTGACACAGAGAATGAACACTTGGGAACTTTTGACACAGAGAATGAACACTTGGGAACTTTTGACACAGAGAATGAACACTTGGGAGCTGGTGACACAGAGAATAAAATGCGTATAGCTTCTGAATTTTCCTCAAATGAAACCTTTGTAAAATCTGTTGTTGAACCTTGTAACCTTAAGCAGCATGTTATGACAGATGAAGATAGTGGAGTTTATGATAGCCTTTTAAGGGAACCAGAAGAGACTTCACATTACGAGATCTCAACTGATTCTAAACTTGAAAATATTACCGAGATTAATAGTTCTTCAATGCATGTGTTTCAAAAGCGTTTATCTAAGGAACGTAAACAAGTGATTTCTGAGAGCGGAAAAGATGGTCAACCTCACGAGTCTGATAACAAAGAAAAACACTTAAAGGATAGTGAGGAAAATAATAAAAACCTTATCTTTTCTGAATCTTCCACAAATAAAAGCTCTGTATATTCTGTTGAGGATGAAGGTCATGGAGTACATGGTAGCTTTTTACATGAACCGGAATTTACAGGTTATGAAAGCACAACTGGTTCTAAACTTGAAAATATTATCGAGGTTGATAGTTCTTCAATACAAGTGCTACAAAAGCGTGTGTTTATTAGAAGGGAACAAGTGGTTTATGAGAGCGAAAAGATGTACCAACCTTATCAATCTGGAAACAAAGGAAAACATTTTAAAGGTAGTGAGACAGAGAATAAAAACCGTAACACTTCTGAATATTTCACAAATAAATGCTCAGTAGATTCTGCCGAGGATGAATCTTCTGCACCAATGCAACATGCGATTAAAGATGAAGGAACTGTAGTTAGTGGTACCTTCGTCCGTGAACCAGAAGCTGCAACACGTGATTCCACAACTGGTTCTAAACTTGAAAATATAATTGAGGTTCTTAATTATTCTATACAAGTGTTGCAAGAGCTTGTAGCTAATGAAAGGAATGTGGTGCTTTCTGCAAGCGAAGAGGTAGACCAATCTCTTCAATCCGAGGAGAAAGAAAATAAGTCGGTTCATAGTGAGGTGGAGAATAAAAACCATATAGTTTCTGAATTATCTTCAAATGAAAGCTCAGTAGATTCTATTGAGGATGAAACTTCGAGTACCAACTCTTGCGTTTAAAGATGAAAGTAGAGGAGTTCATGGTAGCTTTTTAACGGAACCAGATATTATTTCCCATTCGGAGACCACGACCGTTGCTAAAGGTGAAGACATTGATGTTTCTATTCAATTAAAGAAATAGATATATTGTGTATGTGCATTTATCGTGTTTTCAATGCAGACTATTCAACAATAGCTAGTTGAAAAGTCTTGCACTCTAAAGAGCGGTGATTTTAAAACATTTGTAAAGATCGAGGGAGTAGTTATATGCTTTCAGTTCGAATAATGTAAGAAATGTGAAACAAGTGTTAAGCATCACTTAGGTGATGGTTCTCGTTTAGTGATAGTGATGACAAGCGGAGGATAAAAAGTACCGGATATCTTTTTTAGTATCCTAGTCACAATTTTTTATGCTGTATACAGAAACTGAAATGAGATTACAACCTGCTTTACTATCAATTGCATATATTATTTGAAATATTATTCAATATATTCTAAGGTATATTTTAAATACGTTATGGTAGAGTTTGTGTTTCATAGCTAATAATTCTGGAGTGTTATAAACTTTTCTGTGAAGTAGCAAATAATTTCAATATGTATTACAAAAAATGCTAGAATAAATTTATCATTTAAAATAAAACATGGTCGCTTTATTTTTTTTGCTCCATTGTTAGTCTTTTTTTCTGTCAATCGGAACTTTGTTCAGATGTAGGTGTCATTGAGGAGACTGCTACTCGAAGCTCCTTTAACGTAACGGGCTCGATATTTGGATTTCATTGCAGGTAATGCAGAAAGTCCCGTTGCGCATAAATATATACTATTATATAAAAGGAAGTGTTTGTATTTACTGTCCTGACGAATCTATGGCACTTACAATGATGGGATTTGGCACACAGGTAGTTCGAATTTTTTTGCAATTTTTGTACGAAGCACGCATTTAAAAAAATTCAATCTAGAAAATTTTAAAATTAATTTAATGGAATTTAATTTTTTTGGTTTTCTTTAGAATGGTCACGCGATAAAAAAAATGACAGATTATAATTTTTTTTTTCGTGTTTCCGTAACATTTTGGAAGGAACGATTTAAGTTGGGGGGGGGGGGAATTTTAACTGGAGTGTTATTTTTTTATGTCCTAGATCGTTAAAGATAGAGTAAAAATTTCAACGGATTTAAAATCTGCGGAAAATTTAAAATATTTATATTTTCTCAAGAGTGTGACGTCACGCTGATTGGATCTCTCCACAGTTCGAATTTTGCCTCATTTGCCAATGTTCGTAAACCAACACCACGGACAAAGCCGTGATTGCTGTTATCCAATAGACTACGAATTCCCATTTGGCGAGCAACGCCGTTATCCAATAGGCTACGAATTCCCATTTGGTTTGCTTCGTAGCAAGCACCGGTGGTTAAGTTTCGGTTTCCTATGAAAACGTAGTCGTGATGTAGCGGTGTTTATACTAACACATTGTTGATTTCCTAGAGAGCGTTGTTTGTGAACGTAACGAAAATTATCGGAGCCGCCACTTCCATTTTGCTACCGGACATAAGTGAATGTTATACTGGTCAGTCATTTCCATAACCATTCTGAACTGCTACACTGGAGTATTACCCCTTTTTTAGTGTGTGTATTCGAGTTCTCTATTACTGTTTCTAGCCACTGCATGGCCAGCACGGCGTTGCCCGTGACAGTTTTCGTAGGGTCAGGTGTGACCACTGCTCGCTAACCCCCGGTGATTGCTACGAATTATCTAACGAAATGTGAATTCGAAGCCCATTGGATAACAGCCATCATGGTATTGCCCGTGGTGTTGGTTTTCTTCGAAAACCATACTATAAATATTATGAACTACGGTTTTTCTTGCAAACCAACACCACTGGCAACACCGTGATGGCCTCGTAATTGTCAAATTCAAATTGAGGAGAGATCCAATCAGCGTAACGTCACAATCTCTTGCGAAAATATAAATATTTTATTGAAAAATTATTATTTAAAAGAAAATCCAATGCAAGGTATTGATCGTGTGTAAAATTTACCGCTGACTTCAAATCCGTTGAAATTTTTAATCTATCTTTAACGATCCCTATTTTACAAGGAACGAAACAATGCCAGTCAAAATGTTTTTTATTTGAGAAATAAGCAAAATCCGTAATTTAAAAGTTTCTTATCGATGATTGATAAAAACGAAGAGGACGAAGTGTCAGTTGCGGACATAATAAACCTAGTCAGGGTTCCCACGGGTGCTTATGAGTGCTTATTTGGACCTTCCATTTCTAATTGCCCTTAGAAGTGCTTATTTTTCATCAATAGTCATTAGAAAGTGCTTTTTTTCCCTAAGAAATCAAAATTCAGTTTTCAAATGATATTTTTTTACAATATTTCCTACCTCTTTTTAGCGGCTGATCGGCGATAAAACTGCTTACAAGTACGGTTTTGGTGATGATTCGGGAACTGGCTTGTTTGAATGGCAACCCTTGATACGCGATATACAAATTGTCCATCGACTCTTGATAAGCACATAATACACTTTAAAAATTTGGAAACCCATGAAAATCGGTGAGTGGCTCTTGCAATGCACAAAATAGTTTCCCTGATAGAGGAAACTAGAATACAATCATCAAATGTTGATTAATTTTGTCTTATTCAGTTACCTGCGAGTGCGATGTTTTATAAATTTATTATAATTATGGGGAAGTGTATTTTTAAGGTTGTAGGTTTAAAGGTTAAACAATATAAGATAATTTATTTTAATTAATACTGCTATCTGAGTGGCAACCCCGATGTGTTGCAATTTTTTTAAATTCTAGTTTTTTCTTATGCTTCTAATTCCTCCAAAAAACTATCCCATAAATTTTTTTTTTTTTTTTGAAATTTTTTGGGGCTGATTTTGCTCTGAAAATTTGAAGCAATTAGTTATCAGTTCCGAAAAAAAACCCAACCCGCACGATTAAAAAAACATTGGAGGAAAAGATCGCAAAAACGTAAACCAGAGTGCTGGAGAACCGAGAATAGTCCGAGATTTTCATAAATCGGGAAAAATCGTTTGAAAACTGGAAATTTCGGACTCTCGTCGTATTTGGCCGCTGACCAAAAGCGAAAGTAATTTTCTATGCCTCATAATTTTTTGCTCTTTGTATCTGGGTGAAAAATACTCAATGGCCGACTGTGCTTGAATTTCACTTTGCTTTTGTAATGCCATGCGAAATCTACTTCCATTGTCAGCTTAGATGATTTTTTTTTTTTCAAATTAATTTTGTTTCAGTAAAATTATGTTTGCAAGCGTATGGTGTAGAGGCGGCTGGTACACCTTAAATCTGTCGAGGCCGAAAGTCCCCATGTTGGGTTGGTGTAGAAGTTTGGAGAGAGAGCACAGCTCAGATATCTCGTCATCTGACCGTGGTTCAAAATTATGTGTCAATACACCGAATGGCTTAGGCTTTGACGGTGCCAACTAGTTGGAATATCTATTCAATAAAATTGCATTCTATTTTTTTAACCTTTTTATATATTTATTATTAAGACGGAGCAACAACAGAAAAAAACCCGTCCCGGACGACAGCATCAACTGACAGAAGATGCTTGCTACGCCATGTCAGGAAGTCGCGCACTTCTGCCACTGCGATCGCTGTTATTGTTGGAAATGACTAGCGCGTCTTTCTAGGAATGGCTCTTCGTTGCGTGGACGATTCTATTTTGGAATGTAGGTAGGTCGGTGGATATTAAACTCGTAGAAAGTAGAGCCTTAACAGTTAGTGAACTAATACATGTAGATATATATGGACTCAATCAATTGAAGATGAGAGATTTTTACTTCTAAAAGAGGAAAATGAATCTGAAGTGGGAAATATTTGAAGATACAGTTAAAAATCGTCGAAATACAAACTTGTAGAAAAAATTTAAGTGTTGCGTGGTGACAGCAGTACAAGAATAGCCAACAGAGCTAAGACGGGAGATGCACAAAAACTATTGAGGTTTCCCTCAGTCCGGTACTGGTAATATTTTAACAAGTAAATAATCAACCTACGGTCCTGAATAGAATCGTCCACGTAATGAAGAGCCATTCCTAGAAAGACGCGCTAGTGTTGGAAATTGGATCTCCGTTAGTGTCAAAACTATCCTCAGAGATCTGCACACGATCGCTTATCATGGTCGAGCAGATGCATACAAGCCCTTGATTGCACATGTTAATGAGAGGTGTCGTTTGACCTGGTGTGTAGCCCGTCGTTCCTGGACCGTTGAAGAAAACTGTTCTTAGGAGTGAAGAGTCTCGGTCAGGCCCCCACATCAATATGCGGGCCCCTCCCTCACGTCACCCATGTCCCTCCTACACTATTTATGTATAAACAGAGACATTTTGAAATTTTTTTTGAAGCATTTTACTTATTTTAATCCTAAAACATGCTTTTTTTGGTTTATAAAAAAAAGAGTGACCATATCTATAAATATAAAATTCAAATACCACTCACTCACTGATTGATTGACTCATCACTGTATAACCAATGAAATATTTGTTAGGTTACGAAATTCTTTTCGAATCACCAAAGGCCGAGCATCTGTGATCATCCTGTTTTATTCTCCTTTGGTTATGTCAATTATTCTACAAGTTTAATAATATATCGTATTATAAAGTTATCCCACAATTCACAAACATAACTTTATTGACTAAGCCTAACGTGCTCTTTTGGTTAAATTAAAGTCTGTACGCTACAAATATCTATAGAACAGCACTTTCAGATTTTTTGGTTAATATTGTTACTCGGTTATTGTTATCAAACTCTGGAAGTCGATTACAATACGCGGATTCTACTGTAAAATATACTGATGTATAAAAGTGTTTATGAAGCCATATTGATTCCACATATTGAGGTCACATATAATGGCATAGATTCAATTTCTGATAACATTCCTTTAATCACATATTTATCTGGTTATTGTTGTCATTCAGTAGTAAAAAGGATTAAATGTGAAAATTGTAATGACAATTTAGTTACTGAAAAACCACTAATTATTCATATTCATTCAGGCTTTCAGCATATCCGTAATTGTGATAGAGGTGGATTAAAGTACAGTTGTGAATGCTGTAAATGTCATATAGCATAATTTTATTGTTCTGCAAAAACTAATTGGGAGAGTTTGAAAGTGAATTTTTTAAAGTTTCAAACCAACGCCTGTTTGTTTTGCGTGCTACTCAGGAAGTACTCATATCCAAGGAAATTATTATTACACCATGCGAGCGGCATTCATCAACTGAAATTATGAAGTTGCTTTTGCGATCAGCTACAAATACACTTTTGAAAAACTTATTTTGCTATTATATATATATTGTTAGATTCCTTGTCTGCAATAGCATTCGTATTGAAACTTAGGCATAAGTAAAAAAAATGAAAGCATTTAAATTTTTCTTTCTATTGTGTACATATTTATATGCGTTTTTGTATTTTATTAACCAATAATTTGCTATTATATCTATTCAACAACTGTAATAGGCTTCAAGAGTCGAAATAGAATTGCCTCGAATTTCAAGCATAAAAAATTTGTTGTATGCTTTGTATGTACATTTTGTGTATGTAAATTTGTGCTTTTTCTATGTACCCAAATACTGAATTTGCACATTAATAAAAGTAATTTTCCATGGAAATGGATGTTTTTTAGTTTTAATAACCTTTAACAAGTGCTGTTTTTGTTTAGAACCCTTCAATTGTATACCACGATACACTGCTTTTTTATCAGACAATCATTTTCAAAGGTTTTCTGAATTTGCGATCGGAAGACTTTTGCCCCTCTGCTGGTGACGTCAGAAACTAGACAGACTGCTTTATTATCTAGGGGGTAGTGTTTTAACTCGCTTACAATACATCCCATGAAGGAGGAATTTTGGTTTTATTACTTTATATGCAGCGTAGAACATATGAAAAAGAGTTGCAAACAGTTGCCTTACTTATAAACTAAATACCCGTTTATAAACAAAAGTAAATTTAAAAAAAAATCCTATTAAGAATTTCATTTTTATTTAAAATCAACACCAAATATACTCTAGCAAATTTGTTATTCTGAAAATATACGACCACATAAATTATTTATTTTCACGTGTTCATTCCTGTTTTTTTCATTGATAACTAAAAATTAGTAGGTATCCCGTTTTGAGGAAAAATATAAATAGTCACGTTAGTTATAACTCACAATACACCCCATGCAAGAGGAATTTTGGTTTTAGCACTTTACATGCAACGTAAACAGAGCCGATCCTAGCAGCTGTGCAGCGCGTGGGCGGCCGCAAGCCGCATATAGTTCTATCAATCAAGAAAATTTTTTGGAAACTTATAACAACTTCGAATAAATATGCTGAATTCTAAATATATATATAGTTATTAAAAAATCAAAATAAGTCCCGATTTCGCGATAGCATAGCATAGTTTAAGAAAAATAGAATGTTAGTACACAGTGTGTTGGTCCATTGTCCATTAATGTCTACTCTTTATGTACATTCTTCATTTGATAGCAAAATTCGTGGCACAGCCGGCAATACGGCACAGAAAAGGATATCAAATTTTAAATACTTATCTAAAAAATAACCAAAGGGCATATTTTTGTGGTGCGAAATAAAGACGAGGCTGGAAAAAAATTGTACTCTTGACGCGGAACAACAAAATGTTCACAATCGAGAGAAAAAGCGATGGCGCGCCATCATTGAAAGAATAATTGCTGTAGTACAATTTTTAGCCAGTCAAAATTTGGCATTAAGAGGAACTAGTACGAAGTTGTATCATAGAGATAATGGTAATTTTTTAAAGGCAGTGGAGATGTTGCCCAAATTTGATCCAGTTATTTCAGAACATCTTAATAATGTCAGTAAATACAAAGATAAAACACATATTCCACACTACTTAACGCAGCATTTTCAAAATGAAATAATTAATATTTTAGCCGAATCTATTCGTAATGAGATAACACGCATTGTCAAAAAAGCCAAATATTACACTGTAATTCTCGACTCTACACTACGGATGCGACGTCGATGTTTTCAAAACATCGATGTTTTTAAGTAAACATCGATGTATTGGAGTCGATGTTTTTGTAACATCGATGTTTATACTTGTCGATGTTTTGTTTTTAAATGAAAAAAGTACGTTATAAAAATTAAAAAAATAACCAAGTAACATAATTTTGATAATCAGAAAATTGAACATGCTTTTTGACCAAAGTGGCCAAGACTGAAGGGTCTGAACAGTAGGAATGCGACATCGATGTCGATGTCTTCAAAACATTGATGTTTTATAAAAACTTCTATTTATTGGAGCCAATGTCGCATCACTAGTTGATAAACCACTTTTAAGAAATGGGGGAAAAAGTTTAAATACAATGCATTTTAAAAACATCGATGGTTTGGGGGCGATGCATTATCAACATCGATGTTTTAATTTTGAGCATCGATGTTTTGCTGTCGCTGTTGCATCACTAGGTGCTTAACCAGTTTTAAGAAATGGGGAAAAAAGTTTAATTTGGGCGATGTATTATCACCATCGATGTTTTAATTTTGAGCATCGATGTTTTGCTGTCGATGTCGCATCCCTAGTCTGTAGTCTACGTTGTTGCAGCTGCTATAATCTCCTTGTCAAATAAATCTATTTTTTTAAGTTACCTGTCTGATTCTACAGGTTCAGCCGTCCACAGTCTGTTTTCAAAGCTCTGAAAAGTTATTTTACACAGTCCGTAAGATGGATAACAATTGTCTAATAGAAGCAAGATGCCCAGTAAATAAATAAGTAAAGTTAGTAATAGTAAGACGTCTTAAATGCGAATTCTCCCTCTTTCATTTTTAGCTAGATAATGAGAGAAGGGATTGAGTTAACTCTGATGGTCATGGACGCATTATTCCACTATAGAATCTGTAGTTTCCGTTTTAATGACAATCAGAGACCTTTAATGACAATTTTAGACATAACCAATTGAATCTTTCCTACGGGTTCCTTGAACCAATAATAGATGTGTTTATTTAACCATTATGTGTGTTGTAGTGTAAAAGCAACATTAACTCAGTGGTCTATTCGGAAATTTCTCGACGCTCAAAGAGTTCTTTGCTATTGGCGACGGTCCGGGATTGGAAAGATCCAAGGACACCAGGTAATTTTGCAGCACGGTCAGATGAAGAGGTCACACCTGAACTGGCACCCTACTCTTCGAACTTCCCCACCAACCCAAAGTGAGGATATTAGAGGCTATTACAGATTTAACGCGCACTAACCCTACATGTAACCGAAGGTTTTTGGTTGGATTCAAACTCGAAAACCTCCGGTTGATAATCCGTTACACTTCCTACTGGGCTACTTTAGCACAGTAACCCAGTGGCATTAAGCATCACCCGATGAGACTCCGAGTGATAAGCCGCTTGGGAAAATTAGTGTGGTAATCTGCAACCAGTCCTCCACCCAAGGTTCGGAGAACGGTTCAGGAATCAGAATCATGACAAGATGTGTAAATTCCTGAAAATCTAAAAACAACAGTCACCGAAATAAGACAGATGCCCATTCCGACTTTTGACTCGAGCGACTTCACTACTTTGTTCTCCAGTCCATAGCAATGCGGATTCCCGCATCAACTCAGTCAGGTAATGTAATTTTAATTGAAGTCGCACTAGAGCAGCACAACGGGTTATTGACGAAGGTCCGGGATCAATCCCTTAAGGGAAAGATCCGAGGACAACACCTCGTAATTTTGAACCACAGTCAGATGATGAAAGAACACCTGATCTGAACCTTTCTACTTACTACACCTTAACCACCAGACATCAACTCAGTCGGAAGATGCTGCATCGCCAAACTAGGCTAAAAAATACGAAGTAGGCCGACCTAGTCAATTTTTCAGAGCAGTCACGTGACTACCAGTCGACATGACGACAGACGTAATTATGAAGCACAGTCAGATGACGAGGCAACACCTGAGCTGGCACACTACTCTCCAAACTTCTACACCAACCCAACTTGAGGACTTTCGGCCACGACAGATGTAAGGTGCACCAGCCGCCTCTACACCAACCAGGAACCTTCCGATCTAGAGGCTAACACCTTAACCACTATACCGGTTGGTCGGCCCGTTTGGATTGAAAGCAACTCCGTTGTGTAGCTCCAGTGTGACGTTGATTAAAATACCTACAGACCTTTACGTTTGCACAGGATATTTTTTAAATTCCTTGAATACTATATACAGGGTGGTAACAGAACCTGGAAAACCGGGAAATCAGGGAATTCTCAGGGAACTTTTTATTTCTGGAAAAATCAGGGAAATCTCAGGGAAAATTTCCAAATTTTACAAAAAATCAGGGAAATTTTGACAATTTAAACTGTTACTATTATCTTTTGTCCTATTTTGAGATGCGCGATTTTGAGTGCTTTTGTGAATCGAATAAATCGTATTCGCTGAAATTGTAATTCGAAAAAAGAACCATAGTGTCGTAAATTTTGAACACTGCGGAAACCGCTGCCGCCATTTTTTTCGCGGCTGCAGTGTTTTGTTGCCTTGAGGCTTGTGGGATACAATTTGAAATTTGTGCCACAAATGATATTTTTAGCGTATTAAATTAATTATTTTTGTTTGCAATTACATTTTTGTAGAATTATTTATATATATATATATATATATATATATATATATCTGCATTTGGTTTCGATGAATAGTATGACAATGTAGTTTCAGGTGTAAAAAGTTCCTTAATCAAAATATTTTTAATTTTTTCTCCAGTTTTTTGAATTGCAGTTTTAAGAGTTCCATTAAGGGTTCCAAACAATAATAATTAAAATATCTAGAAAAAAAACATAAAATATTTGTGGAGAATGATCTTTTTCCACCCTTTGACCCTAAATACTTAAAAATAGTGTTGTGTGGATACTGTATATCGATACCAATCGAGGATCATAACATTTCTTAAGGGAATTGTTAAATCAGGGAAATTTTTGTGAGACTATCCGGGAAATCATGGAAATATCAGGGAACTTTTTTTCAAGGATTTTGTTGCCACCCTGTATATAGTTCTATAGAACTATATACGTATCTATACTAGTATGAAAATGGTACTGAGTTTAAATAGTATTTATGGAATATAAAAGTCACAATGGGATCCTGGTACCCAATTACATAATCTTAGAAGACCAATGTTATTAAACTAATAATTGCAAATACGATAAATAAATTAAATAAAGACAAAAAATTTGAATATCCAAATCATTTCTTTTTATTTAACGTTAAAATGTAAAAAAAATAGTATTGCAATTTAAAACTTTACTATTTAGAAAGTCCCTGCGTACAATCTTCTATAAATTCTCTATAATAATCCATGCCAAAATGTTCAATCACAATTTTCTGCAAGGAAAAAGGCTGGTGGTTTTCTTTTAAAGAGGTTTCTACTTTATTCTTAGGAACAGTATTTCTTCTGAATGTGTTTCTTTTCTCATTTCCGGGTGGACGGGTTACGTTCTCTGTACTGGACACTGATGATTCCATCATGGCAAAAGCGGTCGCAAAATGTTACTTTTTATTCTTCGTTTCTTTGTCAATCAATCGTAAACTAGTGTCGCATTGAATCTTTTTCATGTCCAATTGATTTAATCCCATTTGAAACAATGCAGAATGTAAGGGTAGCTATTGTTCGTGAAGTGTATGCCGGACCAGGTAGTTCACCCGAGGAATATTTCAAATCTTTTGCTTCTAGATCTTCCTTCCTGGATTCATTCGAGCACGGGTGTACGCTTTACTGTCGTAATAGATTTCGCTATCTTCGTATCTGGTTTTACAAAAGCATCTGGTGAATTTCCAGAAGCCAAACTTTACCATGTTCATTGGAAGTATTCGCAATCTGTTTGATTTTGTAAAGGTATTCATTGAATTTCCAAGTGAGGTTCTATGCTTTGTCTTGTTCTTGTGTAAGCTTGTCAATCTCTTGTTAGTTCCAGGTAATAATTCTGACTTCATTGTTTATTTCACAGTCGTATTCCTCAACATTTCCATCACCTCCACAATCATATCCATCAAGTTATTCATCTTCATTATCTCCACACTCTTATCCGTCAACCTTTTCATCATCTCCGCAATCAAATATTCATCATAGTTTCTATTAGCCCCACAATCGTATACATCAAATTTTCTATCGTATCCATTATCTCCAGAATCATATTTTCCATTATCATTACAATCACATGCCTCAAAATTTCCATCATATTCACTGTCTCTTCAATAAAATTAATCATATTTTCCAAAATCCCCAAAATCACATACATCAAATATTTCATCATTTTTATAATCTTCAAAAACATATCCATCAGCTTTTTCATAATTTTCGCCACCTCTACAATTATATTCGTCAACGTTTCTATCATTTTAGTTATCATTACGATCATGTTCATCAACTGATCCATCAATTCAATTATCGCCACTATCAAATTCATCATCATTTCTAATATCCCCAAAGTCAAATTGATCAATTTTTCCACTATCTCTGCAATCATATCCATCAAATTTTCTGTCACTTTTGTTATCCTCATTATCAAATTAATCAACTTTTTTATTGTCTTTAAAGTCATATCCATCAAATTTTCCATCATTTTTATTACCACCGCAGGAAAATTATTCATTATCTCCAAAATCCTATCTATGAACTTCTTTACCATTTCCATTACTACCACAATCATATTTATAAACTCATCCAGCATTTTCACTATCGCCACAATCGTATTTATCAACTGGTCTATCAAGCTTATTATCTCAAGAATCAAATGCATCGGCAGGATCATTATGCCCACAATTAAATCCACCAGCTTTTTTGTCATCTTCATTATCCCATCAATCACATCCTTGAATTTAATCATTTTCAATATCTTCACAATCTTAGTCATCAACAACTCTTCCATAAGTTCCATAATCGCAATTATAATCATCAATATTTCGATTATTTTCTGCATCCCATAGTCATATTCATCAGCTGTTCCATCATTTGTCATTGCACATGCTTCGGTGGTTGGAGATTTCAGTGCGTTGTTTTCACTTTCAACCTGAAGCGATCCGCTTCTATATTCATCGCCGTCATTTGCTTCTATGACACTTTCGATGGATCCTGTGGCATCGTCCTTTACCACTGTTCTACCTTTCTCCTTTTCTTCGATATTTTCGCTTTTAACTAAGCTGATATCGAACTTTACATCCTTATTCCTTTCGATAGTCAGGACCAATAGGAAATATACCACCAGCGGTATAATGTAAATTACATCGCCGATGATTATTAATCCAATCAATCCCCATATCCAGGGGAATAAAAATATCCACGCCAAAACCTTTGTTTTATCCATATTTAAATCACTAGAAAATCGTCAAAGAAGTTATAATATTTGCCGACTCAAGTAAGTAAATCAATTGCTTGTATGATCTCATTCTCAGAAACATAGTTGAAGAAAGTATTTTTGCGAGCGTGCACATTGTTATATTCAATTATTACATCTAAATAAATCATCAACACTGTGATGCATTCATTTTAAAGATATTAGAGAAACAATGAAAGTTAACAATTGAAATCTCATTCGATTAATTACTGCTTCAATATAAAATATGGGTTCACTTTCAACAATGTAAGCATTCGTGAGAATACTCTATAACAAACAAAGTATTAAAATCATAAAACAAAGTTAAAAAGTTTATTTTTAAATATATTAGAGCACTCAAATTAAGGATTGTAACTTTTATTTTTCCTTACTATAAGTTAAATTCATTAACTATTAAGTAAACCGAGTCATGTACTTAATATATGTATGTTTAAATTCCTATAAATCGTTTAGAAGGAACATCTTTCTATTTAACGTCGCCAATAATAACTTCTATGCTTAAAAACGGATCAGTGTCCTCAACCTGAGGAAATTATAGTAGGGAAAAACAAATTCTTCATATATATGCACATACACACCAAGACATTAGAAAGCCATCCATTTAAACCTATGTTGATGGATAGTTTAATTTGGGCAGTCAAAAATCCCGAAATGGTGCAGAAAAGTTTTAAAAAGACTCTAATATGAAACGCGATGTATGAAGCAGACTAATATAATCAAGAAAAATGAAGAGGAGTGAGAAATAAACTGTATCACCCCTCCAAGAGGGTTCTTGGAGGGGTGATACAGCTTACTAAAGCATATTTTTTTGTATAGGA
This sequence comes from Metellina segmentata, assembly GCA_947359465.1. Lineage (NCBI taxonomy): Eukaryota > Metazoa > Arthropoda > Arachnida > Araneae > Tetragnathidae > Metellina > Metellina segmentata. The sequence continues at coordinate 27,681,602 of OX375875.1, read as the reverse complement.
ATGTAGTGTCGGAAGTAACCCGTCGAGGCACGAACATAAAAAATTAGATATGAACAGAAAAACATTTTTTTCAACATCCTTGCAAGTTATATAGTTGTTGTACTTGTGGGCTGTTTTATCCACAATGTTGAATATGGTTTCTTCCATGTTTGGATGTCGTACAGTTCTTTATCCAGTTGGCGATGAATGAACCATTTTCACAAAGCTGCCGATGCAACCTCTCAGACATTTTGAGGGTTCGTCATACGCATGTTCGGAAAACGTTCCTAATACAGCCGTAGCTCTGCTCTGCCGTTTCCAATAGCAGCACCGTACATCATATGCATGTCCGTCTTTTCACTATTTGTAAGACCTCCCATCACGGCCGACAGCACAGTTGCAAATGACGTTATCCCGCAGGTGCATCAGATCACGGATGGCCAAGCACAGTACCGCCCTCTACCCATAGCATTTCCAGCCAATCACAGCTGCCGAAATTGTATTACTGTTGGTGGTCGCAATTTTGAGCCATAATTATAAACATTGCTGCAAAGAAGCACTTTGCAATGATGTTGTAAATAAACAATGTTTTTCTGTTCGTGTCTCATTTTTTGTGTACGATCCTCCACGCGTCACTTCCGACCCTACATTCCTATACGAAAAATGTATGTTTTAGTAAACTGTACCACCCCCTCCAAGTTTGTCCCATGACCGTAGAATCACCCTGTAGAATAGACATCAAGGACTATAATAAAAAAACCATGCTTCTATTGGACAGTTTTCATAGTCATCATACTGGTAATGAAAATAAGAATTTTTCCAATGCTTTGAAAATGAATATTACGACAAACATCTCAATTCTCCAGTTAATGTTTCTTTTTTTACAAAAGATCTTTAAAGATCATTTGCGCATATTTTATTGGATGACTTCAGATGTGCACAATTTCACACTGATCGATTAGAGAGCCGTCCATTGAAACCATGTGAATGTATTTTACAAGCTTGGGCAATCGTATCTCGTATAATGCTTTAAAATGGCTTTCAAACGTGCTATTTTCCACCATATTAAATGCTCTTGATAAAACAGAAGACGATATGCAATTTTTTTTTAATGTGACGCGAATAAATATGAATAACGTAACCAAAAAATGGTCAATGGCTATTGCGGTGGAGTAAAATTTTCACCATCAACAGGATAGAAGTAGGCAATGAAAGAAAAAACGAGTTTATATATGTTACATTAGAATCTTACCTCAATTCGCTTTTTGAACCAAGCTCTACGCGTTCATAGGTTTACTGATGTCATTCAACATTTTAAATGCGCTTTTCACTTTTAGAAGCACAGAAGAGGTATTCACTTCTAGCAAGATGTAAGAGAATTCCTGTTCTATATTTCTAAAAGGAATTAAAGCATTGATTTGGTGACTTATTTTGCTGCAATGATATACTGGATTATGTAGATATGTGGCATTGAATAAAATCAGTGGATATTTTTATTGACTGTTCTAAAAGGAGTCTTAAAGATTTTCTTTTTCTTACTGGAAGCACCCATATCTCAATATCCATTAGTTGTCGTATACATCTTCCAGAAAGCGAAGGAAATCTGGAATTCGTCTTCACACATGAAATCCAATGATCATGACTGAATGATTTATGAAGACCCTAAGTCAGTTTTCCGAACTTTTTTGGCTCATCGCCTCCTTTTCAATTACAATTCTTTTCGTCCGACTCCGCTTGAAAACTATCGACAATAAATTTCATATGATGCCATAAGTTTTGAATTTCATCACAAATTTATTTATCTGTGTATTTTTGTAATTATATCCTTTGTATTTAAGCAACAGGCATTGAATAAGAGCACAAAAATTGTTAGGTATTCCTCTTGCAAGTGCGTCAAACTGATAAATCCCCGTTACACAAATCAGAAAGTCGTATGTTTATTTAAGTCTTCTCACCTATTCATAGTACGAGGGTAGTCCCTGAAGTACCCGACCTGATGCATAGATGGCGATTTTTTGTTTGAAAAGAATGACTATAATAGAAAGTACCAACCTAATAAAGCTTAAGTTTGAAATTTATCTGTGTATTTTTGTAATTATATCCTTTGTATTTAAGCAACAGGCATTGAATAAGAGCACAAAAATTGTTAGGTATTCCTCTTGCAAGTGCGTCAAACTGATAAATCCCCGTTACACAAATCAGAAAGTCGTATGTTTATTTAAGTCTTCTCACCTATTCATAGTACGAGGGTAGTCCCTGAAGTACCCGACCTGATGCATAGATGGCGATTTTTTGTTTGAAAAGAATGACTATAATAGAAAGTACCAACCTAATAAAGCTTAAGTTTGAAATTTATCTGTGTATTTTTGTAATTATATCCTTTGTATTTAAGCAACAGGCATTGAATAAGAGCACAAAAATTGTTAGGTATTCCTCTTGCAAGTGCGTCAAACTGATAAATCCCCGTTACACAAATCAGAAAGTCGTATGTTTATTTAAGTCTTCTCACCTATTCATAGTACGAGGGTAGTCCCTGAAGTACCCGACCTGATGCATAGATGGCGATTTTTTGTTTGAAAAGAATGACTATAATAGAAAGTACCAACCTAATAAAGCTTAAGTTTGAAATTTATCTGTGTATTTTTGTAATTATATCCTTTGTATTTAAGCAACAGGCATTGAATAAGAGCACAAAAATTGTTAGGTATTCCTCTTGCAAGTGCGTCAAACTGATAAATCCCCGTTACACAAATCAGAAAGTCGTATGTTTATTTAAGTCTTCTCACCTATTCATAGTACGAGGGTAGTCCCTGAAGTACCCGACCTGATGCATAGATGGCGATTTTTTGTTTGAAAAGAATGACTATAATAGAAAGTACCAACCTAATAAAGCTTAAGTTTGAAATTTATCTGTGTATTTTTGTAATTATATCCTTTGTATTTAAGCAACAGGCATTGAATAAGAGCACAAAAATTGTTAGGTATTCCTCTTGCAAGTGCGTCAAACTGATAAATCCCCGTTACACAAATCAGAAAGTCGTATGTTTATTTAAGTCTTCTCACCTATTCATAGTACGAGGGTAGTCCCTGAAGTACCCGACCTGATGCATAGATGGCGATTTTTTGTTTGAAAAGAATGACTATAATAGAAAGTACCAACCTAATAAAGCTTAAGTTTGAAATTTATCTGTGTATTTTTGTAATTATATCCTTTGTATTTAAGCAACAGGCATTGAATAAGAGCACAAAAATTGTTAGGTATTCCTCTTGCAAGTGCGTCAAACTGATAAATCCCCGTTACACAAATCAGAAAGTCGTATGTTTATTTAAGTCTTCTCACCTATTCATAGTACGAGGGTAGTCCCTGAAGTACCCGACCTGATGCATAGATGGCGATTTTTTGTTTGAAAAGAATGACTATAATAGAAAGTACCAACCTAATAAAGCTTAAGTTTGAAATTTATCTGTGTATTTTTGTAATTATATCCTTTGTATTTAAGCAACAGGCATTGAATAAGAGCACAAAAATTGTTAGGTATTCCTCTTGCAAGTGCGTCAAACTGATAAATCCCCGTTACACAAATCAGAAAGTCGTATGTTTATTTAAGTCTTCTCACCTATTCATAGTACGAGGGTAGTCCCTGAAGTACCCGACCTGATGCATAGATGGCGATTTTTTGTTTGAAAAGAATGACTATAATAGAAAGTACCAACCTAATAAAGCTTAAGTTTGAAATTTATCTGTGTATTTTTGTAATTATATCCTTTGTATTTAAGCAACAGGCATTGAATAAGAGCACAAAAATTGTTAGGTATTCCTCTTGCAAGTGCGTCAAACTGATAAATCCCCGTTACACAAATCAGAAAGTCGTATGTTTATTTAAGTCTTCTCACCTATTCATAGTACGAGGGTAGTCCCTGAAGTACCCGACCTGATGCATAGATGGCGATTTTTTGTTTGAAAAGAATGACTATAATAGAAAGTACCAACCTAATAAAGCTTAAGTTTGAAATTTATCTGTGTATTTTTGTAATTATATCCTTTGTATTTAAGCAACAGGCATTGAATAAGAGCACAAAAATTGTTAGGTATTCCTCTTGCAAGTGCGTCAAACTGATAAATCCCCGTTACACAAATCAGAAAGTCGTATGTTTATTTAAGTCTTCTCACCTATTCATAGTACGAGGGTAGTCCCTGAAGTACCCGACCTGATGCATAGATGGCGATTTTTTGTTTGAAAAGAATGACTATAATAGAAAGTACCAACCTAATAAAGCTTAAGTTTGAAATTTATCTGTGTATTTTTGTAATTATATCCTTTGTATTTAAGCAACAGGCATTGAATAAGAGCACAAAAATTGTTAGGTATTCCTCTTGCAAGTGCGTCAAACTGATAAATCCCCGTTACACAAATCAGAAAGTCGTATGTTTATTTAAGTCTTCTCACCTATTCATAGTACGAGGGTAGTCCCTGAAGTACCCGACCTGATGCATAGATGGCGATTTTTTGTTTGAAAAGAATGACTATAATAGAAAGTACCAACCTAATAAAGCTTAAGTTTGAAATTTATCTGTGTATTTTTGTAATTATATCCTTTGTATTTAAGCAACAGGCATTGAATAAGAGCACAAAAATTGTTAGGTATTCCTCTTGCAAGTGCGTCAAACTGATAAATCCCCGTTACACAAATCAGAAAGTCGTATGTTTATTTAAGTCTTCTCACCTATTCATAGTACGAGGGTAGTCCCTGAAGTACCCGACCTGATGCATAGATGGCGATTTTTTGTTTGAAAAGAATGACTATAATAGAAAGTACCAACCTAATAAAGCTTAAGTTTGAAATTTATCTGTGTATTTTTGTAATTATATCCTTTGTATTTAAGCAACAGGCATTGAATAAGAGCACAAAAATTGTTAGGTATTCCTCTTGCAAGTGCGTCAAACTGATAAATCCCCGTTACACAAATCAGAAAGTCGTATGTTTATTTAAGTCTTCTCACCTATTCATAGTACGAGGGTAGTCCCTGAAGTACCCGACCTGATGCATAGATGGCGATTTTTTGTTTGAAAAGAATGACTATAATAGAAAGTACCAACCTAATAAAGCTTAAGTTTGAAATTTGACGTCGCTACATTGTATAATATTTGTTTGGCAGTCATCAATAGTGAACTCTCTCAGTGCATTTGCAAACATGGAAAAAATGGGTCACCGTTATGTGATACAGTACTTTCGTTTGAAAGGCCGCAGTCTTACCACTAGCAAAGCGGAGCTAGATTTTACTCTGGGGAAGACTGCTCCTTCGTTTACAACAGTCAAATATTGTGTGTCAGAGTATAAACGAGATCGTACCAGCTGCCGAGACGAATATCGCAGTGGAATCTCGACCCAATGAGATGACCACGCCAGAAATGGTGAAGAAAATCCACAACATGGTATTGGATGACCGTCGACCGAAAGTGCACTAGCTAGCAGATACAGTAGGCATTTCAAAAATGCTATACATCGAATATTGACTGAAAATTTGGACATGAGAAAGCTGTGCGCAAGATGGGTGCCGGGATTACCCACAATGGAACAAAAACAGCGTCATGTTTCAGTCGAGTGTTTGGCGAAGTTTCACAGCAATAAAGCCGAGTTTTTGCGTCGATTCATAACAATGGATGAGACATGGGTCCATCACTTCACACCTGAGACGAATTAACAGTCAAAATAATGTATTAAAAGGGGAGAATCTGTTCCAAAGAAGGCAAAGACAGTTCCATCTGCAGGCAAGGTAATGGAGTCAGTTTTTTGGGATGCGCTTGGGAGAATTTTTATTGATTATCTTCAGAAAGGAAAACAAATCAACGGTGAGTATTGTGCGAACTTATTGCGGCGTTTGAGTTATGAAATCAAGAAAAAAACGGCCGCATTTAGCGCAAAAAGATTGTTTTGTTTCATCAAGACAATTCACCTGTTCACACATCCGTTATCGCGATGGCCAAAATCAATTAATTAAAGTTCGAATTGGTTCCTCACGCACCCTATTCGTCAGATTTAGCCTCCTCAGATCATATTCTGTTTCCAAACTTGAAAAAATGGCTCGGTGGTAAAAGATTTATCAACAATGAAGAGGTGGAGTCTGCAGTTGATGGCTGTTTTGAGGAGTTCGACGTTTCTCACTATAAACAGGGTATCGAAGCTATTGAACATCGCTGGGAAATGTGTATGGAGCTAAAAGAAGACTGTGTAAGGAAATAAAGTTGTTTTCCCTCAAATATTTTGTATTTTCTTTGTTAGGTCGGGAACTTCTGGGACTACCCTCGTACCTATTGGACAGTACACTTGAAATAGCATGCTGATTCCTGCCGCTGGACTTGTAAAAACCTGTGTAATATGACGTCTGGAAAAAAGACGATTTCAACATCCGGATCATCTTGGGCCTTCCACGAGAGGGGAGCAGACGTACCCCCCACCCCTCCAAGAAAAAAATACACGTGACAGTTCGATGAGAACTCAGGCCAGAAAGTTATTAAATCACAGGCGCCTCAATCCCATGATAGTACTTTACGCAAGTCCAACTTGATTGGCTAATCGGATCACATGACCTAGATACGTATGTCATCAAGGTTTATATTTGTTGGCGATTTATCTCTTCCTTTCTGCTTTCTTCTTTTCTTTTCAGATCCATGGCTATGGGTGGGTAGAGGTGGGAGCCGAAAATTGTATCCTTTTATTATATAAGTTAATAATTATATAAGTTAGTGTTTTATGTATGCTTTTTGTTACATCAGAATGGTCCTAAGCCAGCGGTGGATACGACACCATCATCCTAAAGCAAAGGGGACGGCAGAGGGGCGGAAAAATATCAGCTGGTAGTGAGTTCAGGAGTGGTTCTTAGATTATTTATGTAAAATCAACGGAAGCTTGGAAAAATATGAAAAGGGTATTAAAAATTAGGAAAAGTAAATTAGAATAAAAAGGAATTAACTTGGAATTTTTTAAAAATAATTTGGAGGATCTAAAAATTTTTCCGCCAGCTAGGTTCGAACTCTGGAAGTTATTCTCCGCCGCCGACGCTAATCTGAAAGTGGGTGACTTTAGCCATTAGGCCATCGTTGCTTCACGAAAAGAAGCTCTTTAAAGTATAAGTACCCTTAATATAAGTTGGCAAGAAATACTACTAACAACAACCATACAACATATATATGAGGAGCCAATCAGAGTCAACTTGTCGGACACTTACGCTGAGGCGCTAGTGTATGTATTGTATTTCTACGAAACAACGCGCATATTCAAAATCAAATGGTTACTGCAACAATCAGATTGGCGAGATATCCAAGTGAAGCCAAGCCCGTGAAACTAGCCAATCAAGTTGGACTTGCGTAAAGTACTATCATGGGATTGAGCCGCTTCTATAACAATCTGTTGTAGAGTCGCCATGTTAGGCCCGGTGCACTCATCGGGTTTTTCAACGTGCGGTTCCGCTATCGCAATGCAAGTGAGGCCTGAGATACATTAGATCCAATGAAGTAGTGCACACATGCATAAGGCACCCTTGCGGCGACGCATGTCCAACTTGCGTGTAATTTGTACTACAGTTCCCCACGGTAACGCAGCTCGCCGCACACGCTTCTCCGGTCTGAAATATCCATGGAAGAACCTTGTTTTCATAAATAAATGGAATACAAATAAAAATTAAGTAATGGTTGTATTCAGTAACGTCTATTTTGTTTCAAAATGCACTTTTTTTTTACCCCAAGTAAGCAATATAAACACGTTTTATTCGATAGAATATTCATCGCAAATGGCGCGAAATGAGTACTTGCGTCATTTCACGGTTATGTGTGCATAGTTGGGCTACGGTGCCGTAGCGGCGCCGCACGTTGAAAAATAGTCCTTAATCCGACTTGCACCTGCCTGTCAAACGTCATTTTCTAACGATTCCGAGCACTGCTGCGGAGTCTTGACAACCCTTAATGTTGCAGGTGTCATTGAAAAACACCAGAATCAACATTCCAAGAGGGAGGCGGACTCCCCCGGAGAAAACAAAAAACGGGGAGACGAGAGAAATCAGACTCTGGGGAAAGTGGCGGAAGGAAGAGCTCTCGTATAGATAGCTATACGGTGAAGTTAAACACCGGGGAACAAAAAACAAACTGTGAAGAGAAACTTATTGTTTCTTCAAGAACATTCGTTCATTGACTGTTCATTGTAAATAGCGTGTAGATAGTCTTCCATTTGTCAATTGAAACCTTTTAAGTGTAATAAATAACTTGAAAAAGTAACCAACTGAGGCCGACTCTACTGTATTACTGTGGTGCCAGAAACGTCACATTAAGTCAAAAGACTGCTCAAATAGACACTAACACTCCCTTTTTATGATGATTCGTCTGCTTGTTTTTAGATCGATCAATTGTAACGTGGATGTCCCAACTAGGGATGCGACATCTATATCAATGTTTTCAAAACATCTATGTTTTTTAAAAAACATCGATATATTTAACATCGATGTATTGGGGTCGATGTTTTTGTAACATTGATGTTTATACTTGTCGATGTTTTATTTTTAAATGAAAAAAGTACCGTTATAAAATTTTAAAAAATAACCAAGTAGTATAATTTGTATAATCAGCAAATTGAACATACTTTTAGACCTAAGTGACCAAGAATGAAGGGTCTGAAAAGTAGAGATGCGACATCGATGTCGATGTTTTCTAAACATTGATGTTTTAGAAAAAAACATCGATGTTTTGCTGTCGATGTCGCATCAATAGTTGCTAAACCAGTTTTAAGAAATGGGGAAAAAAGTTTAAATACATTGAATTTTAAAAACATCGATGTTTTTGGGTCGATGTATTATCAACATCGATGTTTTAAATTTGAATATCGATGTTTCAAAACATCGATGTTTTCCTATCGATGTCGCATCCCTACTCTACACCAGATATTAGCCACTCAGAACAAATAGCGTTTGTAATTAGATGTGTGAACACTACTGATGGTAAGGCAGATATTTTAGAATTTGTTCTAGGATTTTTTCCAGTAAATAATACTATTGGTGAATGTCTGTGCAATTTTCTATTAGAGAAGCTATTACCTAGTCTGCAGCTCGAAGTTAAAGACATACGGGATCAGGGCTACGACATTGAATCGAACATGAAGGGGGAAAATATAGGGCTTCATAAACGGATTCTCAATATCAATCCTAGAGCATTATACGTGCCGTGTGTGGCTCATACGTTAAAGACACTGCCAGCTCCAGTGGTGAAATTTCTGGTTTTTTGATATGGTACAAGAGGTATATAATTACTTTTCTGCGTCCCCATATCGATGGGATTTACTAAAAAAACACGTGGAAAGTCTAACTTTAAAACCGTTAAGCGAAACAAGGTGGGAAAGTCGTATCAATGCTATTAGACCTCTGAAACATTATTACCGCATCAAATGCCTTAATTGAAGATACCACCAGAGACACGAAAACAAAAATGGGTGCTGAATCAATAATTAAAAGTTTTGAAACATTTAAATTTTTGTGTTCAATTTTAATTTGGTATGATTTATTATCAAAAATTGATGTATTGAGTAAAATGCTTCAAAATCCTAAATTAAACATCGAGGAATGCATTGAAGGCTTAGATAATCTTAAAAAATATTTAGTTTCCCAAAGATCAGACGATAATTGTCGATTCAGCAACAACACTAGCTAGAGATTTAGGTATTGATCCCGAATTTCCCATCTCGAAGCTCAGGGAAAAGGTCCGTTTATTTGATTGCGAGGGCAGTAATGAACCAGTTTCAAATCCCTTCCAGCAATTCAAGACTGCTTTCTATTTTGCAATTCTTGATCACACGATCTCTTCGGTAAATGAAAGATTTACCTTATTATCTGAGTGCTATTCAATATTCAACTTTCTGTATGATTTTCACAACTTTTCTAATGCTGATCTCATGAAAGCCTGCATGGACTTAGATATTAAGTTACAGGTACAGGAGGAAGGAAATATTGTGAAAGATATAAACAGTATATAACTCTTTAATGAAATAATTTCATTCAAAGCTATTTTTCCTGGTAAAAAACAGCCAATTGAGATATTAGAAATTATAGTAAAAAATAATCTCATTCCCTGTTTTCCAAATTTTGCTCAAGCAATAAGAATTTTTTAACCTTGCCTGTTTCTGTGGCTTTAGGTGAAAGAAGTTTTAGCAAATTAAAAATTATTTGAGAAATAATATGACACAAGAAAGGCTTTCAGATTTGGCCATCATCTCTATTGAATGCGAAATCTCTGAAAAAATTGATTTCATCGAAATTATTGACAAATTTGCTTCTCAGAAAGCCAGAAAAGTTATTTTATAGTTGGGTAGTCTTTATAGAAGGACTGATTTATATACTTTCCCTCTCATGAGATTTATGCTTTAGTACTTTTTTTTTATTAGATTATATTTTCTGAGTAAATACTGTTGTTTTGCATTTCTAATTATAAAATGTCTATTTTTATTTCAAAGGTAATGTTTTTGTTTGTTTGTTATTTTTTAAAGTATTTTGTCGCTATTATAACCTACTAACTGGCCAAAAAATAAAGTTTTGCATTTATTAATGTTTTACTTTTTACTCTTACACAGGTAGATGAGTTTATAACGTCAACGTTAAGTATTAGTCAAAATATGAAAAATTCTCTAGAGGGGCGGCACATTAGGCCTTTGCACGCGGGCGGCCGACACCCTAGGATCGGCCCTGAACGTAAATGCGCTGCAATGTAATGGGTGGTTAAATCAAAGGGCCAATAAGATGAACGGGTTGTTAAGGGATTTGTGTGAGAGGGAGGAGGTTAGATTTTTAGATGCTTGGAAGGAGTGTAGGAGGGATTGGATAAGCAGGGACAATTTGCATTTAAGCTTGATAGGTAATAGGGAGGTTGGCAAGCGGGTTTTGAATATTCTGGAGTCAAAAAACTAGTATACAAGCAGGGATGGGAAGGACATGGAGGGTTGACAGTACACAGTAATTGCTTAGGAAAACTAACAGGGTCTAAATTGCAGGAAACAAATAATACAAAGGGAAAGTGCAAGGTAAGGGAGAAAAACAATACCAAGACAAATAATACAAGGGGAAAGTGCAATATAAGGGTAAAAAATAAGCTAAAAGTATTTTATTGTAATGCTCGCAGTGTGTGAAATAAAATGGATGAGCTCAAGGGAATTGCACAAGCAGAGGATATAGATATCATTGGGATTACTGAAAGTTGGGCAAGCAGTGAAGATGCACAAATTCTAGAATTAAGTGGATTCACAATGTTTAGGGAGGACAGAGTGAATAGGAAAGGGGGTGGGGTTTTGATTTATGTGAGAGAATTCTTAAACTGTACGGAAATAAAGTTAAATAGTAAAACTGAGGGAATAGAATCAGTCTGGGTGAAACTGAATACAGACAAAGGCAAAGGACTAATTCTGGGCAATATATATAGACCTCCTGTTTGTAGTGAAGAGCAGGAAAAGGGCATGTGCAATCTGATAAACGAAGCATGTCAAAAAGGAGAATTAATTTTAACGGGGGACTATAACTATCCAAATATTGACTGGACAAACAATCTAGCTACAAATGGGAAAGGTGCAGAATTTTTGGAAGTGATACAGGATTGTTTTTTGTACCAGATGGTGTATGAGGATACTAGGGACAATGCAATATTGGATTTGATTTTCAGCAATGATGAGGATAGGGTGCAGGATTTGGTTATAGGTGAGCCACTGGGAGAAAGTGATCATAGAAGTATCAGATTAAGTATAAATTTTCAGTCAGCATACACAATCAATAGTAGGATAATTCCAAATTTCAGAAAGGTAAATTTTCATAAGATAAGGGAAGAGTTAAAGGAAACATTCAGAGGGGGATTATTAGCACCGCATCATTCTCAACAATGTTAGGAATTCAAGAATAAGTTAGACAGGGTGTTAAAAAAACATGTAACGTTCAGGAAAAAAGGAAAATCTAGAAAATTGCTCCCTATGTGGTTTTCAGGGGAAACACACAAAGCTTTAAAATTTAAAAAAAGAACATACAGGGTATATAAAAACACTGGTATCGACAGGGACAAGGAGGCATATCAGAAAGCCAGAAAGGAGTTTAAAACTATTAGTCGGAAGCAAAAGGTGTCCTTGGAGGAAAAATTAACAAGGGAAATAAATATAAACCCAAAAGAATTTTTTGCATATGCAAGTGGTAAAAATAAATTTAGTACTACACTGGGCCCGTTGGAGGGGAAGGGAGGTGAATTAATTCAAGACGAGGTGGGAATGGCAAACGTGTTAAATGACTTTTTTCTGGGGGTTTTCAATGGTAACTATAATTTAAAAAAGGATCCCAAGGATGGAGCCTTTGCAGGGGGTATAATTAAAGAATGGAAATTCAACAGGGAAGAAATAGTACATCAGTTGAAAAGAATTAAGCCATCTAAAGCACCAGGGCCAGACGATATTTATCCGAGAGTACTAGTGTAATGCGCGGAAGAATTGGGGGAAGTAATTCACACGATTTTTAATTCAACATATAGCACAGATTGGGTACCAATGGATTGGAAGTTGGCCAACATAACTCCAATTTTCAAAAAGGGAATACAAAGTGATCCGGGCAACTATAGACCAGTAAGTCTAACATCAGTAATTTGCAAAATATTTGAATCTCTGTTAAAAAAGCATATAATGTTATACTTGGAGGAGGGGGGACTGTTATCAGAGAATCAGTATGGGTTTAGGAAGGACAGATCCTGCTCTACAAACCTTTTGAAGTTCTACGAAAAAATTACTGAGGAGCTGGATAATAAGAGCAGTGTGGATATCATGTACATAGATTTTCAAAAGGCTTTTGATAAAGTACCTCATGAGGCATTACTGTTTAAATTGGAAAGGCTGGGGATTCAGGGAAAAACATTAATATGGATAAAGAATTGGTGTTTGGGTAGAAAGCAGAGAGTGCAGGTAAAAGGAAATTTTTCACAGTGGACAAGTTATAAGTGGGGTGCCTCAGGGATCAGTTTTGGGACCAATTTTATTTATAATTTTCATAGATGATATAGGTCAGGGGATCAAGAATAGAATCAGTATATTTGCAGATGACTTAAAAATATGGGGGACAGTGGATACCAAGTTACAGATAGAAAATTTACAAGGGGATTTTGATAAGATATCCGAATGGGCTGTAAAATGGGGTATGTCATTTAATGTAGGGAAATGTCAAGTTCTGCATATGGGTTACAGGAACAGTGGAGCCGAGTACAGTCTGCAGGGAGTAAAGGTAAAGGAGGGAGAAATAGTCAAGGATCTTGGGGTGATAATTCACAGGGATTTTAAAATGGGTCATCAATGTTCAGCTGCGGGTAAAAAGGCTAATAGGTTATTGGGGTATATTAAAAAGACTGTAACTTCAAGGGATAAGAATATAATCTTGCCGTTATATAAGGGTTTAGTAAGACCACATCTAGAATATGCTGTACAATTCTGGGCTCCATATATGAGAAAGGACATAGAATCAATTGAAAGGGTTCAGCACATAGCTACAAAAATAATAAAGGGGCTAGCAAATTTCGACTATAATGAACGTTTAAGTTAGCTAAACATGTATACACTGGAAAGAAGAAGAAGTAGTGGGGATTTGATTCAGCTTTTCAAGTTTGTAAAACAAGGGGACACAGAGGGCTTAAATTTCAATAGGGATAACAGAACAAGGGGCCATGGGTATAAATTGAATAAGACACATTTTAATCGGGATTTAAGGAAAAACTACTACTTTAATAGGGTAATAGACAGTTGGAACGCGTTGCCAGAAAATATAGTTAATTCAAAGGGAGTGTACGAATTTAAGACACAATTGGATAGTCAGTGGGAGTTGGAAAATTCATAAACAAAGGACCAGCCTTGTTGGGCTTGAGCCTGTAGCTGGTCGTCAATATTTGTATTTGTAAAACGTGTGAAAAAAAAAGTTGCATTTGTTGCAAAAAATTGCCTTACTTATAACACGTCACTTATTGTCTCTTTTTTTTGTTCTTTTGTCACTTTTTTGACATTTTATCACTCTTTCAGGGTGTTTAAGTTCTTCGATTATTCTTGGACAAGAACAATTTTTAGTGCGCATTAAAAAAAAATTGCTTCCAAAAAAAGTAAAATGTCAATTAAATTTGAAAAATTGGTATTTTTGTGCTCGTGTATTTTTTTTTGTGAAAAAAAGTAAAAAAAATGAGATATTTTAAAATTTGCCAGTAATTTCTTTCACTATTTTCATTTTCCCCCAATGATGATAACCTGAGGCAGGGTTCCCAAGGCCTGAAAAGTCCTCGAATTTTTTTGTCCGAACTCGGAGCCCTTGAAAGAGTGAATTATTAACTGGTGTGAGATATAGATCAGATCGACAAGGTAAAAACATTTGTAAACACTTAAAGATATTTTATATAGGATCTGGAATGGCAGATATTTTATTACAAGATTTTGCAAGCTCTGAGTGAGTAATTCCTTCCGCAATCTCAACTGCTCATGATTGGATCAGATGGTCCCAATGTCAACAAATCTGCTTTTAAAAACATTAATGACTCATTACTTTCTACCCGAAAAAAATAACTAATTAAAATTGGTACAGATAAAATTCACACAATACATAATGATTTTCTTAATGGTCTAAAAGTGATTGGGGAAGGTGTGTCTGAACTAGTTTTATCTATTCACAGATTTTATTTTATCAGTGGCCTAAGTGTTGGTCAACATACAAATTCAAGAAGACTTGAAACTTCCAACTCACTATTTCATCAAGCATTGTTGAACCGGTGGTTAAGCCTAAAGTCAGCTGCTGAAAGGTTGCTTGAAGAGTGGATTGCATTGCAAAAATATTTCCTTGACTTCATTCCAATAAAGAAGTCAAACATGATACAAAGACCAGGCTATATGAAAATTGTTCATTTACTAAGAAGAGAAACTGTGAAGGCTGAGGGGATATTTATCGTATCAAGTGCAAGTATATTTAATCGTGTAACCGAATTTCTTCAGGAAAAGGAACCCCTAATACATAACCTTCATTTTCAACTTGAATTGCTGATAACAATTTTCGGTAAGATCTACAAAGAGGAATTCATTCGAGATTTGAAGGTGGAAGATATGTCATCAGAAACTTGCCTCTGGCTGATAATATGATTGGAGATCATATTTCTTAAGCGCTGTAGAATGTGAAAGAGAAGGAAAGTAATTTCTTTTCTCTAAGGGCTCAGAAGCATTACATTGCAGTGTTAAATATCTTTTGAAGAAGTCCTCCTTCAGTTCATCTATCCTTAAAAGTTTATCCTGTCTTGGTCCTCTTCTGTCTGCTACTAGATTCCACAGGAGAGGGCATGTGGTCACCCTCTCTGTATTTCTCACAACGCTGCAACCCTGCGACTGGTAAGCGAACTTTCTTCTGCGTAAGAAGTTAGAAACTATCTTAAACAGATTCACAGGACATTCAGCCTCAGCCAAGTACTGCCGGCCACTAGGGATGCGACATCGATGTCGATGTTTTGAAAACATCGATGTTTTAGATGAAACATCGATGTATTGGAGTCAATGTTTTTGTAACATCGATGTTTATAAGTGTCGATGTTTTCACGTTGTCGATGTTTTATTTTTAAATGAAAAAAGTACGGTTTAAAAATTTTTTAAATATCCTAGTAGCATAATTTTTATAATCGGCAAATTGAACATACTTTTAGACCAAAGTGGCCAAGGGTGAAGGGTCTGAAAAGTAGGGATGCGACATCGAGGTCGATGTTTTCAAAACATTGATGTTCTATAAAAAAACAACGATGTATTGGAGCCGATGTCGCATCGCTAGTTGCTAAACCAGTTTTAAGAAATGGAGGAAAAAGTTTAAATACACTGAATTTTAAAAACATCGATGGTTTTGGTGCGATGTATTATCAACATCGATGTTTTAATTTTGAACATCGATGTTTCAAAACATTGGTGTTTTGCTGTCGATGTCGCATCCCTACCGGCCACCAGACGTAGTCAAAGGCGCCCTCTACGTCGAGGGAAATCAAGCTAATGTGCTTTTTCTCTCTCTTGGCCTAGGCGATGGTTTGTCGTACTTGGTAATGTGTGGTGTCGCACGATTTACCAGTCCTAAACCCATGCACGGTCGGTAATCTAGCATACCTCTGATGCGCAACCAAAAGTACAATCTCTGGGTAATCAACTCGTGGAAGATTTTCCCAAAGACGTTGAGCAGACTGATGGGTCGATAGGATTTAGCTTCAGTCGCAACTCTGTTTGGCTTAACAATGAAAACCACTTTGGCTATCTTCCACTCCGCATGGACGTGTCCAAGATCCTGACACTTATTGAACAAGTTCGCCAAGAGTTCTGGATATTGGCGATGAAGTTCCTGAACAGCTTCTTCAGTAATATCGTCCGGACCTAGTGCTTTCTTAATAGATTTAACGACTCCGGTTACCTCGCAATGGGTAAATGGGTCATCTATTTGATTCGCAGATTCAACGTATTTTCCGCATTGAGTTTTAGTTTTACGTTGTCTGCTGGTTTCCTTGGTGTCAGCAGGAAAAGGAGTCTTAAAAAGAAGAGCAGCCGTTTCACATTGCGTCTTAGTCAGGGATCCATCTTCCCTCTTAATACTGCAAATTGGTTGGCATCTTTTAACTTTGTCTGATGCCAATTTATGAGTGACCATTGGTCACTAGCACAGGTAGTCGAGCAGAAATTTTCCCATGACTCTCTTTTTGCTCGGATTATTGTTCGTTTAAACAGTGCATGCGCCTTTTTGTATTGCAGCTTCCGTTTCACTCCCTCCCTGTCGGAGGCGTGTTGGCACCTGCGTCTAAGGGCAGTTTTCTTCTTATGCAAAACCGTCAACTCGTCTGTCCACCAGGAAATTCTTTATGCAACGGTTACTGGAACCATTGAATGCTTTTCGCTTGCCATTCAATGCTTTTTTTGAATGGCAGCAGTTAACTTGCCAAGATAGTGGTCAATCTCTTTTGGTTCGGACAGGTTAGGAAGAATATCAGTTGTCCTTTGGGCGTAGAACTTGAGAGATTTTACCATTCTGCAAATTCTACGAGGATGTCGTGAAAGCTTTTTTGCCTGTAGTATGCATTTTTCCTGATGCAGATCAAACGAGATGCGGTTATGATCACTATTTGTGCCCGGAGTGACACTCCAGTTAAAGATCCGTTCGAAGATAGCTCCGGAATCCGTTGTGCCGTCTATCCAGCTCACTCCGCCCTGATCATTGTCAAAAGTTGGTCCTGAGTTCGGGTCTTTCACCACATCCAAGCTATGCTGATTTAAAAAATCAGCAAAAGTGTGAGAGTTTCGTGTTTCTTGCCTTTCACCCGAGTGCCACACGGAACTTCGGAGATTGAAATCTCCTGCAAGAATATACTTAGTATTCTTACACTTTCTGACAATGTAATTCAGCACCATAAGGGAAGGCTCAATTCGGGCTCGGACGGGTAAATAGATTGACATCACCACGATCTTCTCGGTCCCATTTGAGAGCTCTACGGCGACTATGTCTTTAGCGACATGTACATTGAAAACTCCAATATTAGGGTTCAGAACAACAACAGCTGCCCTTCCTCTTTACAAGTGAGAACGTCTCCATTTCAATGGGATTCCCGTAATATTACCTTTGACTAGGTACAGCTCTTATAGGATAAAAAAATCCGTCCTTTTTTTGTCAAGTGCCAACTATGTCAGTTCACTCATGGGTGCAGTGGCTTTGCGAACATTCCACTGGACGAATTGCCAATCTTCGTCTCTATAGTTATTTTGGCTAGAGAAGCTCAGAGCCTCTTCTGCGGGGGCAGTGGTACCGTTCTCCTCATACCCCGTGCTCTTCAGCATTGCAATTTAGGCCTTTCGCCTCTTCTTCAATCTTTGTCATTTCATTAATATTTGTAAAAGCTATGTCGCATAAATTGTCATGAATCGAGTTCATTGGATTGGACGCCGTAGGCGGACACTGTTTCACCTGTGCGGCTTTCAGCTGTACAGTCCACCTTACGGAGGAGATTCTTTGATAAGGGAGAGCTAAGCAATCCACAATACATACATAAACATTTAAATACACAGAAGGGGAAAGTCAAGTGAAGGGCAAAACGTGTAATCACAAAAGTACAAAATGACAGTAGAAGAGGATGACATAGTTTGAAAAATTGACACAGAACAAAATGAGAAAACAAAAAAAAAATGGACATAAACGTAAACAAAATCAGAAATAGGGGGTTGTAAAATTTTGCCAGCAGTACCACTATGCTTCGGTGGTCATCCAATCAAAAGCCGACTGGATTATCTTCAAACACGCCGTTTCCTATAATTTCGGATTGGTGCCAGTTTTCTCAGCCCAGTCACCGTCCACACAACCAACGGCCTACACTAATTTTGCCTGGCAGACACGATACAGCCCTGTTCGTTACTAGCTCATATCTGTGGTTGATGTCGTAGCCCTCCCCCGTACCGAGACGCCTCCTGATACAAGTCTGCGTGCGCTCATCTCACGAATCGCGCAGCTTCGCACCTATCTGGGTAGATTTCTCAACACCCTCCACAGACTCCACTGGATCCTCCCTGACCGTCGGGACCAACGGTGCAGTTCTGTAAGTGCTGCCAACATTTACCATCATCCATCGGTTCAGTCCATGCTGGCCTCCGATGACACTCGTCCCGAAGCGTGAGCAACAGTGGTCTATCATCTTGTCACTAAAGACGGGCAGCCCGCACCTATCTTTACCGGTAAGGATCCTTTGGAATCAAGCTGACTGATTGCAGAGTATCAGCACTTTTAGACATTTTCTGCAGGACATCACAAGCATTTTATTTTGTTTTAGTGTGGCCACGGCTGTGACAATACACACTGTGTTAGTAAGGGAAGGTTAGAGAGTGAGCGCGTTAATCCTAGAAGAAAAGATGTTCCAAACATTGTTCCTTATGTTTGGAAAGACCAGACATATTTCATACTTACAGAAGAACGTGCTAGTAATCAGCCGGTCAGTTTAGAGCTTTGTTAGCACCAGCTCTTAGTGGACCTCGTGTCCCGTAAACAAGTGTCTTGGCACTTGGTTTTTTAAACATAAAAAAAAAAGTTATTCAATGGCGAAGTGTAGCTTGTCAGTCTACACTTCGCCATTGAAGAACAGTGGTCAATCGTATAGATCAAGCGTCTTGGTGCTTGATTTTTTGGGCGTAAAAAAAGGCGAAGTGCTATCTCTGCCGTGTGGGCATTGCCCGGCATCCGTTAACACTTCGCCTGTGTAACTATTGTTAGAATCAGTAAGCCAGCAAATTATTCATAGGTCCCTTCCCCGACGATTTCTGATCATTTCATTCGTCAGTAGAATGGAATATGATTTTCTAAGTCCAAAGGAGCACACTACAATAAAGGGTTAAAAGAACTCTCCTCTTCAGCTAGCGGCCTAGCAACTATTGAGTGACAGAAAAATGAGATTTTCGCAACCGCCCTGGTCCGAAAAACCTGTTTCTCAGGTGGACGCAATCGTCTCACTTTCCCCCTTGCCCCCGCGTTATGGTCGTAACGCGAGGGCTATGTTCAGGACCGTCGGATTCTCGGGATCCGCTAATTGCACTCTCGGGAGTTTGCTCTTTTGGAAATGAAGAGCAAACGTCATGGCCTCCTCCTCATCGAGGATACCGTGGTAGACGCTTCCTTCTAGGAAGTCTTCGCACTGAAATCATCCTACGGGATGAGATGGGAATTCAGTTGAGGTGGTTGCTTTCGCGGCAACTGACATTGCTTTGTTTGCTTCCACCTTCAACTTTGCTCCCTTCACCTTTGCCGGATGCATTGGAGAAATTTGTCCAAGAAGGACGGATCATGGCTCGGATACTGATCTTCTTCCTCGAGATGGTTTTGCCATTCCCATCTCGTGGTCGAAGGGCCCGATAATTTTTCTGAACGAATATCTAAGGTCCACGATACGTGGGTAAGGCGCTATGTCCGTATCACCCCATTTCCCCGAGTTACGGGCCTCGGTTGGTTCATGGGCTTACCAATTCCATTCGCTCTCGCGTCCACAAAACACGGGTTACCGCTCTTTGTATTTGCTACCATTCATCTGCTTTACCCGGAGGTATCACGTCTCAAGGCACCTTCTTGAGTTCGTACCCGGCGATCAGGGTCTTTCGAGTCTGGACGGTGCGGGATTGAGGTTTAGCCTTTGGGAGCGATGCGAGGTACTGGGTGGTAGTCTGGCCGCAACACCTATTGGATTCAAGAGGGTACCAGCCCGAGGTTCCAGGTGCTTATCATTTCCTTCGGCATTACTTGGCATTCACAAGAGCGTCCACCAAGTAGTTCGCTACTCCAGCTTAATCTCGTCACGTGCAGGGGGCAAGTGACCCGTTAGGTTGGGGAACGAAAAGATCCTGGTTCCCCTCGAAACGAGGATTGAACTAAGATAGCAGGACTAAGATTCTTCCCCTCATTACAAGTTTCGATTCGACCAGCCTCCTCCACACGACGGGTTCAACTTCGGCTTAAAGCCGCTGACAATTTGAGTGTTTTTCAGGCACCCGCAGGACGAACACGTTCGGTGCGGAGATGCAGATTTACTGTTCGATTCGCAAATAAACTTTAACGTACATGGGTACGTACGCTTCAGAGTTGAGAAACAACCAGTAGCATAGTCCCCAATCATCATCAGTCTTCCAAGGTGTAGCCATCCCTAGTTAAAAGGTGATGCGCGGTACGAGTTGTCATCATAAGGTGGTTCTTATGATTAGTTTCTCTCGTTTCTTGTGTCTCTCTCATCTGCTGCAGTTTGCTACTCCGTTCCTTTTCGTTACACTGTGTGCAGTCTCAACCTTAAATCTGTGACGTTGCCGACACCGCCACTGACCTTTGATTCCAAATTCATGAAACCTATGCCCGAGCCCTGCTGACGAACAGCTGTCCCGTTTGTTTTGGGGTGCCAGTGATTTGTGGCTGGCGGAATGAGGGGTCTGCCGACAAAGGAGATACGTTGGAGAACTCGAGGGAAGCGGAGGTTTTTGGTGTTGCGGTGCTCGTTGATGAGGCCGCAGTTTTTTTTTTTTTGCGCCTGTTTCGCACCACCCATGTCATAGGGATGCAAATCTCTAGTGTACAAAAGTGTAAATAATTAATTGCAAAATAAAATGCAAGTTATTTTTAAACTAGGCTGTTTCATTTTGTAGAAAGGCACACCACTCGGCCCACTACGTTACAGGACGGGTGACGAAAAACACTCTGCCTCCTCTTGGGATCAAGGTGGATTAGGATCAAGATTGAACAAGTTGGAAGATTTCTGTTCTCGTTTATTGCGGCTGCAAGTACGAGTTCAGTCCAAGTGTCGCCTCTGTCTCAAGGGTTCAACTTCGACTCGGTCAGGTTATCCAACGTATTTAGGGTGGCCCTTTGTAAGTGGATATACATATATATGTCTATCTCGGTTTGTACCAGCGGACAAGCGCTGTTGCGATAACATGTCTTTCGGTAGTTTGACCGAGACTATCATATTGCCCTATGCGGTCTGACGCGAACAACTGCGAACTAGACTTAATTATTTTGCTGACTGTAGGTGGCGGCACTGCTGCGAAAACTAACCTTTGTTTTTGAACTCCCTTTTGGCGGCAGATTGTGTTATGTCACGAGAGCTGATGTTTGCCAACATGATAATGCTTAAACATGTACATATTCTTGTGTAAATATTTAATGATAGCAATAAATGTTTTAAGTTTGTAAATATAAAAAGGCCTTTTGCTTACATTGCTAATTTGTGAGTATAGATTGCTGTAAAGTATAAAACAGAAGTTATTCTCATTCAACGACCCGGGTTAAAGTAGAAGTTGAAGCAAGACAAGTGAAAAAGAAGGTAAGGTAGATTAATTACCTTTCCTAATAAGTATTGTTTTCAACATTAAATGGCATCCCTGCCGGGATAGTTGAATTAATAACTGTATAAATTGATCAGAATTAGTTGTGAATCTGAAATCGAAAGTAACGTTAAATACTTTACAGTAAATTATTAGCAATTGAAACGTGCAATAACGATGGCCAATGAGCAAACAATAGCTTTGATAAATGCTTTTAAGAAAAAGCGAACTGTTCTGAGATCATCCGTTAGTAAATTTCTTACAAGATTAGATGATGAAATTAATAAATCAGAAACGGATGAGAATGATATTGAGTTATTATTAGAACAGTTGCATAATAAATTCGAAGCTCTCAAATTAGTTGACAGTGATTTAGAAAAGGTTTTAAATATAGATGATCTTTTTTGTGTGAAAAAGAAATTGAATCTGCCGAAGAATATAGTGAAAGAGTAATCACTTGTAAATTTAAAGCAAAGAAGTGTCTACAAAAATTGGCTTTAGTTCGTGATGTTTCACTTTCACAATCATCGTATGTTCATGGTGATGAAGTGAACGTTAAACAACGACAATCGATAAGTGTTAAATTGCCTAAAATTACTATTCCGAAATTCTCTGGCAATGTAAGCCAATGGCTTACTTTTTGGAATTCATTTGAGACAGCAATACACAAAAATGAAAACTTAGATCAAGTAGACAAATTCAATTATTTGAAAGCACATTTAGCTGGAACAGCTCTAAATACTGTTGAAGGATTTGCTATTTCAGCAGAAAATTATGTGAAAGCTGTTGATGTTTTGAAAGATCGTTTTGCCCGAAAAGACATTTTGATAAACACTCATATGAGTAATTTGATGCATATGTCCCCTCTTAAGCGAACTAATGATGTTAAAGGTTTTCGAATACTTTTCGACAACTGTCAAACCCAAATAAGAAGCTTAGAAACCTTAGGTGTTTCAACGCAAACATTCGAAAATTTAATGTGCCCTATGATTCTGAAATTACTCCCACATGATTTGGTTTTCGCATTTAACAAAGAATATGATTGCGGAGAATATACCATTAACAATTTAATAGAATTTTTGGGTAAGCATTTAAATGCTTTGGAAAGAGCTGATGCTAGCATTTCCGAATCATTTCGTAATCAAAATATACCATTGAGTAGAAGAAATGAACTTTCCCCCCTACCTCACCGCCGACACACTGACGAGGTGTTTCATCGTAGACATTACAACGCGGAGAGTAAAGAAAAAACTAAATTCGAAAATAATAAAGGTTTTTCATCTACAGCTGCAGAGCTTTTGAGCTCGGAAATAAATACAGAGAAGAGGAATTCTGCGATGTGTGTTTTTTGTAATGAATCAACACATAATCCAAACAAATGCGTATATGCCTCTAATTTATCTTTCAATGAGAAAAAAGATATTTTAATTAAACGGGGAGGTTGTTTTAAGTGCCTGAAAATAGGTCATGTATCTCGCATTTGTAAAGTTAAGATTATTTGTTCTATGTGTGGAAAAAGACATTTATCTATAATGTGTTATTCTAAAACTTATTCCGACAGAAATGAAACTGAAAATGATAAATCAATTAAAAATAAAGCCTTGGCAAATAGTTCTTGTTCTAAGGAAGTGTATTTACAAACATTAATTGTCTGCGTTTCAGAAAATAATAGCAACCATTTTGTGAGGGTTATCTATGATACTGGAAGTCAACGATCATATATAACTAAATTTCTTGCAGAAAAAATGAAATTAAAATGCTTTGGGGAAGAAACTGTTACTCATGGACTTTTTGGCGGGATAGAAACAAAGGAAAAACATAAAAGATATTCTGTTAAGTTATGTAACATAGATAAAACTTTCACTTGTAAATTAGAAGTTATGGATCAAAAAAGGATTTGTGCTTCCATTCCTAAATTGGAAAATAATGATATCATAAATAAATTAAAATTATTTGGAATACTTTTGAGTGATGTTTCGGTTAATGAAGAAGTTTGTTCATACGAAAAGGATCCAAACGAAATTCAAATTTTGATCGGAGCTGACCTTTGTGGGAAATTATTTACTGGGGAAATCAAAGATTTATCAACGGAACTTATAGCGATGAACACACGTCTAGGATGGACGATTATGGGGAAAACTCAAGAAACGGAAACGAGTTCTTTAAATACTCTATTAATGTTACACGTTAATGATTCTAGCATAGCTAATTTATGGAAACTTGACACTCTTGGAATTACTGATCCGGGTGAAAAGGTCACAAGAAAAGAACTTGAAGATGCTGCAAAGGAACATTTTCTCCGTACAGTTATGAGAAACGAAGAAGGTAGGTATATTGTCAGCTTGCCATGGATCAAAGATCATCCAACTTTACCAGATGGTCGGAAGATAGCCGAGAAACGTCTAAGTAGCTGTGTCCAAGCATTAGAAAGAAAAGGGAGGTTGAATGATTATGAAGATGTCTTTAGAGACTGGAAGAATGAAGATATTATTGAAGACATTTCCTTGAACCAGAACTCTGAAACAGAGGAACATTTTTTACCTCATCATCCCGTTTTCAAGACAAATTCGACCACTAGTGTTAGACCAGTGTTTGATGGCTCAGTGAAAGAAAAGAATGCTCCTTCTATTAATGATTGTCTTGAGAAAGGACCAAATATTATCGAACTTATTCCGTCAATAATGAATCGATTTCGCTTTGGGAAGTTCGGAATAATATCAGATATCAAAAAGGCATTTTTGCAGATTGAAGTTCAAGAGAACGATATACGATATTTGAAGTTTTTATGGTGGAAAAATGGACATAAAAGTAAACCTAAAATATATCAACATAAAAGAGTTGTCTTTGGAATCACTTCCAGTCCGTTCTTATTGGGAGCCACTTTGGAATTACATTTGAAAAATGCTCCACCCCAGCTGCAAGCAACAGCTCAAATGCTATTGAAATCATTCTACGTTGACAATTGCGTCTGTAGTGTCAACACGGAAACAGAAGTCGAAAAATTTATCTCAGAAGCTCGCACAATATTAAGCACGGCAAAATTCGATCTTCGAGGGTGGGAGCATACTCTGACCAACTCTTCAGTAGAAGTTCCTGAATCTACAAAAACCGTTCCAGTTTTGGGATTAAATTGGAAATTGAAGACGGATACTTTAGCCTTAGACTTGAAGGAATTTCCGAAAGAAGACAAGCTACCCACAACAAAAAGAAAAATATTATCTGCTGTCCACCGCATATTTGACCCTATTGGCTTTTCGTGTCCTGTAACCTTAGGACCAAAAATTTTACTGCAAGATTGTTGGAAAGCAGAACTACCAATTTTGATGTCTACAAAATTTGATAAATGGAAACGCGAATTAAATAACTTGAAAGAATTAGAAATTCCTCGATGTTTGTTTAAAGACTCTTCATTAGATTCTGCATTATCTGTGCATGTATTTTGCGATGCCAGTAAGTCGGCCTATGCGACTTGCATATTTCTACGAACTGAAAGTGAGAGAAGAATAGAGTGCGAATTGATACAAGCTAGAAGCAGAGTTTCTCCATTAAAGCCGATTTCCATCCCACGATTGGAACTTTTAGCCTGTTTGATAGGAGCCAGATTGGCTAGTGCTACTAAAGGTGATTTGTGTCTCGAAGATGTCCCGACCTATTACTGGTCAGACTCAGTAGATGCTCTTTACTGGATCACGAAAGAAGAAAATTGGGCTACGTTTGTTCACAACAGAGTACAAGAGATCCGACGTTTGACTGATCCGAAGGATTGGAGACATATAGCAGGAATTTTGAATCCTGCTGATCTACCATCCAGAGGGTGCAATGCGACAACATTGGTAAAATCTAGATGGTGGGAAGGCCCAAATTGGCTAAAATGCTCAAAAGAAGAATGGCCTGTTTCTGAGGCTTGTCCAAATTTAGAGGTAGTAAATGCTGAAAAGCGAAAAATTGTCATTTCTGCCATTGACACAGTTGTTGAAAAATTTGATTTTTCAAAATTTTCTTCTTATAGAAAAATTGTGAGAATCATGGCTTGGATACTCCGATTTATTAGAAATATCAAGAACAAAAGAAGTGACAAATTTGTAGGAGAATTAGAGATCGAAGAAATATGTGCTGCAGAAAAAGTAATTCTGAAAGATATTCAGAAACAATGCTTCAGTAAGGACATAAATATCAAATTACAGACATACGTGGACTCTGATGGACTGTTACGTGTTAAAACAAGAATCTCACTCAGAAAAGATGAGGAAGCTTTCCGTCACCCTCTATTATTACCTTCTAAACATCATATGGTAAATAAACTTATATTTGAGAAACATGTTGAACTGTGCCCTGCAGGAATTCAAACCTTAATGTCAACTTTACGGGAACAATTCTGGATTATCAAAAGTAGGAAAACGATACGCCAAGTAATAAGAAAGTGCATTAAATGTCAAAAATTTAATTGTAAGCCGATCGAAATATCAAGTGCACCCCTACCCGAGGACAGGATTCGAGAAGCTTTGGCTTTCGAAATAACCGGAATTGACTTGTGTGGTCCACTTTACTTAAAAAACAAAACAAAGTGTTGGGCAGTATTATTTACTTGTGCGGTGTACCGCGCTGTCCACATCGAGTTAATAACTTTATAATCGACTGAATGTTTCACCTTGGCTTTGCGAAGATTTATTTCTCGCCGAGGACGACCATCCACGATTTATTCTGATAACGGAACGAATTTTGTCGGATTGTATAATGAATTAAAAAATATTCAATGGGAAGAAATTCAGAAATTTGCTTCCATAAAAGGTATTAAATGGAAGTTCAATCCTCCTTCTGCTCCTTGGTGGGGTGGATTCTGGGAAAGGTTAATTGGATTGCTCAAGCGAATATTAAGGAAAATTCTTGGCAATGCCCTCTTACACTATGAAGAATTATATTCCATCATTTGCGACGCTGAAGCTATAATCAACTCCAGACCACTGACTTATCTTTCTGAGGACGTAGAGGACCTCATAACTTTGACACCTGCAATGTTTATTCAAGAGATCGCGGAAGTGGGCGTTCCTGACCTGGACAATATCGATGGAAGAAAATTAAACAAAAGATTCAATTACAAGCAACGACTGCGTCAAAATTTACGCACCCGATTTAGGAATGAATACCTCGGCCAACTTAGAGAATCCTTTAAAACTCAAAAGGAATTCAATATTAAAGAAGGAGACATCGTGCTCATTGGAGATACTAATATCAAAAGGGTGAATTGGCCATTAGCAAAGGTACTTCATCTTTATCCTGGAAAAGATGGTAAAGTGAGAGTTGCTGAAGTAAAGACCAGGGGTGGATCTCTCTTGAGACCTGTACAGAGACTGTACCCTTTAGAGGTTCGCGAAAAGGATTCGCCAGATGCAACGCACTATCAACACCGTGCCCAATGTGACGATCGTCATTCTCGTTTCGGGAGACTCCTCAAGAGACCTAAACGAACGAACTTGTGACTTTGAGTTTCATATTCCTACGAGAAACTCAAGGTGGGAGAATGTCGCGAACAACTGCGAACTAGACTTAATTATTTTGCTGACTGTAGGTGGCGGCACTGCTGCGAAAACTAACCTTTGTTTTTGAACTCCCTTTTGGCGGCAGATTGTGTTATGTCACGAGAGCTGATGTTTGCCAACATGATAATGCTTAAACATGTACATATTCTTGTGTAAATATTTAATGATAGCAATAAATGTTTTAAGTTTGTAAATATAAAAAGGCCTTTTGCTTTCATTGCTAATTTGTGAGTATAGATTGCTGTAAAGTATAAAACAGAAGTTATTCTCATTCAACGACCCGGGTTAAAGTAGAAGTTGAAGCAAGACAAGTGAAAAAGAAGGTAAGGTAGATTAATTACCTTTCCTAATAAGTATTGTTTTCAACACGGTCCATGTAAGTGAGTACATGGGACCAGGCTTTCCTACGGTACTCTTGGTGTACCTCGGATCCCCATTTCCATTTTTTAGTAGTACAATTGGAATCAGGATGCAAAGTTCCATCTGCTCCTGGTTGTACGGTCATAAGTGAGGGTGCCGATGGTGGCTGCTTTTCAGGGGACAAGAGATGCTTTATGGCTCTCCTTAAGCTTTGGTTTGCTAAGAAAGTGGAGCCGTTATCTAACAGCCGTGATACGTCATGATTCCGCGGGCATAACAAGACGGCCGTCTAAACAAAAATCCCGACGTGTCAACTTAGACGGACAGAATACGTTGGAGAATGGGCAACACAGACGGCTGTCGTGGTTTGTTTTATTCGAGAAACAAAACAAAGTGTTTTTTTTATTCTCTAGTTTAAAGATTCTAACTTCGGGATCGTTGAAGGTAGAGTGAAAATTTCAACAGATTTCAAATCAGCGTAAATTTCTACGCCAGATCGATATCAAAAACTGTTTTATTATTCAATTATTTACCATTTGATTATTTAATTATTTATAAAATAATTATTTACTTATTTAAAGAAAATCACATTTAAGGTATCGATCTGGTGTCAAATTTTCCGCAGCTTTCAAATCCGTTGAAATTTTCATTCTGTGTTTAACGATCCCGATTTTACAAAACCGAATTAATCAATGGCAGTCAAAAATGTTTATTTATTTCGCTCCTCTCCGTTCGAATCGTTTGGAGCAGGAAATGAAATCTGGCCGCTACAAGAGAAAAAACGTTCCCCATCTGTTTGAGACCGCTATGACGCCAGTCATGGAAATGGCGGCTCCGATCATTTTTGTTACGCTCACAAACAAAGCTCTCTAGGAAACCAACACCATGTGTTAGTATAAGCAACGTTTTAGTGACGTCACCCACCGATACCCCACCGGTATGCATGTCGGAGTCTCGGAATCACCGCTTTTGTCGTCGGTTACCAGATCAGGACAGCCAACACCACCTAGACGAACAAGGCCCTGTTTCTGAACCGAAACTTGTCTGTGACGTCACACCAAGTAGGGAAGGAAATGCCAAAGACCGAAGCTTCCGCCCGAAATTATTACTATGTACACCGTGACTTCGTTACCACGCAAAAAGGGTTAGGCTCAACGCATACATTCATTATTTTGAATTCGTTGTAAAAAGTGATGGTGTTCACATGTTGCGTGACAGGATGCAGGGGCAACTATCCAAATAGACCCAAAGTCCAAGTGTTGTCTTTCCCGAATGAAGAAGTATTGAGAAAGAAGTGGATCCGCGCAATTTGCAAAAAGGATTTCGTGCCTACAAAATATTCTAAGGTATGTATTTCATGTGTTCAAAATATTATTTAGACTTAAATACATAGTACCATCGCCACTTCATGGCCGAATGTTTAGAACAAAAATTAGAATGTTTTTGTTTTGCTAAGAACTTGTACCATTTTCTTAAGATTTACACTGCTTTTTGTTTTACATTTGTAATAATCGTTCTTTTTGAATATTTGCTATTTTATTGAGAAAAAAAAGCTTGATGTGCAATTAAGTAATTGGCTTTACTTTGTTTTCAAAATATGTTCTCGGCTGCATAATTAAAACAAACAGCATTTATTTGTAATTCTGACGTTTTTTTAAGAATGTGTGATTAGAAAATGTTTATATCTATACAAGTATTAAAATAATTTTTCTCTAAAAAGTATGTTAAAAACTTTTAAGTAGATATTAATACAGTTGAATTACTAACATTTCTTCAAAAATGCAATAAGCTGTTTGCATTATCTTGAACATGTTTTATATAAAATATTTCTTCATATAGGTCTGTGAGCTACATTTCCCTAAGGAGTCAATTAAAAGATACACTGGAGCCTTTGGTCCTAAGACTGGAAAGCACATTTCTGTTTCTTTGAAGCGATCTAAGCTTAAAGTTGATGCTGTACCATCCATTCTGCCAAATTCTTCAATTTATCTCTCGTCTACTTCTACCAACACCATGAAACACCATCCCGATGAAAGAAGACTGAGGGTGGAAAACGACACTTTACAGATTTCTATTGCAGAAAGTATATCATCCAAAGAACAGTATGACAGTAAAACAAAGTTTCATTATTTAGAACAGTTAAATGGATGTTTAAACGTAGAAATTGTTCCTGCGAGCTGGAGCATTGTCTTTAGAACTGACAAAATACTGTTTCTTCTTATGGACACAACAGATGTACCCATTATTAAATCTTCTCTCATCATAAATGAAAGTTTAAAAATTTCTGCTTTCTTGGTAAGCATTAAATAAATTGGCATAGCATTAAATAATTTGGGTAAGTTCAATTTCCCTCAAACTGTAAATGATATAAATGTAATATTAGAAATTTTAAATATTTTATCTGATAAGGTTGATTCAAATGCAACAGAAATGTTACCATCAATTGTTACATCTATTGAATGTATGGTAAATGTAAATGATGATAAAAAAATTTCTATCCAATTCCCAATTGAACAAATTAACTCCATTCTGTGCAGTAAATTTTTATTAAGATACTCTCCTGAAATGCTTATATTTTATTGTATTTTTCATTCAATATCTCCTCGTGCCTATAACTTTTTAAGAAATTCTGGTTATGTTATGATTCCACACCCAAGGATTTTGATGTTTATATCAAGACAAATTAACTCATTAGAAGTCTTGTGACAAAATAATTGTTTTGCTAATTGACGAAATACATATCAAACCTTATCTTGACTACAAAGGTGGAAATCTATTAGGAATGGCATTTAATTCTGAAAATGCTGCAACGTCTGCTCAGGTTTTTATGATACAGAGCCTTCTTTTTCCATTTAAATCGGTTGTACATATTGTACCTGTAAAAACCATAAATGCAAACATTTTAAATAAAATTATAAAAAAAATTCTTGTTAAGCTCCATAATATAGGATTTAAAGTCATAGGTGTTGTATCTGACAACAATGCTCTCAATAGTAAATGTATGTCTTTATTCCACACTCCTCCAAAAGTAAGCATTGTGTATCCCCACCCTTCTGATACTACTAGTCCTTTATTTTATATATTTGATTCTGTGCATATCCTAAAATGCATCCGCAACAATTGGATTAACCAAAAAAATATAAGTCAGTGTTTTTATTATCCAGATTTGAATGATTATGAAAAATTTCCGCTTCTTGAAGCTAACTTTGGTACACTAAGAGCTTCACACGATGTTGAAAGCAATAGTTTAGTAAAATTTTCTTATGGGTTAACACTTAAATAATTGACTCCTAGTAATTTAGAGAGGCAAAATGTGAAGCTAGTCCTTAAAATATTTAATGACTTTGTTGTTCAAGCTCTTTTGAAACTAGGACAGGAACATTAACTTAATAAGTTACATCAACTAAAAATTCTAATTCAAATAGCCAGTTGTTATCAAATAATAGGGTTCTTTCATCAGGAAAGTTCAATTATCTGCTCTCAAAAATTAAAAATAGCATTTTTTTATTTCTAAAATCTACTCAGAACCTGTCCTCTAGAAAGCCAGCGCACCTGAAAAAAAGAAAAGGTTCACAATATTCCAAATCTAATAATTCAATATTATCTGAATTATCGGCTGTTTAACGCTCTTGTTCTAATTTTAATCACACATTTCACAACCGGTAACAAAACATGCTGCATTATTTTAAATTTTACACACTGTGCCTCTTGGTGTATAATACGTACATTGATATTTTAGTGCAGTGCTGTTTAGGAAATTTTCCAAGCAAAGTTGTAGTGCCATTTACGGCATACCGTCAGTCCACATACTGATTACGACAATAATCTAATTTAGATTTTCTTGCCATGATTTTACATTTTAAATATATCTGATCCTCTTGTTTCATCATGCAATAACTCCAGGCTTGCAAGTTCTTCAAAGACATTAAAGTTATAATCAATTTCTCTTACAAAAATGCTTATAACTGGACTACTTCAAATATGTCCATTGATTCATCCTAAGTTAGAGAAAAATTTTCCAGTTGTTGAAATACATCCAGAGAGAGTTCCACGATACATCTCGTATTAGTCTGGCTTGGTATAGCAATTTCGTCTGATTTCTTTTCAATACCTTTATAACCAGGATGGCGTGCAAATATTTAGAAACAAGGCTTCTCAGTCAAAATAGTTTTTTTTCCCTCAATGCTAAAGCAATTTCATAGGGAGCTTCTGTCATCGCCTCGTCTTCACAACTTACATTATCAAAAATATTTTGTCTTCTGATTTCTTTCTTTTTTTTTAGTCACATATTCTTTGTGTAACTCCGACACGAGAACAAATTTTAATTATTCCTTCTATGTCAGACTGATACTGTATTTTATAGTGTTTATTAAGATCATGTTTTATATTATGTGAAAGAGTAGTTTCACAAACAATGCAAAAAACGATTTTCCTGATGGACTTGCTGTAAATAACTCATTTTCTTACTGTTCGTTAAGTTCACTTTCTCTCTCATACTTTTTGCGCTTCTTTTGCTCATTTTCTTTTGCACAGTGATAGATAACAGAAATGTAAAAAAAAAAAAAAAAACATTAAAAAGAACAAACAGATCACAAGTACGTCGTATCACACAGTATATAAATTGCAAACCCAAAAAATTGTGACGAAATGAGGTGTAAGAAAGCTCTATGAATTGAACTGAGAGTACCATGGTGTTGAAAATATGAAGATATTTTCAGTTATGGCGCCTACTTCAAAATAATAAGGAGGTACAATAATGCAATGCGCCACAGGTTGGCCACCCCTGGTCTAGGTGGTGTTAGGACAGCCGGGCAGTGTTCCATCTTATCCGGTAGTTGTCGGTATCTGTTGTGATTGCCAAGGTAACCGGCGTAAACCTTTGGCTATTAGCTTGACCTGAGGTCGCCCCTGTCAATTTCCGAGCAACGCCATGGGGAGTCTGCCAATGTTACTTGAGCGGAGTTGTAACCCTGCCCTTGGTACCGCTAAAAATATTTAAATAAATATTATTTTAGCCGTTACGTACGTTTGTCCTCCGCCCCGTAAGAACTCTGATCGAGATAATGTTTATAAAAAAGCGTTTTCACAGATTCTCGTTTCCAGCTGCTCCCTCAAAATGGGATGTACCCAATATCTTCATTGTTTCTGTAATCGTCGCTACAGTACAAAAACCAAAGACAAGTTACTTATTCAGCTTCCATGATGGAAATTACATATTCACGAGCCGAAAGGATAAGCACGAATCCTACGTTATGATTTCATATTTTCCCGCGTCAATTTTTCCCTTCTGATTCACACCAGTTTTTCGATCGGAAAAGAAGGCCTAGCCAAATGTGTTTCGCAAAAAGATTGGTGTCACAGTTTTAGCGCTCTCTATTCTTTAAAGATACCATGGTCTAATGGATTAATGATACCATCTCTCAATTTGATTAGCCATACTACACTCTATAACAAAAAAAAATCAACGCACCAAAAAGGAGTTGTCCGATGGAGACAAAAATTGGTGGATAGGACAATTATGTACAGAATAGAAAATTATTAAAATTTCAGAACAATTGAATGATTTTTTTCAGAGTTACAGCAACGAGCTCAATAAGGTGTTGACCCGCCTCTAGCCTGGATGCAAGCTGCCACACGGCGTGGCATAGACCGATAAAGCTCCCGGATGGTATCCTGCGGTATTTCTCGCCAAATTTGCTCCAACTGTCGGACTACGTCCTCAACATTCCCTACCGGATGTAGTCCCATTCCCATCATATCCCAGACTTGCTCGATGGGAGAGAGATCTGGTGATCTGGCTGGCCTAGGAAGTGTTTGACAAGCTTGAAGACAGTTCATAGCAACACGTGCCGTATGTGGTCTGGCATTGTCTTGCTGAAAAATAAGCCTAAGGTACTGCGAAAGGAACGGTAGCAAAACAGGTCTCAGAATGTCGTCAACGTACCGCTGTGCAGTAAGTGTACCTCTAATGGCGACCAAAGGGGTCCGGCTATCAAGGGCAATGGCGCCCCAGACCATAACTCCTTGTTGAGGGCCCGTGTGGCGTGTAATAGTGAAAGCAGGATCGGCACGCTGCCCTGGGCGTCTCCAGACACCGATGTTCGTCAGGACACAGTTGGAAGCGGGATTCGTCGCTAAAGATTATACGTCCCCAGTCAGCATCATTCCAGCCTGATCGAGTCAAGCACCACTGTAATCTGGCTCGACAGTGTGCAGGCGTGAGTGGCAGGTGGCGTAACGGTCGGTACGAGCGTAGATTTCGCTCTCTCAGCCGTCTGTGAATGGTCATGGTGGACACTCGTGTGTGGATCGCACGACTGATGGTTGATAGCGATGAATCAGGCGCTGTGACAGCTGATCTGACAATCACTCTGTCCTCGCGATCTGTTGTGGCCCTACGTCGACCGCTACCATCATTTCGCTGAAATCTGCCATTGTCCACTCACTCTTGCCAGCATCTTCTAATCGCCACATCGCTTCAACTCACATGACGAGCGATTCTCCGATTTGCCGAACCTGCCTCTTTCAATCCAATGATACGACCTCTTTCAAACTCTAAAAGTTGCTCGTAATGAGCTCGAATCCTGCGGCGAGGCATTTTTTCAGTCGTTGAAAGGTATCCTAAATCGCAATGGAGCAGAAATTTTTAACAACAGTTCAAGAACAACTCCTTATATACATCAGCTGGATGCGCAGTTCCGATGCGCTGGAGATCGCACTATTCATTCATTGGACACCAAATTTTAATCATTTGCATATTTGGTCAAAACATTTTTGCATACGAAATTTCAAAGCAATCGGATGATTCCTTCTTGGTGCGTCTATTATTTTGTTATAGAGTGTATTTGAGGGGGAAATAGACACGCCTGGTCAATCATAACATATCTTTATTTTAAGATATCTATATATAATGTTAACAGGAGTACAAATACGGAAACCAAAGTAGTATATGGCAAAGGTAGCTTACCCATAATCGGACCTGTCCGCAGTAGTTGTTTTTAGAGATAACTTCTCTTCTTCCAAACTCTCCTCTCTTTACCCCTAGTGCCCTGTTTTTATAAGGCCCTAAATAATGTTTCTAGGGTTCTAGAAGGTACAAACTCGTGATCCCTAATCTGATTTTGAGGTATAGATGATATAGGTCAGGGGATTAAGAATAGAATCAGTATATTTGCAGATGACTTAAAAATATGGGGGACAGTGGATACCAAGTTACAGATAGAGAATTTACAAGTTGATTTTGATAAGATATCCGAATGGGCTGTAAAACGGGGTATGTCATTTAATGTAGGGAAATGTCAAGTTCTGCATATGGGTTTCAGGAACAGTGGAGCCGAGTACTGTCTGCAGGGAGTAGAGGAAAAGGAGGGAGAAACAGTCAAGGATTTTGGGATAATAATTCACATGGATTTTTAAATGGGTCACCAATGTTTAGCTGCGGGTAAAAAGTCTAATAGGTTATTGGGGTATATTAAAAAGACTGTAACTTCAAGGGATAAGAATATAATCTTGCCGTTATATACGGGTTTAGTAAGACCACATCTAGAATATGCTGTACAATTCTGGGCTCCATATATGAGAAAGGATATAGAATTAATTGAAAGGTTGCAGCTCAGAGCTACAAATATAATAAAGGGGATAGCAAATCTCGACTATAATAAACGTTTAAGTAAGCTAAACATGTATACACTGGAAAGAAGAAGAAGTAGTGGGGATTTTGTTCAGCTTTTCAAGTTGGTAAAACAAGGGGACACAGAGGGCTTAAATTTCAATAGGGATAACAGAACAAGGGGCCATGGGTATAAATTGAATAAGGCACATTTGAATCGGAATTTAAGGAAAAACTACTACTTTAATAGGGTAATAGACAATTGGAACGCGTTGCCAGAAAATATAGTTAATTTAAAGGGAGTGTACGAATTTAAGATGCAATTGGATAGTCAGTGGGAATTCATAAACAAATTACCAGCCTTGTTGGGCTTGAGCCTGTAGCTGGTCGTCAATATTTGTATTTTATTTGTATTTGTATTATGATGCTTAATTAACAGTCACGCTCTAATAGAACTTTTCGAAGGTCAAAGGGTAACACCTAATGACCACATGTACCAGCTGGAATAAACAATTAAAAGGTTAAATCTAATCTACGGGCTATATGCTTGCCTTTTCTCAGGGCAGTCACGTACTCAAAGGGTGAATGTACTTGGTAAAGATTTAGGATTTAGGTTTAAAATTTAACGATTCAAACTGTAACGATAGCAGGTCACATCTGTTACCACTATAGAAAATTTATTTTTTTATGAAGAACATTATGTTTTTGGTATCAATCTGGCAAAGAATTTTACACAGATTTGAAATCCGTTAACATTTTCATTCTATCTTCAACCATCGCAAAGATAGAAATTTGAATTAGAGGAATACAAAACTTAATTTAATGTATAGGGAAAGTTGTCCTTGTAAAACGTTCAAATGGGTGTTCACATGGACTTTTCGAAAACGTGCGTTAGAAAAATTTCATGTAAACGTGGCCAAAGGCCCAATATCCAGAGATCGTGCACAAATTGATAGTAGAAAATAGCAAAGTGGATGAAATCAGGTATGAATTTTCTATATTAATTGATACATCCTAGGAAAGATAGTACATGTTTTCTGCAGGTTGGATTTTTTAATTTTTCCACTACTTCAACATTCTTTTCGTCAGGGTGAATATTGATTCCATTGGCTACAACAAAACCGAGGTAGGTGATCGACTCCTTTAAAAACTTACATTTAGAGAGCTTAAATTTAAGGTTATGTTGGAGGAATGAGAGATATAGAGGTTATGTTGGAGCTGTTTTGTGCCCATCTTCCGGGTCAAGGATTTTCTGAAAGAACCCACTTGTGAGGTCAAGGTTTGAAAAGCATTTGCTACCCTGTAGGTTGTCAATTGCTTCTGAAATTAAGGGCAGGGAAATAACAGGCAAACCTTCCTGTTCAATTCTCGGAAATTCACTACAAATCTGAACTCGACATTGGGTCTCTTAACTAGCAAAACAGGGGATGTTGAAGGTTCAAGAATATCTGCCTCGAGAAGAACACTTATCTGGCTGTCCATTTCTTCCCTTAAGTTGTAGGGGACTCTGTATCATTTTCTTCTAACAGGGGCTGAATCTCTCAGGTTTATCTGGTTTAAAAGGGTGTCCCACCCAGTTAGGTCCTGCACAGAGCCAGCAAAACTGTTTTGTATTTGTCCAAAAGGGTCTCAATCTTACTCCTATCCGTGTTCGTAAGATGGTTTAAATTAAAAGTTTTACTCCACTCTAATTCTGTTTCTTTGTAGCTGCCAAAATTTGGGTCTTGAGCAAATAACTGAGGTTTAGCCCTGGGATGCTATGGGAAGAAATTAAGGGGAGGCATTCAGCAAGTTTAGTCAATTTGTGTAAGTGGTAGCTAGTTTCTTCAGAGTTAATAATTAAGATTGGAATGTGATTCCGCTCTAACCTTTCTCAATGCCAAGAAATGCCTCACTGCCTCACCAACCAAGAAAATGCTTTTTTTTTACTGCTTCTCAGTTCCATTAACATCTTCGAAATATAAAACAATGCGCGTTAATTATCCGACAAGCCGAGAGTAAAGCCCGGTTTATTAAGAGTCAGGGTAGAAGAGATTCAAGTCCAACGTCTCGAATTCCTCTACCGGTATAGTGGTTAAGGTGTTAGCTTCTAGATTGGCGTTCCTGGTTCGAATCCGGGTCCGGGCATGCACGTTTGTTAGCGTATGGTGTAGAGGCGGCTGGTGCACCTTAAACCGGTCTTGGCCGAAAGTCCTCACATTGGGTTGGTGTGGAAGTTTGGAGAGTGGGGTGCCAGCTCAGGTGTTGCTTCGTCATCTGACCGTGGCTCAAAATTACGAGGTGTTGTTCTCGGTTCTTTTCCTTAAGGGATTGATCCCGGACAGTCGTCAATAGCCATTTGTATTGCTCTAGTAAGACGTTAGTTACAAATTACCAATTACCGCTCCAACAGGAATTCACAACTTCTAGCAACGCTGCGTGTTTATATTTTCCTAAGAAGCGCATAAAATGTAACAGTCGGTCACGTGATCGGTTATTTCAACTAAATTCTGGTGGTAGTACGTGGCGTATGACGCATTTGACTGCTCTGGAACTAGTGTGCTAAGAAAACCCGCCTTAACTGACAGAGTAATCACGGTGCATGCGCTGTACCCGCGACGCAACGTGTACGAACATGTTTCCATGCAAGTCGGCACGGGTTACAGTGCTCCAAATAAGGTAAAAATTTATTTTCGAGTGTTCTAGGGTCAAATGAGCAAAACTAGAACCTATGCGTTAGAAAATAAAAAAATTGAAAAATAAGGGACACCCTAGTATATATACGTACTATGTACTACATTAGGTATATATACGTATACATACGCCGCGTATATATATATACACTGCTGCTTTTAAAAAATGCAACACCATGAAGGAATGATCAGAATTAAATGAAATTTAATACACAAACGGCTTGTATTAATACAAATACATGAATAAATTTTCATAGCAAAAAAACAATATTAAGCGTCTGAAATCAGTATTTGGTGTAGCCACCACGCGCTGCAATAAGTGCTGCAATACGACGTGGCATGGAGTGAAACAGATGTTGAATGTCTGCTTGTGGAAGAGAATTCCATACTGTTTGTATGTGCACCCAAAGTTCGTCTTTTGAAGCTGTAGGACGCGGATCACGAGCGAGACACCGACCAACCAAATCAACACGTGCTCAATCCGGCGAATAAGCAGGCCATGGAAGAAGTTGCATGTGTTGGGCTGAAAAGAAGTCTCGAACATTCCTTGCAACATGTGGGCGTGCATTATCCTGTTGAAAGATAGCTCCAGGGATGCCTTGAAGGAAGGGAACGACTTCGGGCTCTAGCTGAGATCGTCCATGATGCGAAATCACACCTCAGACCATATCTCCGGGTGTTCGGCCACTATGACGTTCGATAACGCACTCTGGAAGGCAGCGATCACCGGCATAGCGTCTAACACGAATGCGGCCATCATGGTTCCACAAATTAAAGCGGGATTCGTCAGAAAAGACAACTTGCTGCCAATCAGACCTCCAGGCTATATGCTAATGAGCCCATTGCAGACACTGTGACGTCGCAGACACCGCCACAGACCTTTGATTCCAAATTCCTGAAACATATGCCCGAGCCCTGCTGGTGAATGTCGCAACAGCTGTCCCGTTTGTTAGGGGTGCCAGTGATTTGTGGCTTGCGGAATGAGGGGTCTGCCGACAAAGGCAGATACGTTGGAGAACTCGAGGGAAGCGGATGTTTTTAGTTTTGCGGTGCTCGTTGATGAGGCCGCTGCTGTCTTGCGACTGTTTCGCACCACCCATGTCATAGGGATGCAAATCTATAGGGTACAAAAGTGTAAATAATTAATTGCAAAATAAAATGCAGGTTATTTTTAAACTAGGCTGTTTCATTTTGTAGAAAGGCACACCACTCGGCCCACTACGTTACAACACAGCCGTCGATGGTTTGGCGTGAGGAGATCCTGTATAAAGGAATCCTTGCACGCAGTCCATGGTGCAGCAGACGTCGGCGAATTGACGAAGCCAACATTAGTACACCTGTAGCAGTAGACCAAAGTGCTGCCCACTGCCTGGAGGAAGCTGTACGGTTTTTCACCGCCATGTGGACCAGGTGTCTAGCATCGCGCTCTGACGTCACCCACCGTCGTCCACTCCCAGTTTTGGAGTTGTTCGTCGGTCCACTGCTTCCAAACTCGTATCACTGTGGAACTGTTCCGCTGCACACGAGCTGCTCTTGCGGGATAGGAAAATCCTCTTTCACGATGGCCGTTGATTCTCCCCCGTTCAAACTCCGTAAGTTGTTGAAATTTCACACTATTTCGTCGTGGAGGCATACTTAGGTCTTCACTAAACGTTCGTCATTAAAAAATAACCATGCACCATTTTCAACGTCCCGCTACAGCCCTCTATTTTATACGCTTTTAGCATCAGTTCAGAGGGCGCTGCTCACACCACGCATACGTGGTGGCTCTGAAACTTTACTACTTTGCATAAAATCTTATAATTGACATTTGCTGCAAATTTCATTTCATTCGGATGATTCCTTCATGGTGTTGCATTTTTTACAAACAGCATTTTCAGCAGACGAACAAAACCAATAAAGTTTTAACTGGAGTTATGTAGCTTTTTTTGCTATCTTCTAGATTAGGGTTTCACAAAGTGTGTGCCGCGGCACTCTGGGGAGCCACGTAGAGAGATTAGGGGTGCCGTTAAGCGCCCACGAAGCAATTGTTGTCATAAGGAGCAAATACCGTTCGAAAATTATTGTCGTAAAAGAAATACGAGTGGCTGTATCACTAGGATATCGCGAGTAGCTGTATCTTAATTCCACGATTGCAACAATTGCGCAGTGAGCAACAGGCTCCCCGTCGTACTAAACACACACGTATACCTCCAATAACATGTTAAAGGTAATTTTTTTTTTTTTTTTAAAGTTTCACCTACACCTATGTTTTTCTATGAAATACAATTAAAGTATTTGTGGGAATTTTAAATATGAACTGTATCATTATGTACATGCTCTTACCACTTACTTTCCTCATTTCTCTTTCATATATATATATATATTATATGACGGGGGTGCAGTGAGAAAATTATAACTTTCTTAAGGGTGCCACGACTTGGTTACGTTTGGGAACCCCTGTTCTAGATCGTTAAAGATAGAGTACAAATTTCAACGAATTTGAAATCTGCGGAAAATTTTACAATAGATCGACACCTAAAAGTATGATTTTCTTTAAATAAATAATTTTTTAACTGTAACTTTTACATTTTTTCCCACGTGAACACCGTCGAGAAATCAACAAATTCCATTTCTTTCGCTCAAACGATTCCAGAAAAAGTGAAGGAAA
The DNA here is from genome assembly GCA_947359465.1 of Metellina segmentata. Classification (NCBI taxonomy): domain Eukaryota; kingdom Metazoa; phylum Arthropoda; class Arachnida; order Araneae; family Tetragnathidae; genus Metellina; species Metellina segmentata. The sequence continues at coordinate 27,640,928 of OX375875.1, read as the reverse complement.
GCAAAACAAACAAAACAAAATTTACCCGCTGGAGAATAAAACTATTAAATTCATTTACAAATGCTCTAGATTGAATTTAAAAATTCGCCGCGACCCTAAAATTGTACAAAAATTGGACTGCCTGTGTGCCAAATCTCATTGCTGTAAGTGCCATAGATCGTCAGGATTTTTAAGGCCGCGAAACAAACAGACAAACAAACACTTCCTTTTATAATATTAGAGATTTTTCAATTTTTTGGTCACTGGTCACACCTGATCCCACGAAAAAAACTGGCATGGTTAACGCCGTGCTGGCACGCAGTGGCTAGTTTTTTATATTTTATAAAGCAGTAGTATGGACGAAAGAGATGGCAAAAGGAGGGGGTGGACACTCGTTTTTTATAAAGAAACTGAAACATCTCGATTTTGTTAAGGACAAACCTTTAATTTTATGTTGTTTGCCGAACCTCTATTGTAAGTGTGAAATTATTAAATGTGGTTTAAGCCACAAAAAGGGCGTTATCGCGACCTTCTTTGACCACTAGATGGCACCACGAACAAGGACTTTCTTAATTTCTTTTTCTGATCCCCTGTCAGCAATTAAATAACTACTAAAACGAGTTGCTGCTGAGCTGTAAAACTTTAAGATCTGATTTTCAACCCGTCCTTGTAAAATGTTTGTCCATACTTATATCTGCGCATATTAAATCCTGCGAAATGAATACAGGTCTTGGAAGATTGATTTTCGTAGTGCAAATTCCTTTTCATAATGAAATTACTTTCCAGAATAATTTAAATTAATAGATGCAATCACAAAGGAAAACGTAGTTTCGTTACCTGTGCCCGGCCCGTGGAAGAAAGCAAAATTAAGTCAACAGTAAAGACCATAAGGTGAGTGCATGAATCACTTACATTATTAGAAAGACTGTTCTTTAAATTCTGCTTAGAAACAATATTTTTATGGAGCCCGAACAGGGACTTGGGCCCAAATGAAACTGAAAGTTTTAGTATAGTAGTGATGCCTTCTGTTGTTGTATTAGATTGAACTTTTGCAATTATCCTACAATATTCAATTGTTGATTAATTATAAAACTATAAGATTCGCTGTTTAAAAACGACCAGTTTTGATTTTAGTATTGAAGAATTTTGATAACGGAAGCTGGTCGAAATGGAATTAGCGAAATAGAAGCGAAAAGTTTTACGTCAATTGACTACGAAATTAATCAAGAAAATTCGAGGAATATTGTCTGAAAATGTTACTGAGGATGAATTGCATCAGTTATTAGAATAACTTTCTTTTAAGGGAGACCCGTAAGAAAACCCCCAAAATTCTTATTATTCATTTATCATAACCTATTTTTTTAGTGATAATTAAATACAAGCAATAATCAATAAAAAAATTAGTTTTTATTTATATTTTATGTTACGATTTTAATATAATTTTTTAGCCGATATACACACTTTTTACAGACCCTACTCCTCTGTCAATTTTTAATAGTTTTGTATGAAATAAATATCTACACTATCGAATATCGTTACATAACGGAACCAACAACGCCCCCTAGCAGACTGACAAAAAATTTCGCAGTGTATCTCCAACCCTGGAGCAAGCAGCAGCTAGGCTGTAGCATGTGATAGTAAACATGTCCCTATCCCTTATATTTTATGTGCGTGAAAGTCTTGTAATTTCTGTAGTTTATGTTGTATGTAAATAAATTCAATTTAAGTGTTAGCTAGCCGTGTCCGCATACTTCTTTGCTACAGAGAAATGGCTACCCAACTGTGGACCCGATCCCGATATCCATCGGATAGATAAGTATTTTTATACTTTATGTCGTCTAAACCTAGACAAAAAGTCATTTATAAAGAAGGTTTTTCAAAGTTGTACTGTAGAAATAGGAATTTTTTAACTCAGAAGAAATTCCTTTATTTTGTATGTATTGTAATGAGAAAAATTGATTTCGTTTTAATGTTCAGTTGTTCGTCTGACTACTTAAACTTGCAAATCAATCCTGATTTAAGTGTTTCAGAAAGCTTAAAACTATTTAACTCTATGTATGTATTTAAATAGTTGGATAATTAATGATTTATTATGAATATCAATGCTGTAGAATGTGTGTGATGTGCTGTCATAATGTATCGTTAACTAGTAGTTGAACGACCTTGAAATCTAAAATTATACCGTCAAAAGAAAATCGTAGTCGGCGTCTAACATGGCGCCAGTTGTTTTTACTTTTCTTATTAGGGGCGTTGCATTGAAAAGAAAGAAAAAAGATTTTGTATGTATGGTTTTTTTTTTCATGATCTTTATTTTATGTTTACTGCATTGTCATTCTTCAACGAGTGGAAAGAAAAATAAAGTATGTTTCAATAAAGATAACACACAAAAGAAATATTACTTTCTGAATTTAGGGAGATATTTTACTAAGAAGTTGATATTTAAAGTATTGCCTTTATTGAATTATTATTTTTGTAAAAAATGATAGTTTAGATTAAGTTATTAAAATGTTGAGGAATTCATAATTTATAATTAGTGTTAATGCAAGTATCTGTATACAAGTGTTTCTGAATATTTAGTTACAACGGACAATAACATATCAAGTATTATATGAAGGTGTATGTTTTTATAATTAATTGTGTATTTTGCTATTTTTCATACTTTAGCTAAGTGAATTTTTTTAAAGTGTTTGGGAAATGTTTTATTTGTATTTTGATATTGGTTCTGAAAATTCAAGAATATTTGCAAATAACTTTAGTTTAAGTATCATAACGGAATGAACATTAATATATTCTAAACGTTTTGCATTTAAAGGTATTAAGTTTAGGACTATTGAACTTTAAACTTAGGACTCTAGATTTAGGACTCTCTTCTTAAAGAAAAAAAAATTCCAACATAAACAATTGTTAGGGGTTTTGGACAATATGGCGTTCCTAGGGAAAGGAAGGGAAGAAGACCTCCGAACTCTTGCATCGGAGCTTGGTTTGGCTGTATCGGACAGCTTAAAAGTTATCAAACTCGCCGTTATAATTGAAGATCGCCTAAAAGCGGAGAATGCGGCCGAGGAAGACAAGTTGAAGGCTGAAAAGAATGAGGATAGGTTGGCACAAGAAAAAATAATTGAAGAGGAAAAATTACTTAAAGCACAAGCAGAAGAACAGGTCCAAATTGAGAATGAGTGCAAGTATGAACTCGAAAAGCTAAAACTCCAGCTTGAAGCTCAAAAGGTTTCCAATTCAGTTGTTTCTACTCATGGCCCAGAGTACCCGAAATATGAACTCAGTCGGATTATCCCTAGGTTTAATCCAAAAGAGGATGAAATAGGACTGTTTTTAATTATTTTCGAACGTCGAAGTTTATGAATCTTCCAGAGTCATCATGAATACCATATCTCATTGGTTCCTTACCAGCTGAAATAGCGCAGTTATTAGCTAGAAAAGATAAGCAGGAGGCTCAAAATTACCAAAAGGTGAAAAAAATGCTTCTCAAGAGATTTAGGGTCACTGCTGATAAGTTTCGACAGTTATTTTCCCAACATAGGAAGAATCCTGATACGACATGGAGGGACTACTTTTTCGAACTGGCTTCTTATTTTAAAGGTTGGACAAAGGAAATGAATGTCACCACCTTTGATCAACCCAAAAGTTTATTAATTACTGATCAAATTAAGAAAAGGACTCCACCAGACATCAAAGATCATTTCATTAATTTGTGGACAGATTGGGCCAACCCTCTGAGTTAGCTGAAAAACTGGATACTTATGAGAATATCCGTCAAGGAGTGAAGAAACACGTGTCGCAGACTCAAAACAAACATTCTAGAGACGAAAATAAAAGAACCTCTACAGATAGAAGATTCCGTCCTGTGGTTAATAGACACGAATATACACAAAGTCAATTTTCAAGAGTTTCGATACTTCGAAATTCTACTCCTAAATAAGAAGTAAGACACCCAATTCGATATTTTGGATGCGGAACACCAGGAGTTGGAATATCTAAATGTCCTACTTGTACAAAATCTAAAGTTGAAGAAACTACTGTCAACTGTATGAACTTGTTCACAAGTAATACAACTAAAGATCTTTCAAGCTTGTTTATCTTTGAACTTTGTGGTGAGAGAATTGCTGTGTGTGCCGATACTGGTGCTTCACACTCTATCGCAGGAGAAAAGCTGTATAACTTTCTACGAAAGCATGAAATTGCTTTCGAGGACAAAAAGATTTCGCTGAATCTTGCTGATGGAAAACTCCAGTCCATGGTTGCACTTAAAACGGTTATCAACTTGTGTATAGAAAGTAAAACTGTGTCAACAGAACTTCTTGTTCTCCCTGAAGCAAAAGGGAATAGCACGCTGTTAAGGAAATACTTTCTCCATGCAGCCGGCATTGTTCTCAACGTTCAAAATGGAACCTGGCATTTTAGCGAAGATCCCCTGAGACAATATTCCTTCTATATGAAGCCTACTGAATTAAAGGATAAGCCGAAAACTTTTAAATCAACGATTGTGCCTGAGCCCACTACTGTTGTCCACTTAAAAAGTGAGGAAGGAAGACATCTGACCCAGATGCAAAGTGAAGAATTAAACTGCTTACTTCAAGAGTACAAACGCTGCTTTGAACCTGGTTAGATCCTACTCCTTTCATTAAGCACAGAATAGTTACTATGAATCATCATCCTGTATCTGTTCCACTGTATCGTATGTCTCCGATCAAGAAAGAAATACTGAAAGAACAAATTGATGAACTTTTGGCAAAGAACATAATAGAAGAATGTGAATCCCCATATGCTGCTCCGGTAGTGCTCGTCACTAAAACAAACGGGAAAGTAAGATCATGTGTTGACTACAGAGGCCTCAATGCCGTTACGAAACTGGACACTTATCCATTACCTAGGATGGACGATTATTTAAACGAAGCTCGACCGACATCATACATGTCAACGATAGATCTACAATAAGGATATCATCAGGTGCAAGTGGATGAAAACGATTTGGACAAAACTGCCTTTATTTGTCCTTTCGGAACTTACCGTTATCTACTCATGCCATTTGGTCTGCGTAACGCACCTGCCACTTTTCAACGCCTGATAGATAAATTCCGAAGTGGCCTGAAAGATATTTTTGCACTCTCATATTTTGATGAGATTGTCATCTTATCAGAGACTTTTGACAAACATTTGAAAGATCTAAAGACTGTTTTTGAGAGACTTTCTCTTTTTAAACTTCATGCGCGCACACACACACACACACACAAATAGAGAGAAATGTCATTTTTCCTGTGATCGTGTTAAGTACTTGGGTTTCTGGGTAACGAGAGATGGAATTGAAGCCGATCAAGAGAAAATCGCTTCTATCCAAAGAATTCCAGTTCCAACTAATGTGAAAGAACTCCTGTCTTTCTTGCAGACCTGCTCATGGTTCAGAAGATATGTTCCGAACTTTGCAGACATAGCACGACCTCTTAGCAATTTAACTAAGAAAAGAGTCGATTGGTCGTGGGGTCTTAAACACCAAGAAGTTTTCGAAACCCTAAAAGATCGCTTGACAACAGCCCCTGTGTTAAAGCAACCTGTGATGGATGTAAGCCTTTCATAATTCGCGTAGATGCGAGTAACTACGCCCTTGGCGCAGTCCTTGTCCAAGGAAATGGTCCAGAAGAACATGTGATTTAATACGCTTGTCGTCTGTTGATCCCAGCAGAACGCAATTATTCAACTACTGAGCGGGGAGCCTTGGCAGTAGTTAGGGCCTTAGAAAAGTTCAGAGGTTACATTAAGAATCAAGAAATTATAATTTCTTCAGACCATCAACCTCTTAAATGGCTTCTGAGTATTAAGTCACCCTCAGGACGTTTAGCAAGATGGGCTCTGAGGATCCAATCGTTTAATCTGAAAATCGAATATACGACAGGAAGAGCTAATGTGGTCGCTGATATGCTGTCGAGACCGACATATTCACATGAAGATACAAACTGTGAGATGCAAGCCGTATCTATCAATATACCCACAAGAAAGTCTAGCGATATTCGATAAGAACAGCTGGCAGATACAGATCTAAAGAAATTATTGACTCCCTTGAGAGTAATGATAAAGACGAAAATTTTGCCAACTACATTATTCGAGGATACATTATGAATGAGGGTGTCTTGTATCGCTGCTCACAAGAAACCGAGTCAGACGATGCTCAACTCGTAGTCCTCATTCAAGAACGCCAGAGAGTTCTGAAGGAGCACCATGACGCTCCTACAGCCGGTCATTAAGGTGTGGAGGGCACCTACAACAAGATATCTTCCAGATACTTTTTCACAGGCATGAGGAATTACATTTCTGATTATATCAAAACCTGTGCACGATGCAATCGATATAAACCAACGAACCAGAAACCTGCTGGACTGCTTAGAACCCCAGTTTATGCACAGAGATTTGAAGTTCTTGCAATCGATCTCTTTGGTCCCCTACCAGAGACATCATCTGGAAAAAGATGGATTTTCACCGTGGAAGACACAAATACTAAGTGGGTTGAATTGTTTGCCCTAAATGAAGCCACAGCAGCTAACTGTGCTAAACCACTACTCGAAGAAGTTTATTTACGCTATGGTCTACCTTGAAGGTTAATTAGAGATAACGGACCACAATTTGTGAGCGCCGTCAAGCAACAGACGTGTCACCTGTTAGGTATCACACAAGATCTCCATACCAGTCTATTATCCACAAGCCAACCCATCAGAACGTAAAAACCGGGACTTGAAGCCCCGCCTTGCAATTTTAGTTGGAGCAGAACATACTGTCTGGGAAGACAAGCTTCCTTTGATCCGATTTGCGATGAATACTTCTACTTGTGACACCACCGGTCACACTACTGCATACCTACAGTTTGGCAGAGAGCTGAGAACAACGGACGATGTGGTTCATGACATGAGAGGAGTTATTGATAACGACAACTTCATACCCGAGATAACACCGTATCTCAAAAGATTTGCTCGTCTAACCACCCAGATAAAAGATAGAGTTGAAAATAAACAAGACAAACGAAAGGAAAATTTTGATTGTCGTAGACGACCGATATACTTCAAACCTGGTGATCACAAGTTTGGGTTACTATTCTCATCCCATCATCAAAAATAAAAGAAGTCGAAAATTAATACCCAAAAGAGAAGGACCAGATATAGTTCTCACAAATCGATCGCCGACAACATATGATATTACCGAACCGGCCTGTCCAGACAAAACTCTTGGAACTTACCATGTGTCAGCATTAAAAACTTACTATGAACCCCAAGTAAAGAGAGGCACTGGGCATGTAGCTCCCATAAGAAGAAGAAGGGGTCGCCCTGCAAAAAAATACTGGCTCATTGTCGGGACGTCATCAGAGCCAGAGGGGGTGTCTATAACGGAACCAACAACGCCCCCTAGCTGACTTACAAAAACCTTCGCAGTGTAACTCCAACTCTGGAGCAAGCAGCAGCTAGGCTGTAGCTTGTGATAGTAAACATGTCCCTGTCCCTTATATTTTGTGTGCGTGAAAGTCTTGTAATTTCTGTAGTTAATGTTGTATGTAAATAAATTCAATTTAAGTGTTAGCTAGACGTGTGACCATGCATCATTGCTACAGTCATAGTATATGCAAAAGACCTAGTTAGCGATTTTCTAAAATTAATTTACGTGTTTTCATAAAAAAAATATTTTACTCATTATATACTTTAAATTTCTAAAAAAATTTCCAAAATTTTCAACACAATTTTCAATCTTGCGGCGTCGGCGGTCACTTTTTTTAATATAGAGAGATATTTTAAAAAGTTGCATTTATGCAAAAAGTTGCATTTGTTGCAAAAAGCTGCCCTAGTTATGATACTAAAAAGAAAGAATACGAACACTCGGCTAGACAAAATAGAAATTTTAGCTATGGCTCATCTGCACTAAACAAGAATTTACCTACTGCATCAGGATTATTAAATGATACTAGTAAATGGATTAGCAAATGTGTGGTATGCAATGATGAAGCCCATTCTTTACAGGACAGTTACACATTTAAGAAAACGTCACTGAAAGAGTAAAAAGAATTACTTTCTGAACATGGTTGCTGTTTTATTTGTTTAAAACTCCGGCACCTGGCCCGAGACTGTAGGTGTTACGTATAAATGTCCAGAGTGCCAGAAGAGGCATTTTCCTTCTACGTGAACAAAACAACTTTTAAAAGATATCCCCCAAGAAAGAGCAAATGGTAAGACTCAAACCTTGGCTAATAAAACTTGCGGCAAAGATGTTTTAATGCAGACTCTAATAGTTAATTTAAGTATACGTATACGTTTATTTATCGATTTTCAGTCAAATAACTGTTTTTTTTTTAATTTTGATGCAGAAATATAGTTTGAACTTTTAGCTTTCTAAATCACTTTGAATTTTGTCTCTAGGTCAATTAGAACGCCAGTTATGACGTTTTTAGAAATGCATGTCAGCTATATTTTAAACCGGAAGTTGCCTTCTGCATACCGGAAATTCTTTCTCGATTTCGAAACTTGTCAAAAAAACACCTATAAATATTTTTTTAATGCTTCAAAATATGCCAAAACATTTATTTTAGCATTTTGAGATGTTTTAAAATTACTATTTTTAAATTATAGCGTCTGGCAATGATTTTATTTGTGTTTTAAGTAAGCCAAAATTGGCTTCATGTTGTGTATTTACATTTGAATTTTGTTTTGCGCGTATGCTTTTCGTTCTTGAAATCTTGCATTTAAAACAGATTCATATTTTATTCTACCTACTTTTTAATCAACTTTGGTAGTTTGTCAGCTTATTTACAAACTATGGGGAAAACTCCAGCTCGTAAACGCAAGAGACACTTTCATGGGAATCGCTTTTCGAAAGCGACTCGGTCGCCCACGGCAAGTGAAAAGAAACTTGAATTGTTTCCAAATGCATCTGTAAAAGTCTGTGCAGAACTATCAGGAAACCGGATATGTGATTCTGAGATATTGGCGGACGTTTTTTCTACAGTTTGCTGCCCTTCTTGTTTGAATGCTGGACTGTTGTTGAAGGAAGATAGCAGATTTGGTTTGTGCTCACATTTTTCCCTTCAATGCCAAAATTGTGCATTTGTAAAAGGGTTTTCTTCTTCTAAAAAAATAGGACACTTGCCAGAAATTAATACTCGTTTGGTTTACGCGTTGCGACAACTTGGAAAAGGTATGAATGGCGCTGAAAAACTTTGTTCTACGTTAAATCTGCCACCTCCACCAAGCAGAAACTCTTATACGGCTCACGAAAAGAAGCTTTTAGATGCAGTTCAAGAAGTCTCCCAAGCCTCGATGATAAATGCCGCAGAAGAAGTGAAGTTGTTAAAAGGGAATGCTTCTCATCAAACACAGGAATGCGGTGTATCTGTTGACGGCACTTGGCAGCGCAGGGGCTATTCTTCGCTGAATGGTTGCTTCTCGGCAATAAGCATCGATACCGGGAAAGTTTTTATGTTGCAGTGCTGTCTGCATATTGTCCAACTTGCAAAAAACTTCAAAAACTCCCCAAAAAGGAAGAATATGAACAAAAAAAGGCAGATCATGTTTGCCAGTGTAATTATGTAGGATCCGCACATCACATGGAGACTGTCGGTGCATCGCATATATTCAAAAGGTCAGAAATTTCACGAGGCCTTAAATATATACACTATTATGGTGATGGGGATTCGAAAGGCTTCACTGAAGTCAAAGACACGTATGGCAAGGACAGTGTCACCAAACTTGAATGCATTGGTCACATACAAAAAATAGTGGGCACACACCTTCGACAACTGAAAAAGAAAACTAAAGGACTTTCTGGAAAGAGAAAACTGACCAATACTTTTATCGGCCGTCTTCAGAATTACTACGGCATAGCTGTTCGTGACAATGTGGGGAACATAGATAAGATGCAACAAAGTGTTATTGCTGTACTCTTTCACTATGCATCAACTACAGCGAATCCTATGCATGGACAGTGTCCGACTGGGGAAAAAAGCTGGTGTTTTCATCAAAGAGCTATTGCTCAAAGTAAAACTCCAGAGCAAAAGTACACAGGCCTCCCCAAATACATATTAGCTGCTGTGAAGCCTGTATACATGAAGCTTTGTTCTCGTGAATTGCTCAGCAAATGTCTTCATGGAAAGACACAAAACGCCAATGAATGTTTTAACGCTTCCTTATGGCAGAGGGTATTTAAAAATGTGTTTGCGGTGTTGAAAACAGTACGTTTGGGTGCATTTGACGCAGTAATTCAGTTTAATGATATGATGGGTATCGTGGTTGCCTCAAAGTGCTAGAACAACTTGGGTTTGAAAGTTTGGGACGATACACTGAGGAACGTTACAATTACTTAGACAAACTCCGCGTGAACGAATCTGTACGACACTCTACCCCTATGGCAAAACGGCGAAGAAAAATTCTGAAAGCTACCAGAAAGAAAAAATCTACACAATCTGAAAAGACAGAAGGTGTCTCTTACCAATCAGGTGGATTTTAACTAGGTATTAATCATATTTTTAAAGGAATTCTGTGATTATATTACATTTTTGGCTTTTTCTCAAAACCACTATTTTCAAATATGTTACTTTCCATGTTACACAATATATCCAAAAGTTTTCATTCAATTACTTAGAAACTTTCTGTGTATGTTCGTAACTAACAAATGTAAGTGTTGAACTATTATTGTGAAATTAGATTGGTAATTTAAGATTTTCTGGGATTTTAAAGTATGAAATTGACAGGTTTTTTTAATTTTTTGAACAATTGTGGGAATTTTGAAACACGTAGGCACATATCTTCACCTAATTTAAAGATAATGCTTAGATAATCTTCCAAGTCCAGCAATACTGTCCTTCAAGTGTTTTTAAGTGTAATTTTTTGGAAAATAGTATTTTGTTTTTGTAATTTCACGTTAAGCGTAACTATCACTTTTTAAGCTTTTTTTGACAGTTTTATGCCATTAATTCAAAATATTAAGAAAAATTTTGTCTTCTGTTGTGTTACACTGTTGTTATAACTTATAATAAAATGAAAAACACAAAAAAAATTGGGAAAATATAATTATTTTGAAAATTGGTCTCCGAACGTATACGTATACCTTAAAACATAATGATAAAGAGATCCTTTTAAGATGTCTGTACGATAGAGGGAGTCGGTATTCGTATCTTTCAAAAAAGTTACTGAGGATATTGGTTATCAAGGTTTGGGGCAACAAGAAATGAAACACAATCTTTTCGGGGGGGGTCTAAGAAACCAGAACCCATAAAAGGTACAAAATATTTATAAGTAATAACTCGGAAAACTTTTTCTTGTAATTTTGAAGTGTTTGACCAAGAAACGATTTGTGAAATCCCCAAATTAAAGGATGGTCCATTAATTGGAGAAGCAAAAAGATACGGAATATAATTTTCAGATCTTAGTGCTAAAGGGTTATCAGAAAACAAGGAGACCCACTTACTTATTGGGGCTGATATTTGTGGGAAGCTTCTCGCCGGAAATGTTAAGCTGTTATCAAGTGGCCTTGCCGCAGTTGAAACATAATTAGGGTGGACTTTAATGGAAAAGGTCCCACATTCTAGAGGAACAAAAACGCTTCTTAACTTACAATCTCCATACATGTTAAAAGCGAAAAATTGAAAGATCTTTGGGATTTAGATGTACTGGTAATTAGAGACCCTATAGAGAGAAAAAGAACCGAGGATTTAATTGAAGAAGCTATAAAACTATTCAATAACACGGTAGATAGAGATTTTGATGGAAGATATATAGTCTCACTACCTTGGATTGAAAGTCATCCGACCCTTTCTAAAAATCGAGAATTAGTAGAAAAGAGACCATAATTTAAAATCCACTGGGAATTTAGATGCTTATCAAAAAGTATTTGATAAATGGGAAACTGAAGGAATCGTATAAACTATACCCGATTCAAGTGTCAATGAAGATCACTTTTTACCCCATAGGGCTGTATTTTGCCAAAGTTCTACAGCTAAAATAAAACCCGTTTTTGATGGCACTGCAAAAGAAAAACACTCCTTTTCATTAAACGATTGCTTAGCCAAGGGTCCGAATCTGATAGAACTGATACCCTCAATATTACGCAGGTTCAGAAAGGGTAAGATAGGTGGTGCAGACATCAGAAAAGCATTCCTTCTGATTAGTTTAGAAAAAAAGGACAAACTTTTTGAAATTTCTCTGGTATAGAGACAGCGACCTCAAGCAGCTGCAAGTTTACAGGCATTGTCGAGTAGTTTTTGTTGTTAATGACAGTCCTTTCTTGTTGGCAGCAACTTTGTTACATCTTTTGAACTATGTAGAAGAACCTCTTATACATGCAGCTGAAAGGCTGAAGAATTCCTTTTATGTCGATAAACGCGTTACTAGCGTGGACTCTGAAGTCGAATTACACGAATTTATTACGAAATCAAGAAATATATTAGCTTCGGCGCAATTTTACCTTCGAGGTTGCGGTTATTCCCGATGATGACTATAATTCAGATAAAAGTGTAGGACCAACGGACAACCAATCAGCTGAACCAATTTGGGGACTGATTTGCCATACAGATGACAGTCTCAGTCTGATGAATTTTGAAGGAAAGAATGATGTGAAGAAGATCTCGAAAAGACTGGTTCTTTTTGAAGGTAACAAAATGTTTGATCCTATTGGATTTACCGCTCCCATTACTCTTCTGCCAAAGTTACCATTGCAAGAATGCTGGAAGATGAAGCTAAAGTGGGACTCTGAACTGCCTAAGGAACTGAACGGAAAATTTAGAAAATGGCAAGATCAGCTAGAAATCCTGAAGAATATAAGAATCTCGCATCAGCTAACACCTCATGACATCCAACTGGGCGAAGCAAGTCTTCATACATTTTGCGACGCGAGTAAATCATCATATGCCACCTGCATTTTTCTTAGACTATCCCACAAAGATAAAGTCTCTTGCCAATTGATACAAGCGAAAATACGAGTAACTCCTATAAAAGAAGCAACAATCCCAAGACATTACAACAAAGAGGCAACAATCCAAGACAATTATAAGCCTGTGTCATCGGAGCGAAATTAGCGAACACTATTCTGAAAGAACTGAAGATAGTAAACTTGAAGACTTTTTATTGCTCAGATTCCACAAATGCACTGTATTAGATAAAGAACGAGGGAAATTGTGCCACTTTTGTCCGTAACCGTGTAAGAACCCTTACCAACGTAGCAAATTTGGTTCCACGTCCCTGGTGTACTTAATCTCGCGGATTTACCCTCGAAAGGATGTTCTGCCGAATGTCTGAAAGAATCCCTATGGTGGAAGGGACCATTTTAGCTCAGTAGACCATCCGAATTTTGGTTAAAAGAGAGAATTTTTTCGGACCCAGAAATTATACACTCTGAAACAGTGAAAACTGTAGGGACTGCAGTTGTTACAGTCCCAGAAAAATTTTGTCAGTACGAATATACTTCTTAGAAAAAGATGGTAGCGGTTAAAGCCTGGATGCTTCCGATTTTTCAATAATGTTAAGAAAGAGAAATAGGAAAGGAAATTAGATCACTTAAATGTTGAAGAGTTTAAGGAAGCAGAATTATTGATCTACAAGTATGTACAGAAGAAATATTTTGAGTGAGGATCAAAACAAAAATTATCTTCATTGCAGACAGTAATTGATGATAGAGGACTTATTCGGGTTAAAACTCGCGTAGCCAAAAGACAAGATCTCGACACTTTTAGATATCCTATAGTTTTGCCCTCTAATCACAATGTAACTCGTAGAATAATTGAAGATCAATATCAAGAACTGAATCATTCAGGGACCCAAATTCTTATGTCTGTTTTTAGGGAAAGTTTTTGGATCTTGGAAATGTAAGAAAACAGTTCGACAGGTCTTGATGAACTGAGTTCGCTGCAAGAGATTTCCAATCAGGCCAGTTGAAGTGATAAATGGACCACTTCCAGAAGATATGGTCCGAGATGCTGTAGTATTTGAAAGTTGTACGTGTAGACCTTTGTGGGCCTTTATTTTTAAAAGATAAGAAAAAATGTTGGATCGTTTTCTTTACATGTGCATGTTTCGAGCGGTCCACCTTGAATTGACTACCTCCCTTTCAACTGACTGTTTCCTTCAGGTCCTAAGACGATTCATTTCTAGACGAGGAAGACCAAGCGTCATGTACAGTGACAATGGCTCAAATTTAGTGAGTGTAAATAAAGAGATGTCCTCTGTAAATTCATCTACAATTCAAAGCTATGCAACTGTCAGAAGAATAAGATGGAAATTTAATCTTCTCTCACTCTGTGGTGGGGAGACTTCTGAGAGAAGCTCATTGGAATTCTGAAAACTATTCTTCGAAAGATCCTGGGAAAAGCCTGTCTACAGTACGAAGAATTGTATACCACCATTTGTGACGTTGAAGCCCTCATTAACTCCAGACCTCTAATTTATCTTTCATTCAAGGCCTCGTGGCTTTAACTTCTGCAATGTTCTTGGAGAAAATAAAAAGTCGGGAGCTCCCGACTTAGATCACTTAGACAACCAGAACATGAACAAAGGATTCTCGCACTGTCAGAAGCTGCGAAGAGATATCAGAGAACGTTTTCGATTTGAATATTTGCGACAGTTGAGAGAATTCTCCAAAGCTCGCAAAGATTTTACCTTCAAAGTAAGAGATATCGTCCTTATAGGTGATACAAATACTAAACAAATGAATTTGCCGCTCGCCTAGGTAACAAAAATCTTTACAGGAAAGGATGGTAGAGTACGAGTGGCTGAAGTTAAAACTCAGAACGGACTCCTCTTACGACCCGTTCAAAGATTTTTCCCTTTGGAGATTCCAGAGAAACAACGCGCTGCTTTTCAAGGGAGAATAACATCATCAACTTTGAGGGATTAGAGTTCCGGCTCCTTGGTTCCCGCGCCTGATGAGAGTTCCGGCTCCATGGTTCCCGCGCCTGATGATAATTCCAACTCCTTGGTTCCCGCGTCTGATGAGATTTCCCACTCCTATGTTCCTGCTCCTGGAAAGACCCTTCAATCCTTAGATCCTGCTTCTAGAGAGACTTCCCAGTCAGCGGTTCCAGTGCCAGTTCAGAAACCCCAACCCTGTGGTGTCGGGGACCTCCAGATATGATAGAACTCTAAAACCCATCCAGAAATTGATTTTTTGATACGTGACCATTGTTAAGTATTTCAGACATTCTTGCATACTCAAGGTGGGAGAATGTTACGAACTGCTTCGACCACTAGATGGCATCACGAACATACAAGGACTTCCTTAATATTTCTTTCTCTTTTTCTGCTCCGTCAGCAATTAAATAACTACTAGAACGAGATGCTAAGCGATAAAACTTTAAGATGTAATATAAAACCCATTTTTGCAAAATGTACATACTTTATTTTTGTACATACTTTTATCTGCGCATATTAAATCCTTCGAAATGAATACAGGTCTTGAAGATTGATTTTCGTAGTGCAAATTCCTTTTGATAATGAAAATTACTTTCAAGAAGAATTTAAATTAACTAGGGGGCTCCGCCCCGTGCTCGCTTACGCTCGCTAAAAAATAATGGTTTTTGCTGTAGATATAACGGTTTTAACAAAAAGTAGCGAAAATATCCAAAGATTCCGAAGTTTTGATCGCATACAATTTAATTATCAACCGATTTCAAAAATAATAGAACAGTAAGAAAGAGTACATTCTGAGGTATACTGCGATATTTTAAAAATTAAAAACTAATAGTAACTAGATATAGATACGGCAGTTTTTTAAAAAAAGTAACAAAAATATCCCGCTTTTTCCCGAATTTCAAAAAAATATTATCAAGAACCAAATTGAAAAAAAAAAAAAAAAAAAAAACTCGACGAGCTGTAAAAATTTACGTTGAGAGGTACTCTTTAAAAAAAAAAACTCACGGCTGAAGACTGAAAATTTATGTGTTTTGCTCACTCGCGGAAGAAATTTCGTTTCTTCAATTTTGACACTTACTAAACCCTAAACTAATAGCCGCATCGGAAAAAAATCTTAATAATTGTCCAGGGAATACGATGAAGAACAAACCATGTTAATTTCGTTTTTTTCCAATCAGTACTTTCTCGGGAAACCACCTAAGAATCGAGCTAAACAACACAGTTTTCAATCCTGCGGCGTCGGCTGTAACTTTTTTTTAATATAGAGAGATAGATGCAATCAACAAAGTAAAATGTAGAAGTTTCGTTACCCGTGCCCATCCCGTAGAAGACAGCAAAATTAAGTCAACAGTAAAGACCATAAGGCGAGTGCATGAATCATTACATTATTTGAAAAACTGTACTTAAAATTCTGCTTAGGAAACAATAGGCGTATTCCTTTTGATGCTTTTAGCGTGATTTAAATTTTGAGCTAGTGAATATACACACAGGCCTCCCAGAGGCGACTAAAAAAGCGACTATTTTCAAGGCAAGGCGACTATGGCGACTTTTTTCAGAAAATTAACATAGAAAAACGTCAAAAGCAATTATTTTGGAAAAAAAAAAGGCTACTACTTTTCATCGCAAGGCGACTTTTTCTTAGAAACTCCATATTTGCGCTACATTTATCGATTTATATGCTACATTTATTGATTTATCAATTTATGATCGTTCAGTGTCATCGAGGCATAATAATCGATTATATGCGTGCATGAATAGTAGAGCAAATCGATATAATACGGACAATCGATTTTTACAATTATTTTCTGCGATATTTAGTGACAGTTATTTTTGTGGGGTCAGGTGTGACCACTGCTCGCTAACCCCTGGTAATTGCTACGAATTCCTTCCCAAACCAAATGTAAATTCGAGCCTATTGGATAACAGCCATCATGGCATTGCACGTGGTGTTGGTTTGCTTCGCAACCCAAATTCCAATTGCGAAGAGATCCAATCGGCGTGACGTCACAATCTCTTGCGAAAATATAAATATTTAATTGAAAAAATAATTATTAAAAAGAACATCAAATGCAAGGCATCGATCTGTTGTAAAATTTTCCGCGGATTTCAAATCAGTTGAAATTTTTAACCTATCTTTAACGATACCGATTTTACAAAAAAGAACAAAGCAATGCCAGTCAAAATGTTTTTTTATTTGTTTTGCTGAGCACAGGAAATTAAATCTGATTTATGTAATCTCGATTTAAACGAAGGTCATTCTGTGCAATCGGCGTTAGTATTGAAAAAAGTATAAAATTACAATTAAAAAATTATTTATTTAGAGAAAATCATATTTTTAGACATCGATGTAATGTCAAATTTTCCGCAGATTTCAAATCCGTTGAAATTTTTACTATATCTTTAACGGTCTAGGAGATATAAAAAAAGAACTACTTAAAGTTAAAACTTATTTGTTTTGTCTGTCTGCTAAAATCGATCCTCCGCAAAACCAAACGGAAGCGGAAAAAATAAATTTAGAATATGTAATATTTCATGCTGTTGCCATTCCAAAAAAAAAAATAATAATAATAATTAAATTCTTTGAATTCATTGAAACGTGTTCTATCTAGATAATAAACACTGTAGTTTTGGAAGTGGTTTTATTAAAGTGTGTCTAACAGGAACAGTGTAAAAAGTTTACTTCTGGATTGGATCATTTGTTCATGGTAAGTGCCTATGCTCTTTTTTAAGCAGACCGCAAACTGCAAAATTGCTTTGGTTCTCCAAGGTTTCTGTAGTACCCCATTAATGTGACCTCCGATTGTTCAACCATGACTCGAACCGCACTCGCCGGAATGTCTAAATAACCCGGTAGTCAGAATCTATGGTCAGAATGCGTTTTGAAACAGAAACACATTTTTTGAGTCAGATAGTTGGTGACACTTGACAAATGCATTTTGATTTCTTGCTTAAAGTGTGTTTATTGTTAGAGTAGTGACATTTTACAGTGTTTACATTTTGTACATGCGTACTGTACATATACTGGTTTCACTAGTAATCCGACCTTTTTTGCGTTCTGACCATGCAACCAGTCCCACTAGTGACGGATTAACTGAGTTCTAATGTAAAACTAAAAATTTCTCCGAATTTTGTCTCCACTTCACGGTTTTACGAACTTTGTCCAAAAACTACGGAAATCCGTAATTTTGTACTGACCCGCGCTCTTCAAGGTCGCAAAGATAGATACTTGAATTCGAGAAATAAATAAAACAAATTTAATGGAGGGACCTTGCTAGCCTCGCCATACCAACACACGTGCGTTGAAACGCCTCATGTGAACATGGCCTAATGTTCCGACTTCTACAACGGAGGCGCCGTATTTCCGGCGAGACATAAACACGTACCAATAAAAAATTAACTACGGGGGCAAAATTTGTCGAAATTTTGTGTGTGTGTGTGTTTCTTGAATCTGTAGCAATTGGGAAACACAGGCAACTACAAATTTGTTTGTGTTGTGTTTTTCAAAAGGTCCTGAAAGGGTTAACACTATCAAATTCCAAAATATATATTTAGTAATGTGGGGGCACTGGTGAATTCAGAGGGCTGGATCTCTTTTGTGCATAGTTTGAGATATGTTTTTGCGAAGCATAACACACAACTAAAAGAAAATTCCGTTTCTTCCTGTTGTGTCTTTTGTCTTGAGCTGTCCCCCCATGTAAGAAATGAAGGATTATACGCTGCTGGTCACCCAAATTGCAACACCAAGAAAGACAAGAGATATCACAACAAAATTTATTTTGTAGATAACATGTTGACCAAGTATCAAATGATTAAATTTATAGACTTCTGTGAAGTGTGGTTCTTGCCAAAATCAGTAGCCGCCATTGTTGATCACCGCTGCCACACGCCTCGGCATTGATTCAAAGAGACTTCGGATGTGTTCTTGGGGTACAGCAGACCAAGCAGCTTCCACACGTTGCCAAAGTTGATCTGGTGTGGCAGCTAGGGATGTAATCTGGGTCAATCGTTGAGTAACCATGGAACACGTGTTTTCTATCGGCGAAAGATCCGGAGAGCGAGCTGGCCAGGGAAGCAATTCAATCTGGCGATTGACGAAGAACCCTTGGACAATGCGTGCCACGTGTAGTCGCGCATTATCCTGTTGAAATATGGTTGTGGGCAAGCCCTGAAGGTAAGGAATTACAACTGGCTCCAACACCTCGGAGATGTAGCGCTGGCTGTTTAAAGTACCGGCGTACTAGAGGAGTGCGAGAATGATATCCAATACCGCACCATACCATAATACCCGGTGCAGGACCAGTGTGGCGGTGCATAACGCAGCTGTTCAACATCTTCTCTCTACGGTGTCTCCAGACTAGAATCCGACCATCGTGGTGTTGCAGACAGAAGCGTGAATCGTCAGTAAAGAGAATTTCATTCCATTCTGCCGTCCACATCCTTCTTTCATCTCACCATTGGCGGCGGAGACGTCTGTGATTCTGCGTCAAGGGTAGACGAAGCATTGGACGTCTTGCGGACAGACCTTTCTGCTGTAAACGGCGTCGAATGGTACGCGCAGACACTTGATGATGCGTTACAGACTGAATGTGGTGTGCTATGGTTCGTGATGTGGCTGAGTGATTCGTCACTGCCATACGCACAATATGCCTGTCATCACGTGAAGTGGTGTACTGAGGTGGATGCGATCGAACACGTCGGTCCGTCGTACCCTCCTGCATCCAACGATCACATATCCGCATTACAGTTGTTTGGTTTCGTCCAACACGACTACCGATTTCCCTGAAAGATTATCCACAATCTTGGTAGGCCACTATCCTTCCTCTGTAGAACTCGGATAATTGATCAAAAGATGATCGCTGTTTTCTACGAGGCATAATTGATCGTTTTTTTAAAAAAACCACGAGAAAAATTCAATTGCCGTATTTGAAATCGTCGAAATCTCCAAGCCTTAAATAGCGCTTTGAAGTGGCGCCACAGGCGCGCGTGATGTGCGTCTGCGCTGAAATTCTAATCATTTACATATCTCATATTATTTGCGTACTTCCTTCAGGGTGTTGCATTTACGGTGGCCGCAGTGTATTTCTAATCATTGGATGTCTAGTTGCACTCCATAAACGTAATCGAAAACTGGGAATATTTCACGCAGGTGATAAATTGTTAAGGTGACCAATAGTCCTCCTTCAGGGAGGACAGGTTCTGTCCTTCCTCGAAAAGTGTCCTCCTACCTGTCCTCCTTTTCGATAATTTCCACAAAACGATTCAAAAGACTGAAGGTGAACATATTTCAGCTACAGAAGTTAGTCTTATTTTGAACGATTTTGTCCTTCAATATAAATCACGATTTGAAAAAAAAGTTATTCCTTTAATAATAAAAAGAAAATTGTCAAACTTAGAGGAATCAAATCCGGGCATAACGGAAAAGTTTACCAAAGAAGTGCAGAATTTTTACCAAACATGTTTCCAATATGTCGAAGAATGGTCTGAAATAAATATCACAGGAAATAGCAGTTTTCAACAGTGTTGTATGACTTCATCGCAAGTAAATTGGGCAGATATTGAAAATTGTGTTGAGAGATTTAATCGAAAGAAATGCCTGTTATTAAAATCATACAATTGTCTGTTTGAAGAAATTAGAAGAATGAATGTATAGTTAAATTCTGATAAATTAGAACAATGGGAAAATCAACGTGTTGAAATTGATAAAAGATGGGTGGAAATATTTAACCATTTCAAAAATGAACACATTCCATATGAAAATTTAGTTATTCTTGTTGAATTTACGTTGTGCTGTCCTGGAACTAATGCAGCAGTTGAAAGAGTTTTTTCAATTGGTAATGATTTTAAGATTGTTGGGTGCTTTGAGGTTTGTGGTTACGACAGTTGTCAACCTTCGCCTCTATTGTTCAGATTTTTTTTTCAGAAGAGTGGAGTTAGTGCGACTTAGAATTTGTTAGTAGACATTAGAAATCTGATTAATTGGTTCGTTATGTTTTTGGTTTCGAAAGCTTGGATCATCAGATTGCAGAAGTTTTCAGTATTTGTCGTTTGAAATTTTAAGGATTCGAAAAGTTTTTTTCGTTTTTTGTTGTATTTATAGCAAGTAAATAAAACATGGTCTAATGAGTCTTCTATTTTACATAATATGCATTCAGCTGATTTTTCTAGATTGAAACTGAATAATAGGGATGGTGTGATCAACATTTTAATCCTGCATTTGGTTAATATAACGTCTTCTTGTCTGGTTGTTTGACCATTTGCAAATATTTGATAAATACGGAATATTTCCTAAAATAGGGTGATATTTGCTTGTGATCCATTCTTTAGAAATTTCTTCTTTGACGATTTCAATTGTTTGTCTTGATAGGTCTTCTGGTGCAATCCAATCTAAAAATATATCTTCGTGATTTACAGCTTTTGCAAGTTTATCTGCTTTTTCGTTGATTTCTATGTTCCGATGACCCGGTACCCAAATTAAAATTATGTTAATTGATTGAGATTTGATTAATTTTATTCTTAAACGGAGGATTACTTTAGGAGATTTAAGGTTGATATTGGTCAGCGCTGTTACAACAGATTTACTATCGGAGAAAATAACGTGATTTCTATTCGGAGTAGTTAGGTCGTCTATTGCATGACAAATGGCTAAGGCTTCTGCAGTGAAAATGGTATTGATGTTGTAGTTTCTGAAGCTAAAAGAACTTTCTTCTGACCAGCCAGCAATTGATGTGAAAGTTTCTGATTTTGAAGCATCTGTAGCTATTATATAGTAATCATTGATTTTGAGTTTTGTGATGGTTGTTTTTAGCGGGGAATTTTTATTAATGCTGATATGACGGATCAAAAGTTGAGATTTAATCTTGCGATTCTTTTTGATAAATTTGTTTCATTTAATATCTTCCTGAGGGCAAGTAAAAGGCTCCATTTTGGTAATCCAAGAGCGATTCTTAAGGCTGTATTATAAGCTACTTCTAGAATTTTTTTTGGGGGGGGGGATCTGCTGGCGTAGTAAATAATAATATTTCCGTAGTCAAAGAGGGTTCGAATGCAAGATTGAATGAAATTAGTATAGATGTTTGGATCTTGCCCCGTAATTATGATTGGAAAGTGCTTTTAAAATATTGATTCTCTTGAAAACTTTGGTGCGAATGTATTTGAAGTGAGCTTCGAATTTTCCTGTTTTGGAGAACATGACTCCCAGAAATTTCAGCTGAGTTGACCAAGGGATGTACTTGCCTCCGATTGTTAATGAATAATTTGGTATTTCTCTTTTGCGTGATAGGTTGATTAAGTGACATTTGTCTGGGCGTATTTCCAATTTCCAATAATTGCACCATTTAGAAATTTTGCTTGGAGTGGTTTGAAGTTTCATATAAATTTTTTGAAGGTTTGGTCCGGTACAAATTATGAAAATGTCGTATACGTAAATGATAAATTTTAGTTCGTGAAGATTGGTTTCATAAATATATTTCATATACAGGGTGTTTCAGTGAACCGTTTCAGAACTTCTAAGAGGGGTAGGGTACATCCTGACGAACCAAAATCATATACCAATGGGCAGTCAGAAATTCTTTCCTGACGCGGTAGATGGCGTTGTGTGAAAATCCCGACCTTTCGTGTAGGGAATCTTCATTTCGCACAAGAACGACAAGTTAGTAGGATCGATGATTACACGATCGCAGAGTTAGCCGATATGCATTTGGCGTACGGGGCTGCAAATTGTAGTGGGCCAGCCGCACAGCGTTTGTACGCGGAACGATATCCGACGAGGCGTATCCCCAGTCATAATTTCTTTGCAAGACTGCACCAGAGGTTAGCTGAGACAGGTTCATTAGAATGAGCTGACAGGGACAGGGTAAGAACAGCACGGACTGCAGACGTCGAACAGAATGTGCTGCAGCATGTACAGGGGAATCCAAGAACGAGTACACGAAGTGTAGCAAACGCAGTCGGGATTTCCCATTGCAGCGTCTGGAGGATTCTCCGAGAAGAAGACATGCATCCGTTTCACGTGCAGCATGTCCAGACACAGCAACCGGAGGATTATGCACCTCGTATTGCTTTCGCACAGTGGTACCTTGGAAAATGTGCTACAAATCCCCTTTTTCCTGCTGAAGTGTTGTTTTCCGATGAGGCATCCTTCACAAGGGAAGGAATTTTCAACACGCATAACGACCATATCTGGGCGGTCGAGAACCCGCATGCAATACGACGTCGTGCAGCAGAGATTCGATTTTCGGTCAATGTATGGGCCGGTATTATGGGAGATCACCTTATTGGACCTTACCTGTTACCGTCTCGTCTAACCGGACCTAACTACTTGCTCTTTCTGCAGCAAGTATTGCCACAACTTTTGAGAGATGAACAGATTTCTGCATCGACGCAACAGACAATGTGGTTCCAACACGATGGAGCCCCTGCCCATTATAGGGGAGATGTTCGTAACTACCTGGATGTCACATTTGGTCAGCAGTGGATCGGACGTGGTGGTCCCGTGCGTTGGCCTGCTCGGTCACCCGACCTATCATGTCTTGATTTTTATTTCTGGGGTCATCTGAAATAGCTAGTTTATGACACCCCTGTTGACAATGTTGAGGAGCTGGTTGCAAGAATTGCAGTAGCTGCCGGAGAAATTCGAGATATGCCTGGAGTATTCCAGAATGCTCGGATGTCCATGCGTCGGAGATATGAGGCGTGCATTGTAGCCCGTGGAAGAAACTTCGAACACTTACTTTAATCCATGTATCTTTTGCTTCTTTTCATGTATTATTAAAACGATTTCTCACTTACGGTCTCTTTTCTTTACGGTGCTTCTGTGTACAACACCGCTTCAAGAAAGCATTTCCGACCCCACATTGCTATATGATTTCGAGTTGTCAGGATGTACCCTACCCCTCTTAGAAGTTCTGAAACGGTTCACTGAAACACCCTGTATAAAGTAAAAAGAAATGCTGATAGGACGCCGCCTTGTACTAAACCTCGTCTTGAAGTGTGAGCTTTGGAAATTGAATTTCTCCATTTGACTTTGATGTTTCTTTCTTTGAGAAAGTTATGGATCCATTGAGCAGTTCGACCTTTGATGTTATATTTGAAGCATTTTTCAAAAAGGCCATCAATCCAAATCGAGTCATATGCTGCGTGAATATCTAGTGATATTCCTATAATAAATTATTTTTGATGTATTGCATTTTGATTTTCTTCCTAAGCTTGAAACATGGCAGATTGTGTGTCTCTAAAGGGTAAAAATCCGACACGAGAGTCTTCAAGTGGTTCGTTAAAGATTGTGTTTTCAATAAGGTGTTGAAGTAGTATGTTTTCGAAGGTTTTTTTGCTGGAACGAAGGGGTTAAACCAATTGGTCGATATGATTTAATTTCTTCTTTGGGTTTGTTTGTCTTGTGAATAGGAGTGATGAGATGGTGGTTTTCCAACTGTCTGGGATTTCGTTGGTTTGCCAGATATGATTAAAACAATTTAGTAATTTAGAGAGGAATATTTCAAAAGAATTGCAGAAATTTTGTCTTCTTCTGGGGTTGAAGTTTTTTGTTTTATGATTGATTTTTTTAGTTCATCGAGAGAGAAATCGCTATTCAATTTCATATTTCCTTGTCCTCCGTAATCGAGGGGGATTGGTTCGTAATCGGTTGTTTTGCTGAAAAATTTTGCAAATGTTTCACTTTGTTCGTTTGCTTGAGTTATTATTTTGTTGTCAAGATTAAGTAAATTTTGTGACAGTCGAAGTGTATAGGACCTATTTGAAATATTTTGAATAGCAATTTTGTATCTTTAGAGTTCGAACAAGTTTTATCCCAATATTGTCTTGATGCATTTTTCATTTCCTATGTTGGGTCGGCCAGTTACGTGTGTTGATCATATATGTAGTTGGTATGAAACGATTTTAGGACCGACACTATTTCTTTACACTAAAAACTTTAATGAAGAACATTTGCATAAGCATTTTTAATTTGAACCGCGACATTTAATTTCTTGCTAGTTCATCAAACGAAACCGCATGGTAACTAGGCGAGGAGACTCTTTGTGTCCAACGGAAACACGCACGGCGCCTTCTCGACGGCGAAGATAGTCTGTGTTCTTTTTTAATAACCTTGTACCGTCATGTAAGAATTAGACGGACAGCTGGTTTAAAATTAAACTATTTATTTACATAAATTAAATATTTACAAGAAAATTTAAAAAGATAATTAAGGGCACAGCCATCGACAACCGAATCCTGCCTGAAGCCAAAGTAACAAATGGCAAAACAGAGACGTCTGTCTCTCGTCGAATCTCGAGTTCGAATTTCAAAATCCACGTTCCCTTCGCTCCACAGAACCGCCGCTGACAACGAGAGAGGGGGGAATGAATTTCGAGCACTCTAGAGATGTTTATGTCCTCTCCAGATCATAAACAGCCCCACACAGTTGCGAAAACCGTCTGTCATGCCGACTTGAGTCCCCCTCAGCAAAACTTGATCCCTGACATGGGATTAGGGAACCGACGGAAACTCCAGCTGTGTCTATGGATCAAATGGAACGCCGGCCGCCGATGAGAAAATACTATATTTCGGTATTTTGTGCAAACCCGCACGTGCAAAGTCTGAAGTTGTTTTGCATTTCGAAACATTCCAGCGTCCACGTGTTAGGGAAAAGGGTCGTCTAGTACCATATGGTACAACCTTGTAACGTCGTGATAAAAGAAATAGCCTTTTTTAAAGAATTAAAGAAAAATTTATTTACAATTTTGTAGCGACATCACCGTTACAACTACCTCTCATCATACGTTTTAAACATAACGGCTGAAACATGCCATTCGAACACCGCACTCAGTCCACACTTCAACGAAGCATCCAATCGACTAAAAAAGCCGTTACAAAAAAATATCTTTTCACCAACGTTATACATAAAAGAAAAAATGAACTTCCGGGAAAACCATTTAAGCTCACATAAATATGTCAAAAAAAAAGATATCCTTTCCAAGAGTATTAAGAAGTAAAAATAAACACAGGAAGTATCACAATATCTTGGAATAAGGAAAAAGAAATACTATAGAAATACATTTAAAAGATATTCCGGAAGTGTACGTTACAACTCTTCCCCCCTTAGAATAACTTTTTACCCTGTAAAAAGTTACCATAACTTTTAAAAAAAAACTAAATTCTACAAAATTTTATACAAATATTTACAAACATATATACAACTGCCAAGAGAGAGAGTGTTACCTAAAAAAAAACAATAAAAATAAACTCAAAGGACATTTTGGTAACTCGGAACAGTCGGCTAAGGCTGTCAGCATTCTGGTGTTTTCTGCCCTGACGATGGATTACCTCATAGTTCCAGGGCTGCAATGCAAGAGCCCATCCCATGAGACGTGGATTTACCCCAGAGTTCTTTTTTAACCATACTAGAGGATTATGATCAGTTTGGATAAAGAACTTGGTAGGTCCATCCAGGTAGCATCGTAGCTTCTTGACAGCAAACACAATAGCGGCACATTCTTTTTCTGTAGTTCCGTATTTTCGCTCTGCTGTTGAGAACTTTTTGCTGAGGAACAGAATAGGATGCTCCTCCCCCCTTTTCTGTCTTCTGGGATAAAACTATACCCATGCCTAAATCTGAGGCATCACATTGAACATAAAACGGGGCATTAAAGTTAGGAGCATACAGAATAGGGTTCTGAGTTAGCCTCCTCTTCAGTTCTTAAAAAGACCGTTGGCATTCATTGGTCCACTGAATTTCGGACTTCTTGACTTTTCCCTTCAGGAGTTCGGTCAAAGGAGCAACAATAACAGAAAAGTTTGGGATGTATTGGCGGTAATACCCGGCTAATCCAAGGAATGCTCGAATGTCTGTCTTGGTGGTTGGAATAGAAAATTTTTGGATAGCCTGAATTTTCAACTCATTAGGGGATCTCTCCCCCTGTCCCACATAATGTCCCAAATACATCACTTTCTCTTGGGCAAATTTGCATTTGCTACTTTTTAGACGAAGGCCCGCTTTACTTATTATCTCCAAGACACAATTCAGATGTTTAAGGTGAGAACTCCAATCCAAGGAGAATATGGCCACATCATCCAGATAGGGTACTGCGAACATGTCATACCCTCTCAAGAGCTCAGACATCATTTTGCTGAAGTAGTAAGGACCATTTTTCAGTCCAAACGGCATCCTTAATGGTCGAAACGACCCGAAACTTGTCACGAAAGTGGCATACCGTTGAGCACCTTTAGTCATAGGAATTTGCCAGTAACCTTTTGACAAATCCAGAACAGTGATGAATTTGGCATTGGAGACGGCTTCCACTCTTTCCTCGATGTTAGGGATAGGAAAATACTGAGTTTTCGTGATTTCATTCAGCTTTCGATAGTCAATGCAGGGCCTTGGGTCTTTCCCTGGTACCTCAACTAAAATCATAGGCGAAGTGAAATCACTCTCACCCACTTCAATAATTTTCATTTGGAGCATCTTTTCAATTTCGGCTTTCAAGATCTGAGATTGTCGGACCGACATTCGATATGGCTTCGCACAGATGGGCTTTATTTCAGAAAGTTCGATATCAAACTGGATACGATCTGTGAGGCCAGGCACGTTTGAGAAACAATTGGAATATTTACATATAATACAACTGAGCTGGTCAATCTGGTCTTCATCCAGTCTTCCTTTCACTTCACTGTTTCTCAATATCTCCTCGAGATAAAAAATATTGGGATAGTTTTCCACGGGCGGGAATTCTTCTTCCAACTCTGATTCTTCATCCTCACAAGTAGTGACCAGATTCATGATATCCGGCCTCTGGTAGTAAGGCTTCAATAAATTTACATGATATATTTGTAACGAATTTTTCCGGTTGGGCACGGCAACAAAGTAGTTCGTCTCCGAAATCTTGCGCCCCCAGGGGCATTCCTTCTTTAGGTTTGTACGGGCTTCACAACCCCGGGGTACCTGAGTGACCTTCCCTCCCTTTCGTTGTTCTCCTCCTCTACCCTTTGCTTTTTCTTCCTCCCTCGTTGTGGTTGCCTCTTCGGAGGTGAGGGCTCCCCTTGAGAAGCTTTTCGCCAGTCTGTGCTTTTAGCTTCTCTTGGGGATTATATCACCCACGTGTTTGCCGTGCGTGGAGACCTGTGTCTTCGGAAAGGGTGATCCTGGTGATTGAGGGACAACATAACGCCCCAATACATTGCTTCGGCTCCTGCTTCGAATAAACAGGAGATGTACTTTGGTCCCAGTACATTAATCGGCTGGTGGGTAAATCCTGCTTGGGCTAAGGACCTGCTCACCAACTAGCTCCTTAGGCAGTCATAGAGGTGAGTTGGGTCCGTATAGTCCCTGGCTAGCACCGGTGCAGCCACCTGTATCCCCTCGTTGGACTCCATGGTGGGTGGTGCCGCTGGGGACCGAACATTTATTTATCCAATATGGAAAACCTAAACTCAACTTCTCCTTCAGTGGAGCACCAAATTAATAAAAAAATTGATAACAATTTACCAGAACAAAAATTTTTCATTATAAAAAGTAACCAGGGAAATCTGAAAAATATATCTGCTATCTTACTTCATAAAACTATACTAGGAATGATTGGAGAAACGAAAAACATAAAAAAAAACCTAGCAGGAGATGTACTCGTTGAAGTATTAAATAGATCACAAGCAATAAACATCACAAAAATTAAACTCATCGGTCCAATAGAGGTCACTGTAACACCTCACAGAACTTTAAATTCATCCAGAGGTGTTATTTCTGAATCGGATCTAGTTAATGACACAGAAGAAGACATCTTGGAATCCCTATCCGAACAATATGTTATTAACGTCAAAAGAATAACAATTATAAAAAATGGTCAAAAAATACCCACTAAACACTTAATATTAACTTTCAATACACCAAGCATACCAAAACACGTTAAAATAGCCTACATTAATTGCCCAGTTAGACCTTTCATACCAAATCCTGTCCGCTGCTTTAAATGTCAAAGATTCGGCCACTCTTTCATCGCTTGCCGTGGCAAAGAGACTTGCGCAAAATGCTGTGGTACAGACCATAAGACCGATGTCTGTACTACATCATCCCTTTGCTGTGTCAATTGCAAAGGTGACCATCCAGCTTTTGCCAGGTCTTGCCCTAAATTCCAAATTGAAAAAGAAATTCAAACAATAAAAGTTCAACAAAACATTTCATTTCCGGAAGCACGAAAAATTGTTAATGATCGCACCCCAAAACCTGGAATATCATACTCTTCAATAGTAAAAAAAAACCTTCACAACTATCGGTACTCAAACCGATGTAACTATTTTTAAGCCATCTGCCCAACATAAAACTTCTATGAACCAACCTATAACGCCTCTTTTTTCTAAAGCATCCGCTACAACCTCAACAAATACAAAACACATAAATCAACCAAATCGATCCTTAAATACTTCTTTAAAAAGAGCCATATCATCTAAACAAAATACAGGGTGGTCCCGAATTCATGGTACAAACTTTAATGGTAGGTACAGGACATTGTAACAATGATTTATTGTATAGGAATGTATAGTCGCAAGTGACGCGGTGAGGCGAAAACAGGGGAAATAACGGCCGAAAGGAAAAACAAAGATTTTATTGAAAGCGTTGTTGACAAGTGTCATGTTTACAGTAATTGTTCAAAATTGCGTCCACCAGTATCGATACATGCTTGACAGCGTCGGTGGAGCGATTGGCGTACACGTTCAAAGATGCCTGGTATTTCACGCACACCTGCAGCAGCTACAGATAAGCGAGCGACGAGATCCTCATCTGAGTCAACTGGAGTCTCATAAACAAGATGCTTTAGATGTCCCCATAAAAAGTAATCGAGGCTCGATAAATCGGGAGATCGGGGTGGCCAAGGGACTGGTCCACCACGCCCAATCCATCGAGTACCAAACGTGGCATTCAGGTAATTCCGTACATCAATGCTGAAGTGTGCTGGCGCCCCATCGTGCTGAAACCACATGCGGTTACGAATGGCGATCGGAACATCATGCAGCAGTTGTGGTAACACTTCTTTCAGAAAAATAAGATAGCTTCCGCCAGTGAGCCGCGTGGGTAGTAAGTATGGGCCAATCAAAAAGTCGTTCACAATACCAGCCCACACATTAATACTGAAACGTTGTTGAAACGCATGTCGACGCGTTGCATGTGGATTATCGGTTGCCCACACATGGGAATTGTGCGCATTAAAGACACCCTCGCGTGAAAATGTCGCTTCATCTATAAATAGCACATAATCTACGAAATCCGGCTGCAACCCACATTGCTGCATCACCCACAGGCAGAAGTTCACGCGGCGAGGATAATCTGCCGGATTCAATGCTTGTACTTTCTGAAAATGGAAGGGGTGTAAGCGATTTTCGTTTAACACTCTGCATACAGTCTGATGACTCACACCTACGTCACGCGCAACAGTTCTTGTGCTTGACTCGGGTCTATCAGCCACAATGTTCAAGATGCTTTCTTCCAGCCTTGGAGTGCGTACAGCTCTTACTCGACCAGCGCCATGTCTGTTGACGTTGAACGCACCTGTTTCACAAAGTTGACGATGTAACCGTTGAAAAATTCTATGATCCGGCATTCGTCGATCAGGATACTCCGCGCGATACATTCGTAACGCAGCTCTGCCGTTACCATTTGCACGGCCGTACATGTAATGCATGTCTGCTTTTTCTGCATACGTAAAGTCACCCATCGTCTACGGCAGCACAATTGTGAATGGCGCTTTTCCCTACTGCGATGCATCATGTTCAACAGCGGCTAGACATCTACTGCCCTCTACCGGCAATGATACCAACCGATCACTCCATTTCTCTTTCCTTTTATTTCCCCTGTTTACGCCTCACCGCGTCACTTGCGACTATACATTCCTATACAATAAATCATTGTTACAATGTCCTGTACCTACCATTAAAGTTTGTACCATGAATTCGGGACCACCCTGTATTATTAAAATAGCAAAAAGTTCTTCTCAAACCTCTCTACAACCTGACGTTTCATCCAGAAATATGATAACTAATCCTTCTACCAGTGACCTCATTAATCTTTATAATACTGAAAGCGACATTTCATCTGTAGAAGATGAGGACTTGGAGACTTCGCCACTGAAGCCCAAGAAGGATCCTCGGCAAGACAAACATCGTCCTAGGACGAGAAATCACAAGTAGTTTTTCCTTTTCCTTTATACTTTATTTTTATGGCTTCATTCCTTTCCTGGAACTGCCGTGGTTTTCGTCAAAAAATTGATGATGTCAAAGACATCATAAACAACCACAAGCCAGCTGCAATCGCCCTCCAGGAGACCTTTTTAAGAAGCAATGATTCCACCAACATTCACTATTTCACTACATTCAGAAAAGATTACGATGATGGCCATAGAGCATGTGGAGGTGTTGCATTGCTTACCTCCCATGACTTTCCAGTAACTCAAATTAACTTAAAAACAAATCTGCAAGCTCTTGCTGTAAGACTTCACGTAAATATTTTAATAACAATATGCAATTTATACTTACCTCCTAACACCCGTATTGCCACTTCTGACTTAAATAATTTAATAGATCAACTTCCACAACCATTCATTATACTTGGTGACCTAAATGGTCATCATATTCTCTGGGGCAATTCAGAGATTAATCGTAGAGGCAAACAAATTGACAAACTCGTAACGGACAATGATTTATGTATAATGAATAACGGCCAACCTACTTATTTTCACTCACCTTCACTTACTTATCATTCAATAGATCTGGCAATCTGCACTCCTTCAATTTTACCATTTTGGACCTTCTCTGTGGATTCTTACCTTTACAATAGTGACCATTATCCTATAAAACTGAAATATGCAAGCCAATACCAACCTCCCTATGTCAGCCAAATTAACTATATATATGAAACTGCCAACTGGCCACTCTTTACTAGTCTCGCAGATATTTCTAACACAATAGAAACTGGTGACATCGATGAAGTCACTTCAAAAATAACCGATATAATTATAACAAGTGCTGACGCTTCCATTAAAAAAGTCATTAATGCGCCTAAAAAGCAGAAGAAACCTTGGTGGAATGAGGATTGTAGCGATGCTTATCGGAAGCAGAGGAAAGCTTGGAATATCTTTAATAGATATCCAACTATTGAAAACTATATAATTTATAAAAAAACAAAAGCGGCATTTCGAAAAATACAACGACTTAGTAAAAGGGATTCTTGGATTAATTATGTCAATAGTATTAATAGTAAAGTCACAAGCAAACAATTATGGAACAGGATCAAAAGAATTTCCGGTGTTTACCCCAATAGACAAATTCCTATTCTAGAACATAATAACCAAATACTATCGGCACCCAAAGACATAGCAAACACAATAGGTTCATGCCTTTCCGAAATATCCAGCTCCAATAACTACTCTGAAAGTTTTAAAAAGATTAAAATTGCATCTGAAAAGAATAAAGTTAATTTCAGTTCAAACCGTATATTATCATATAATTGTGATTTTACTTTTTCCGAATTGACAAAGGCTTTATCCTTAGTTCACAAATCAACTCCTGGGCCAGATAATATTAGTTATATCATGCTTAAACATTTATCAAATAGTTCTCTAAATAACCTCTTGAAATTTTACAACAGAATTTGGACCGAGCACACTTTTCCGCAGTCATGGAGGTATGCTAATATAATTCCCATATTGAAACCAAATAAAGACTCCAGGAATCCTTCGAACTACCGTCCAATAGCCCTGACAAGCTGCCTATGCAAAATTTTAGAAAAGATGGTCAACGCGAGATTAATTTATATTTTAGAAAAAGAAAAATGTCTCTCTCCACTTCAAAGTGGTTTTAGAAAATGTCGATCCACTATTGACAACTTAGTAGCTCTCGAGACCGAAATACGTAACGCTTTTGTGCAAAATAAGCATCTCGTCTCGATTTTTTTCGATATTGAAAAGGCCTATGACCGAACATGGAGACATGGGATTTTAAGGGATATTTTTAATAATGACATAAGAGGAAATCTGCCTATTTTTATACAAAATTTTTTAGAGAAAAGATATTTCAAGGTTAGAATTGGATCTATTTTCTCAGATATTTTTATTCAAGAGGAGGGAGAGTGCCACAGGGCAGTGTTTTAAGTGTTACTTTATTTATTTTAAAAATTAACAATATTGTTTCTCAATTGCCTCCATCAGTAAAAGGTCTTATTTACGTTGTCGATCTTCAAATTTCATGCGCAGCTAAAGACATTCGTTTGATAGAGAGACAACTACAACAGGCAGTCAATAAAATCACTAATTGGACAAATGAAAATGGTTTCAGTTTTTCACCATCGAAAACTGCGTGCGTTCATTTCTGCAGAAAACGAAATCTTCATCTTGACCCTGAAATATTCTTCAAAGATATTTTAATTAATGTTGTGGACAATTTTAAATTTTTAGGTATCATATTTGACAAGAAGTTGACTTTTCAACCGCATATTTTAAATCTACGCAAACGTTGCGAAAAGGCTCTTAACATCTTACGAGTTTTAGCAAAATTATCATGGGGATCCGATCGAACTTGCCTTTTAAAAATATATAGAGCATTAATACGATCAAAATTAGATTACGGCTGCGTGGTGTATGGTTCAGCTAGAAAATCTACTCTTCAAACCCTGAACACTATTCACCACGCAGCTTTACGTTTATGTTTTGGTGCCTTCAGGACTTCACCCGTAAGCAGCTTATATGTGGACAATTTTGAACCTTCTCTGGACTTGAGGCGACATTTGTTGTCCTTAGAGTATTATTTTAGAATTTCCTCAATCCCTCATCACAAATTGCATACCATTCATCACAGTCCGTATTTAAAACGCCTCTATCAAGCTAAAACATCCTTCATCCCTACATTTCACTTAAGAATGCTAGATTTGATGAACGGATCCGAACTTTGTTCACTTGACGTCACCCAGAAAAAACTTTATGATTTCTCTCCTTGGTTTAATCATTATTTTGAATTTCAAAACCCGTTTCAAAATTTTTATAAAGCAGATACCTCGGATATTATCTACAAGCAACTTTTTCAAAAATATATAGAAAATACTCTAATTTTATTCAAGTTTATACGGACGGATCTAAAAAGGCAAACTACGTTGGAGCTGCGTTCACTATTAATCACTCTGTTCACACTTTTAAACTTCATTCTTCATGTTCTGTTTTTACTTCTGAAATCATGGCCATATATAAAGCATTGGAATATATATCTGATCATTGTCATAAAAACTGTATCATTTTCACTGATTCATTAAGCGTTTTACAATCATTGAAACATCCTGATCATGACAGTCATCCCATTGTTTTAGAGTCATTAAAAAGAATTTATCATCTCTCATCCAAAAATTTTAACTTAATATTTTGCTGGATTCCATCTCATGTTGGGATAGCAGGAAATGAGACTGTCGACAAAGCTGCTAAATCGGCCGTAAATAATATTAACCATACCATCGCTTATCGTGACATAAAATCTTGCATTTATAAATTTTTAGAGGAAAAATGGCAGAACGATTGGGACGAACAAACCGAGAACAAACTTCATGCTATTAAACCAAATATATCGGAATGGAAATCGCTACCTATAAGAAGACAAAATGTTATATTGACACGCCTCCGTATTGGACATACTTGTATAACCCACAGACACCTCCTC
Source organism: Metellina segmentata (assembly GCA_947359465.1). Taxonomy (NCBI): domain Eukaryota; kingdom Metazoa; phylum Arthropoda; class Arachnida; order Araneae; family Tetragnathidae; genus Metellina; species Metellina segmentata. The sequence goes on along the minus strand of OX375875.1, from coordinate 27,606,393 downwards.
CTTGGAGAAGATCATCCTATTTGTAATCATTGTATTTGTCCACTAACGGTAAAACATATTTTAATAGAATGTTCTCATTTTAATTATCAACGTCTTAAATATTTTAATTCTTATACCTTGGCTTTAGAAGACATGGTTGGGGAGAATCCTCATCCAAATATTTTTAGCTTTTTACATGACATTGGTTTTATTCATCACATATAATTTTATGTAGCATTCATTCATTATGTTTTGACTCATTTCACATTATTATTATATTATATATTTGGTTTTTTTTTTAATCTTGAGTTTGGCATAATATGTCCCATGAGGACTCAATGCCACAAAACCATATCCAATCCGAAATCTTGCTTTCAATGGTCCCAGGACCATGCCATTGAACCGCTAACTTATTTCCAGGTGAGGGTGCCAGTACCAGTACTTTATCTCCAACATTGAATTCACGTTTCACGGTATTTTTGTCGTACCATTTTTTTCTTTTCTTGGCAGCTTCCTCCATATTATCAATGGCTAGGCTGCGACATTTTTCCAATCTTCTCAGAAGATTGAGGATATATTCAACAACTGAAGAATTTCCTACTTCCGGCTGTAACCAGTTTTCATACAGAAGAGTGACGGGAGTCCGCAAGTTTTTTCCATGAACCAATTCAGCTGGACTGAATCCGGTGGATTCATGAGTAACTGTCCTTAAGGCGAACAAGACTGCATGGACATGCTTCTCCCAATCTGGTCCTTCTTCGGTACACAAAACTCAAAATCCGTTTCAGGGTACGATGAAACCTTTCTACCGGATTGCTCTGGGGATGATACACAGAGCTAAGTACCACCTTGATGCCGAAACGTTCAAAAAATTCCGATGTGAGTTCGCTCATAAACGAGGTTCCCTGGTCGTGTTGAATCTCCTTAGGAAAACCCATTCGACTAAAAATCTGAAGGAGAGCATTAATTACGGATCTAGATGTTATGTTTGGAACTGCCACAGCATCTGGGTACTTCGACGACATACACATTGCCGTAATCAGGTATCTTTGGCCTGAGTCCGTCACGGGCAAAGGTCCTACAGCGTCAATATTAATACGGGAAAAAACTTCAGTAATCACTGGAACTAGAGTCATGGGCGCTTTTTTCTTGTCCCTTGCCTTTCCAGCTCTCTGGCAGGAATCGCAAGCCTTCACGAAGTCCTCTGCTTCTTTGTAACAGTTTTTCCAGAAAAAGTACTTGGTCGTTCTGTCTTTGGTCTTGGTGGTCCCAAGATGACCTGACGTGCCTTCATGACACAATTTCAGTATCTTTTCTCGATACTCTATGGGCACGACGATGAGCTTCCTTTCGATACCACTCTTGTCCTTCTTGATCTTTACCAAAAGTAGGCCCTTCTCCAGTTCAAAATCTTTAGGAGGGTTTCCATTTTGGATTTGTTTTACTTGAGAGCTCATCTCTTCATCTTCACCTTGAGCCTTGATTAACTGCTCAGTGTCCACTTTTAACAATTCAGTGATATCTTGATCTTCTGCCACATGAGTGAACTCGTCACTTACTTCCCCTGCTTCCATTTCATTTTTTTCCAATGTAATGAATTCTTCGGCTGGGATAGGGTTTTCGGATTCTTTAATTAAAGATTGAGAGAGAGAGAGAGAGAGAGAGAGAGAGAGAGAGAGATTCTTCCCTTTCTTTCACTTTTTTCTGATGCCTTGTCAGTACTGCATTTATTTGATCCACAGATTGACAATCTTCCCTTTTTAACAAGGCAGCAGTCCGATTCCCTAAAAGATATCGTCCGCGGTCTAGTTCATCTGGAATCACAGCAGCTTTAGTGAGTGTTTTTCCCAATTCACACTCTACCAAAACTTCGGCAAGAGGTAAACAAGTTGAGCTGGAGTCCAAAGGTTGCTGTACCCAAACATGTTCACCAGTCATGTCAGCTAAATTCACCAATTTCCGACACACAATGTCAATGGTCGCTCCGGTGTCTCTTAGTAGATTTATATCCTGACCGTTTATTTTTCCTTTCATGATATACGGTTCCAGGTACTTCTCAGGTTCTTTGTACGAAATGTAATTTACAGTTTCCGAAGGTTTTTTCAGCTTTGGACAATTTGGTCGGATATGACCAGGCTGATTGCAATGAAAACACCGCATCTGTCTCCTGCGGTCGAATTCCGGATTTGGGTCTTGTTCGGAAAATCTTCGTTCTATCTTAACCCCTTTACCATTTATGGTATCACTTCTCCTTGGTGGATTATCGGTCTTTTCAAACTTGTTTTGAACTCGACCCTCGAACTTGTCTTTCGCAAAGACAGGGTATCGTTTCACAGTTCGTCTAACGATTTCAAACTTCTCCAACAGTTCCACCAAATCTGTAGGGGGAGTTTATTTCTGTCCATTCTCTGAGATACAGATCTTTGAATTAGGATGGTGTTTTTTTCTTCATCTGATCTGTGATGATCAAATCTCTCAGTTTTTCAAAAGTGAGGACCTGACAACCTGCAATCCATGTATCGAAATAAGTAGACAATTCATGATAGAAATCCCTCCAGTTCCGATCAACTGCTTTATGGTGTGAACTAAATAACTGTCGAAATCTTTCTGGTGTTAGTTTGAACCTTTTTAACAGAATATTTTTGATGTGATCATAATTTGTAGCTAGGTCAGCTGGTTCACGGGCTATTATATGAGCAATCTCTTGGGGGATCAAACTTAATAGATGAGATACCCACATTTCTTTTCCCAGCGACAGCAAAGTTGCCTGTCGCTCGAACAAGATTAAATAAAGACTCATATCATCTTTCATGTCGTATTTCGGAAGGATCTTGGTCAAGTCTCGATTCGATGGTCTAGGATTATCAACTGCACTTTGCTGGGTTTGACTAGTTGCTTCTATTCTCAATTTTTCCAACTCATACTCTCGTTCTTTCTGCTTTTCTTCAAGGGCTTCAATTCTCCGCTTTTCTTCAAGGGCTTCAATTCTCCGCTTTTCTTCAAGGTCTTCAATTCTCCGCTTTTCTTCTTCAATTCTCCGCTTTTCTTCAAGGGCTTCATTTGTCTTTCGAGTTTCTATAATTCTACCAAAAAGTGCTTTGGTGAATTCCTCATCATATCCCTCACTTGAAGTAATAAGATCCACTAATTGTTTTATGGATTTTTCTACGGTGATTTCTAAATCTATCTCCTCCACCAATTTGATCAAGTCCTCTTTCTTTCCCTTAACTAAATAAGTCATGATTAAATTCTAAACAGTGAACCGGAGCTGATGTTTAATCGATGTGATCGTATAGATTCAGTACATGTCTTAATTTATGGTCGCAATTAACTTGCTAAGATCTTCAGCTCCGACTCATGACTAATGAAGCATGACGACAACAATCACTAGATTTAAACTTAATATTTATTTAAATTAAGGGAATTATACAATTAACAAGAGGGACGGAACAGAATTCATGAAGGGAGGAACGAAGGCTGACTTACCCTTGTAACGAGTCCTCGTGCGAGTGCCCACGCTTAGCACCCCTTTAGGAAGCGCTTCTGTCTGAAAGTGCCCCCTTTTCTCGGTTACTTCTCCCTGTCTGCTGGAATGTTTATTAACTCCCTGCGACTGGTCGTGTCAGTCCTTTCATGTAAAACCGTGCACACGTGAAATTGGGAGAACATTCGTCAGCTCTCCTTCATTCCTCCCCCCTTACAAAAAATTTTAGCATACAATGCGAAAATTACAAGTCTTCGATAATAAGTAGGTAAACAGTTGTCTGGAGTAAATAAAACAGCCAATCCAAAGTCTAACATGAACGTCTGTTAGGTGTGGGAAAAGAATTTTAAGACATCCTTTACCTGGATCAGAGTCTGGTCATATTAGTGACACCGCCGTTCACTTGAAACAGACACGATGCGGAGGGGGCCCGGAGCCTCGATGAAAGAACCATCAGGACGATGATGTAGGTATGCAAGAGTATCTGGGGTTCACACTATCACCATCACGTTAGGACGTAGAAGCTGTTGTGCATCTAGGCAATAGAGTCGAGCGGGATAAATCAGTTTCAGGATCGATGAAGGAAACCACTGTGTCTTCTCGCACGATTATCTTGACGCAACCAGGCTAGAGAAACGAGCGTTATACACCTCAGGAAAGAGGGCCATGCCGGATCACATACTTTCAAAGGGACAGCATCACCACACCCTTGGGTGTAAGGTTAAGGGGAGGATTACCTCTTCCCCACTCGTCTGCTGGTTTTCTCAACACGTGAGTTCGGCTCGTCACTAAGCCATTTGAAGTAGTTGCAATCAGACTTCCAGTCTGAAGTTTGGCATTGTTCATGACTGTAAAGAGAACTTAAAACAAACATTAACAAATTCTTAGCTTTCTGCTATTCCTTTATTTTCTTAATTTTGTAATTGGCATTCACATATTACGAGAAAATTTCACATTTCTTATCGAGTACAGGGCAAGCCAAACCTTCTTCCCAACTGTGTTCCATAACTAAGAAAGTGTTGTTGTCATCAGCTTATACAAATTAAAATTTGATAAATGCAAATAAACTGTTGAACAATTAAATAACACTTGAAAAGAAAAACGCTTGGTATGGAATGAGATCATTAAACTGTTCATGTGTTTATACAGTCGTGATGCAATAATTGTTTACATCTCCATAGTACAATAGCTTACATAATGTCTCAATAGTGTTTAATCAAAAATTATAACCCATTAAGCAACCAAAAAATAAAATACTAATTACTATTACGGTAGACATGTAAAATGCTGGACATTTAGAAATTCTAACCCAAACATGTGGTTAACAGGGGAAGGTGACAATGTAAGTTAAAGTTACAACATAAACACAGTATTAGTTTTTTTTTCCTCTGTCTCGCTGACCACCCTGGAATCCGAACCGGAATTAGACTCCACAACACTCATCGAGACAGAAATAAAATTTATTCATCTAAAATTGAATTTTGCGTGACTTTATTAATAATTTAGCGAGCGTAAGTTATATCTAGGCTCCGATCCCTGTGTATAACATTATTGCCATCATTCTCCGAAATTTCTTTGTCCATGTCAACATCCTCATTAGAATTCGTCAAATGCAAGTAACTGAAACGCTGCGTGTAGGGAATCATGCGGTTAACATGCACATTGAGTGTTTTTCTCGCATTTTCTGCATGCCGCACCCTATAATTGACTCTTGAAAATCTCTCTAATACCCTAAATGGACCTTGGTATTTGTTTTTGAGTTTGTTTGAAACCTCTGATTTTAAATTAGGATTTCGCACGAAACAAAGCGACCCCACAGGATAATCGAATTGTTCATCTCTTTTGTTAATCCTACTGCGTTTTATGTTTTTATCTTCATGGCTCCTGAGATTAATCAAAACCTTCTCAAAAACTTCATCTAGTGATTGAACCATCTGTTGTACATAGTCTGTGTGAACTTTGATACTTCCGTTATACGTGCAGAGCAGTTGTCGGGTTTGCACTCAGTACCCCGTGGCTCCAACAAGACTACTGTTCGTTTAGCACCCGGAACCTGGCAACGCTGTGATTAAAAAGAAATATGTAAAAAGAGAAGAAGACGAAAGAGTTTGGCGGTAGAAGCGAGCTATGAGAGAACCGGGGGTTCTCAGGACTGATTAATTGTAATCATGTTAAACTAATTATTTGTTTTTATCTTTTAGATCTTTATGTCTGTCCAGTCCCGTGCTGTTTTGTTTCAATAAACTTGTTGATTCATAAGAAAAGTCTCCGAGTGTTTCCACTTGAATTTCCCACATCGAACCAGCTTTACCCAAGCATGATAATTGGCGCACCCAGACAGGATTAGTGGATCCGTGGAGACCGTATGGAATCACTTTGGGAAACAAATGCAACTTACTTGAGCATAATATAGTGCTGCAACTACCCTGGTGAGTCAGAAATTTTGTTTATTAAGAGCCAGTTTGAAGAACTTTAAAATTTCATAACATGGGGGAAAACAAGTTTCAGAGAAAAACACTTGTTCGTTAAAAATAAATAGTATATGTCGGTACAGTTTTCTATGATGGTTAGAAATAAGGATATTTTTGATAGGTTGTGTTAAAATAAATACTGTTTCCAGATTGTTTATGTATGTATATGGAGAAGGTATTTTTTGTTTTGATTTAATAAGGTTTACGAGTAAAACAAAAGTGTCAAGAAATTGTTGTGAAGATTGAAATTATCGAGAGCATATATTCTTGTTTGTATCAGTGGTATTCAGTTTTCATTTCGGGAAATTATTATTATTTTTCTTTTCTGTGTATGGATTTCATGTTATAATCGGTATTTTGGTTTGGGATTGTGAGGGATTTGAATTGGAAGTAATAATAATAAGAAGAAGAAATCATATGATTGAAATTCATAAATTATGAGTAGAAATATCTTAAGTGTCATTGATGATACGAAAAAGAAAGTGCATTTTATTTATTAGAAGAATGAGAATTGTTGATTTTAGCTTTGCGTATTATGGTTTCGAAAGCGGAAGTAAATTTTGATGAATGTTTCTTTCTTTATGATTTATTACAATAACCTTGAATGTTTTTTCTCTCTCGTCGTTTTCCATGTTGGAAAATAAAGTGATTCTCATAAAATATGTTAGAAAAGTTGATAACATTTATTTTGTTTTAAAAGAAATAGTGATATATTGGAAAGTAGCTGTGGGTATTATTTTTCTTGATTTGGATACATGTGAATTAAAAGTTATTTGTTCTTGGAATTTATTTATGGATTGATACCATATTTTTTGAATCTTATGAAAGTAATATTGTTTGAGTAGTGAGACTTTTGCTTTTGATTTAAAAGTTTTACTCGAATTAACTGATGTAACTATAATTCAAACCATTTAATAATAAGCAATAATCGTGTGTTTGGTTTGAAATAGAATTACTTAAGAATTAAGTATGGCATTTTTGGGCAGAGGAAAAAAGTGCGACTTAATTGTTTTGGCAACTGAATTAGGGGAACGGATACCTCCAAATGCTATTGTAGTCAGTTTGAAATCATTAATAACCAAATCCCCAAATTACGATGAAACGGTAGTTAGTGAATTGCTTACTTCGATCATAACTGAGCGACTTGAGCGAGAAAAAGCAGAGGCCGATGAAAAAGAGAGACAGTTCCGTAAATTAGAAAGACGAGAAAAAGCAGAGGCCGATGAAAAAGAGAGACAGTTCCGTGAATTAGAAAGACGAGAGAAAGCAGAAGCCGATGAAAAAGAGAGACAGTTCCGTGAATTAGAAAGACGAGAGAAAGCAGAAGCCGATGAAAAAGACAGACATTTCCGTGAATTGGAAAGACGAGAGAAAGCAGAAGCCGATGAAAAGGAAAGAAAATTACGTGAATTGGAATTGCGAGCGAAAGCAGAAGCTGATGAAAAAGAAATAAAGTTACGAGAGCTAGAATTGAAAATTGTTGAGGCTAAAAACAAAACTAGTGCTGCTACTCCAGTATCGAGCGATGTTGAAAGATAAAACTGGAAACGACTTTTTAGGATATTTAAACTTAATGAAAGGAGTAATTTTGAATCCACCGGAAAAAGCAGAAGAATGGCCTTTCTTTTTTCATCACGCGGAACGAATGTTCCAACTGTACGAAATTCCGGAAGAATACAAAGGCAAAATTACTATACACTGTTTAAAGGGTCATGCTAAAGGATTAAACGCTCTACTAACTGACGAAGATTTCGATAACTATCAAAAAATTAAAGAATTCATTCTAAAAGAACATCGAATCACTCCACTACAACATAAAAAGAACTTTGATTTGTGTTTCAAATCTCACAGTGAGAGCTATGCGCAATATGCATCTCGAGTAGAAGCTTCATTAGAATTATATTTAAAATCACGAGAAGTTGAAACTTTTGAAGGAATTAGAGAACTGATTATATCGGATAAAATTAAAGATCATTTACATCCAAACGTAAAATCCCATATATTACTGAAAGAAACTGGAAAATGGCTACCTGTGTCTGAATTAGTACAGGAAATAGATAACTTCATGGTGTCGGTTCCGAAAGTAACAGATAACTTGTATCCATCTGTAGGTAAATCGTCAAATAGGAAGTATGAATCGAGTCAGTCAGACTTCATACGGAAGAAACCTACTAATTTTCAGGATGTTACACCGAAAAGAAATTTTAACAGTTTGAGGGAACAAGGAACCACCGGTAGAAAAGTTGATCTTTCGAACAATGGAATGGACAATAGGAAAATCTTTAAATGTTTCAAATGTAAGGAAGAAGGACACTTGATGAGATTTTGTCCGAAAGGAGGTGCAATGCCTCAGACGACCCAACGGCCTATGGAAAATAAACAGGAGAAAAGGGGTCTGAATAAAATATGTATTAATATGAGTAATACGATTTTGGGAAGACGAATTCCAGTAACGGATACCGAAGGTGAACTGCCACGTGTTGAGTTAGGAATCGGAGTTAATCGATTTAAAGGTGTCATCGATAGTGGTGCCGAAATTACAGTACTGCGGAAGTCAGTGGTACCGGAACAATACCTTCAGTCCTGTGGGACAATATATTTGAGACCTGCAATCGGACAACCTGTGGAGGCTCAGTTAGGAGCTGTTCCTTTGAGTCTATGGCCAGATGAAGAAGGTATCATGCCATATGTTGAGGTGGAATGTGCTATTGTGGAAGGCTTGCATGAAGAAGCTTTGATAACCCCCAGTGTTTTTCAGCTCTTAGTGGACCAGAATCAGAGGTACCTGGGAGATGAAGGGGTGGTATCTGAACAAAAGCTTGGGGAGAAATCCATGATGAATGTGGAGGGAAGGACCGTAGTCGAAGAAGTGGAGTCGGGTCCAGTGCTTGCTATTCCAACACCATTAGAGGAAGACGCTTCGCTCGAGGAAATGGCTGAATCGGGAAATATGATTTCGCCCGAAGAAAGGGTTGAACCGGTAAAGAAAGACTCAACAGAGGCAATGGCTGATCCAGATGAGAAAGTGGCTGAACGTGAAGAGGCGGAAGAGCAATTTCCACCACTGTCGCAATCTCAGAAGCTAAGAAGAGAACAACTAAAATGTCCAACATTAGCAACTTGCTTAACAGATGCAAGACACGGGAAAAATAATTATTGGCTGGAAGGTGATTTGTTGTATCACAGAGGTAAAGTTGGAGGACAGGAATATGTTCAATTGGTAGTACCGGAATGTAGAAGAAAAGAAATTATGAAGCTGGCACATGAAACTCCAACAGGTGGACATTTAGCCACAAAGAAAACAAGAGATCGAATAGCTATGTCATTTTGGTGGAATGGTATGCCAAAGGAAGTGAAGAAGCTATGTGAATCGTGTCATGAGTGTCAATTAAGACGAAGAGTTAAGATTAAAGACAGAACTCCAATCGAAGCTGTAGGTAGGCCGGAACTACCATTTCAAGTAGTAAATGCCGATATTTTGGGACCAATTGAACCAAAATCATCAAGGGGGCATCAGTACGTTCTATGTGTGATGGATCAACATAGTAGATGGCCTGAAGCAATTCCTATTAAATCATTAACCGCAAAGGCTACATGTGAGGCTTTCCTGGAAATTTTCATGCGAACTGGGATTCCAAGAACTATTGCGATGGACAATGGAACTAACTTTGCAGCGAAATTAACGAAAGAATTTCTCAAACGTTTGGGATCTGTCCCAAGATTTTCAACTCCAGGCTATCCTCAATCGAATGGACTAGTAGAGAGATGGGTAGGAACTATAAAGTCAATGTTGCATCACGCAATAAATTCGCAAGGTAGAGGTTGGGACAAACAACTTCCATTTTTACTGTGGGCATATCGAGAAGTGCCAAACGAAACAACAGGTGTTGCTCCATTTCTGTTAGTACATGGACGACCACCTGTAGGTCCATTAGCTATACTGAAGACCAGTTGGGAAGATGACGTTACGTTACCGCAAGGTATTGGAGAATCGGTAACAGACTATTTGCAAAAATTACGCCAAAGTCTGGAAAGTGATACAGAATTTGCTAATAACATGACTAAGAATAAACAAGAAAGGTACGTTCATTACCATAATTTAAGATCAAGACATACAGAATTTTCGATAGGTGATGAAGTTATTGTCCTAGTTCCAGACTCAACGAATAAGTTATGTGCCAAATGGAAGGGTCCAGGAGAAATAGTTGGAAAGAAACCACCTCATTCATATACTGTTAAGTTACCGGATGGCAGTGTAAGACACTTACACCAAAATAAACTTAGGAAGTACATACAGCCTATAAGAACTATCGGAATCATTTACGAGACAGACCAAGAGTTTGGTGATATTGATCATGTACCTATAGAGAAGGGTAGAAATCTCGAGGAGGATTTCGAGAAGCTCGAGGGAACAGATAACTGGAGAAATTTATCTCCAAAGCAGAAGAGTGAGCTGTTCCAGATAGTGCAAAAATATCATTCGACATTTAATGGAGAACTGAAGAGAGCAAAGGTGGGCTCGCATGAAATCAGACTTAAAGCGGGTGTTGAGAGAAAACAACCCCATATCTACAGAGTTCCTGAATCGTTAAAACCAGAAGTTGAGAAACAAATAACTGAATTGCTAAAGAAAGATCTGATTGAACCATCTATAGCAGAAATTGTATATCCATTGGTTTGTGTATCAAAGAAAGATGGAACTATTCGTTTGTGTTGTGATTATCGAGGATTGAACGCGGAAAGTTCCATAGCTCCCTTTCCTATGCAGAACTCTGAACAACTCAGATTTAAAGCTGGTGCTGCCAAATATTTGACTACACTGGACATTCTGAAGGGATATTGGGAAATCCCGTTAACAGAGAACAGTCGTGAACTGACCAGTTTTGTGTCTCCAAAGGGACAATATCAGTGGAAAGTAATGCCCTTTGGGTTGTCAGGTGCCCCAGCAACTTTTCAAAGGATCATGAATCAGATATTACGACCATATAATGAGTTTGCAGAAAGCTTCCTGGATGATATTATTATATACTCCTCAAGTTGGAAAGAACATTTGAGACACTTAAGATCAATTTTGGAACTTTTGCAGGAGTGTAACTTTTCTGCTAATTTAAGTAAATGCTCTTTTGCCAAAGCCAAGGTAAAATATTTAGGTCATGTAGTTGGATCAGGAGAACATGGTCCAGACCCGGATAAAATTGCATCTATAAAAAATTTCAAATCTCCAAAGACAAAGAAATCTTTAAGATCTGCTTTGGGTTTATTTAACTATTATCAAGAATATGTCCCTAACTATGCTAACATTGCTAAACCATTGACAGATTTGACTAGGAAAGCTATTCCTAATGAAATACCATGGTCAGAGGAAGCTGATAAAGCTTTTAAACATCTCAAAGAGAGCTTATGCAGAGTGACATCTTTGTATACACCGGATTTGTCAAAAACTTTTGAACTACATACAGATGCATCAGTGACTGGAATAGGAGCGTGTTTGATGCAGCGAGACAGTGAAGGGAATCCAAAACCTATCACATTTTCTAGCCAGAAGTTATCGCCTGCTCAAACCAAATGGAGTACTATCGAACGGGAAGCATATGCAGTGATCTGGGCTCTAGGAAAATTCGAGGTATGGACTTATGGAAACCAGATACTGTTGTTTACAGATCACAACCCTTTGAAATTTCTAACCGAGGGCATTCCCAAGAATGCTAGACTTCAAAGGTGGTCCTTAGCTCTCTCTCGTTATCAAGTAAATATCGCTCATAAGCCAGGTAACAAAAATGTAATAGCTGATGCATTATCAAGAATTTATGAATAAGAGTAAAATTGAAAATTATAATTTCACTTTGTACAGTAGTATGTATATACGTTTATTTGGATAACTTATCATTTTATGTGTGTTAATAAGAGAATATTTCAGTATGCTTATTTTCTATTTTGAATATTAAGATTTTTACACAAAATGAAATTTGAACTAAGCTTGGTGATGTGAGCTCTAGCATGTGAGCAGAGTCGAGTGGGACATAGACATATACACACTCTGGCTCTTGATAACTTTCATAGATCTAAGGACTTTTCAGAATAGATTCTTAGGGCTGACTCACCAGGTAAGAGGTTTGATATCTCTTCTGTCATCTTTAGGACATTATTTCAAACTTAAGTAGTTTCCATCTGCGGGACAAGGTCCAGCATTGGAAACTGGAGGGAAGGTGTGAACTTTGATACTTCCGTTATACGTGCAGAGCAGTTGTCGGGTTTGCACTCAGTACCCCGTGGCTCCAACAAGACTACTGTTCGTTTAGCACCCGGAACCTGGCAACGCTGTGATTAAAAAGAAATATGTAAAAAGAGAAGAAGACGAAAGAGTTTGGCGGTAGAAGCGAGCTATGAGAGAACCGGGGGTTCTCAGGACTGATTAATTGTAATCATGTTAAACTAATTATTTGTTTTTATCTTTTAGATCTTTATGTCTGTCCAGTCCCGTGCTGTTTTGTTTCAATAAACTTGTTGATTCATAAGAAAAGTCTCCGAGTGTTTCCACTTGAATTTCCCACATCGAACCAGCTTTACCCAAGCATGATAGTCTGATTGAAACTGTCCTTGTATTTTACCGCATAAACTATAGGGTAGTCTAATATCTCTGACATGTTCCAAAAAGAATGGTGAGGTATGAGTAGTCTCATGAATGGCAGAATTTAATGCCAGCATAGTATGTGTTAATTTCGTATCCCAATCATCTACATTATTACAGGCCGCGGCCAAAATATTAGCTATTGACTGATTAGGCTTTTCTACACGACCGTTAACATGAGCTGAATAAGCTGAAATATGTCGTTTCTCAATACCATGAACTCTACAAAATTCTGAAAATTCTGCGCTTTTAAAATATGTTGCATTGTCGGTAATCAGGGTTTGTGGACAACCTCTGTGAACTATGTAGTTATCAAAGAACGCCCTTGATACAGATTGTGACTTGAGATCCGTCATTGGTACAAGGTGAATGTATTTGGAGAAAGCATCAATCATGGATAAAACATAGCGATTCCCTGCCCCAGTGGTCTTTAATGGTCCGAATACGTCCACGTGACAACGTTCTCCTGGTAATACACTCTGATCTACGGGTTCATTGGGCGCCATGCTAGTTTTAAAGGCACTACGACGTGAAAGACAAGTGGTGCAAGAGCGTACAAAATTCTTGGTATCCTTATACATATCAGGCCAGAAAAAACTTTCGGCCAACCTATTGTACGTCTTAAAAAAACGAAGATGTCCACCTATTTCTGAATGAATTGATGTTAGGACTTTACCTTTTAAACAATGCGGCACGCACACTTGTGTCCGAACATCTTTTCTGGGAGATTTGCTGTTCCGCTTAGAAACATGAATTAACACGCCTTTATCATCCAGAAGATAATTATCTGATTGTGAATCTGTGCCAGAAGCATTCAACTTGTCAATAATGGCCTTCAATTTGTAATCCTCGTTTTGCATTTTTAACAGTTCCTCTGCATCTGGGAAAACGACTGTTATTGAATTAATGCAACGAGACAAATGATCAGCGACTGAGTTCAATGCCCCTTTCATATAACAAATTTCGTAATTAAACTCTTCTAGAGCCAATTTCCAGCGTAAGACTTTGGAAGATGGGTTTTTATTTGAAAGAAAACCTTGTAACGGTTTATGGTCACTATATACATTAAATTTTCGTCCAATGAGAAAAGCTCTGAAGAAATTAAGTGCACAATAAATGGCGAAGAATTCCAGAACTGTAGCACTGTACTTTGATTGAGTGGGGTTTAGCTTTTTAGAAAAGAAATACAGAGGCCTAACGTCGGATGGAGAATAACGCAATTCGAGAACAGCACCGATACCCTGTGCGCTAGCATCAGTTGTAATCTGAATTTCAGCAGCTTGATCCGGCAAAGCCAAAACAGGGGGTTTTAAAATTGCATTTTTTAAGTCCTCAAATGAAGCCTGAGCTTCAGTGCTCCACACAAATGGTGTGTTTTTTCTCAATAAAAAGGTCAGAGGCAGGGCCCTTCGAGCAAAGTTTTCTATGTATCGACGATAAAAATTACAACAGCCCAAAAACGATTTTACTTGTTTCTGATCGACTGGAACAGGGAATTGATTGATACTGACCGTTTTATCCTGATCAATACACATACCTTCAGGAGTTATAACAAAACCCAAAAATTTGCATGATTTTGTGAGAAACTGACACTTTTGAGGATTAAATTTAAGATTGTACTCCTTAAAACGCTGCAGTACCTTGTCCAAGAGTAAAAAATGCTCGTTAATAGTTTTACTGTGCAAAATGACATCGTCAATGTACACAAGAGCTCCTTTATGTAATAAGTCCCCCAAAACTTCATGCGCAATAGATTGAAAGGCTTTTGGAGAATTCTTAAGACCAAAACATAATCGATTGAACTCGTATTTTTCACCATCGGGAGAGGAAAATGCAGTTTTATGCCTATCCCTTGGATGCAATGGAATTTGGTTGAAAGCCGATTTCATGTCAAGAGCCGAGAAATAATTTGAACCAGACAGTTCATGTAGTATGTCGTCTAAGGTAGGGATTACAAATTCTTGTGGAACTGTTATATTGTTTAACTTTCTAAAATCCAAAACCAAACGCCATTTAGACTTTTGTTTAACAAAAAGTGCTGGGGTGTTGTACTGTGATTTAGATCTCGAAATAATTCCAGCCTTTTCTAAATCAGAAATTTGTTTTCGGAATTCATCTCTTAAATTGTATGGGATTTTATAAATAGGACACTTAATGGGATAATTATGTTCTAAATCTATTTCGTGTGGTTTTGTATTAGCCGCAGTAAGCTCAATTGTTGAACGAGCAAAAGCATTTTTGTGCTTTAAGAGAAGCTCGATCACTCTTTTCTTCACAATAGGATCTAAACCCAAAATTGAAAAGTCATTTTCTGTTAATTCATTTGGTAACTTGCTAGTGATTGGGATTTCAGTCGGAAATTCCTCGAAATTGTTCACCAAACAAATTTTCATATCTTTATTTAAAATAGCTGGATCTGATGAATTGTTGGTGATTTCTACATAAGCTTCACCCATCAGAGCATCAATCTTAACAACTGGGGATACAAGTTCTACACCCTTTTTACTCAATTTTGAACTGCAGCTAACCTTTGCTGTTACACTGGAATGTGGTAAAACTGCTATTCTAACAGGAACGACAGCATTTTGACGGGGACACAAAATCGTTTTCTGTTTTAATTTTAACGTAATTTCTTGTTCAGTTAATTGAGAACTTCGCACCTCAAGATTCATAATGGGGACAGAGATATCGAAAATGTTTAGACGGTTGCGCTTAAAATCAATAGAGGTTTCTCTGTACTTTAAAAAATCAAATCCCAAAATTGCTTTGTAAGAAGATAAAATATCTGATTTTGTGACATAAAATATTTGTTCAAAAGTAACATTCCCTATTTCTATGACCAATTTATATGATTCACTGATGTCGACAGAACCTCCATTCACCGCTTTTATTTGAACTTGCGAATTTAGCGGTTTTAAATCATTATTGATATTTATGCGTGAAAAAACACTTGGAGAAAGCAGGGAAACTGCTGCACCGCTATCTATCAAGGCCGAAAATTCGTAATCATAGGATTTTACTTTAATAACAGGTAGCGAAAAATTTTGGTCACACATTTTGGAAACTATGGGAGAACGTCCATTGGACCTTTGATATATTAATGAAGTCTCCCTCGCGAGTTTAAATTCGCTGGTGACTGCGGTCTGTCAACATCACGATCATTCGAATATCTATTTCTATCCAAATAATAATCCCTATTTCTAGCGTTAGAATATCCACGTCTATACTGCTCATCCCTCATTCGCTTTCTACACTCTATCTTTCTATGCCCTCGAATTCCACAGTAAAAGCAAGTACTGGATCTATTTTGATTGTTACCCCTACTTTGATTTGCATTTACATTGTTTATTGTCGTCTGTGCACTTAAATTTTGGACCTGAGTTGTCAATAATTGTAGTTGTTCTGTCAATTTTAAAATGGCTTGATCCCCACTGGCAGCTGTATTTTGTCTAAGGATAGAGCATTCTGCAATTTCACTATTAGCTTCTTCAATTATGGCAACTGTAACGGCTTCCTCGAAATTTATAGGGGTTTTGCTTAAGACATAGCGTTGAATGTCTGATTTAAGACCTGCCACAAACCGTGCTTGAAGCAATCGGTCGTTCGCTTGACGCACTTCCGGTAAAACTGCGGCACCATTACTGCCAAAAACTTGATTTCCCAAGGCTCTAACACGCGATGCAAATTCCGATACCTTTTCAGTACTATTCTGACAACACAAAGCTAATTTTTGCAATTGAGTCGCTAGAGGTACGGGACGTTCAAACCTTTCGATTAATTTTTGAGAAAATTCATGGAAATTTTGAATTTCCTTTCCTTCAAAAAGAAAACATTTTTCTGCGGTATCAGTCAATTTGAGTTTACCAATGCAGACCATTTCTATTTCTGTCCAACCACTCAGTCTGGCTACTTCATTTAATTTCGATAAAAAACTTCTGATTGTTACAACACCTTCACCCGAGAATTTTGGAATCAAATCAATAAAAGACATATTCATAGCCGCTGTCTGCCGAACAGGCAGATTTAACTCATTTTCAACGGGATCAGGTTGACTTCGTCCATTACCTCTGCGAGCCATTATTTCTAATCAAATGTACAATTTTACGACACAATATTTGATATAATAAAACAATAGAACCTCTACTTTATCACATGTATTAGCGAACTCAAAGAACATGTGTCATAAGAACCAATTCCTTTCCGATATAAATACATGCTGCATGAATTCTCCAACGCAATACTATACACAAATATAATACACTAAACATAAAAAAATATCTCACATAATAGGTCACGGTACCAGATGAACCGGAGCTGATGTTTAATCGATGTGATCGTATAGATTCAGTACATGTCTTAATTTATGGTCGCAATTAACTTGCTAAGATCTTCAGCTCCGACTCATGACTAATGAAGCATGACGACAACAATCACTAGATTTAAACTTAATATTTATTTAAATTAACGGAATTATACAATTAACAAGAGGGACGGAACAGAATTCATGAAGGGAGGAACGAAGGCTGACTTACCCTTGTAACGAGTCCTCGTGCGAGTGCCCACGCTTAGCACCCCTTTAGGAAGCGCTTCTGTCTGAAAGTGCCCCCTTTTCTCGGTTACTTCTCCCTGTCTGCTGGAATGTTTATTAACTCCCTGCGACTGGTCGTGTCAGTCCTTTCATGTAAAACCGTGCACACGTGAAATTGGGAGAACATTCGTCAGCTCTCCTTCAACAGTTTCCCCCTTTGGACTGAAATATAACGTAAGGTACAAAAAGAAAACTTTTCGAAACCGAAACTGTCCAGAATTCTGACTTACCTTATAGCCAAGCCACAAAAATATAACTCAAAGACAATAAAACAATAGAAAAAAAATAAATGCACAAAAACCAATTTTGTAACCCACAAAAGACCTTCAAAAGAAAATTAATTAAAAAAAATTTAAAACAAATTTAAATTATTAATTAAGATAAATAATCATATACGACAACTAAAATCTCTTAAATTTTTATTTCACATAAATTCCAAATCAATACTAATTTCTATTATAAAAGCAAAATTTGCAATTAAGAAATTTTTTTGTTTCGAAACCTGTTACGATAAATGGAAGTTATCACAAAAACAGAAGTAAACGTGTACATTAAATATAATAGTGCATAAAACTTTAGACTTAAAACCGAAACCACTTATCTGGAACAGTTGCTTGATGGTACACAGGAAGTCCTTGAGCAGGAACCCAAAGTTCGAACTGGACTTTGCTGACGATGACAGGACGGGATGCCCAAAAAGTTCGGACCGGATGGCCCTTTTGCTGCTGAACACACGCGTTTCACACACAGGAACAGGACGGGATATCCCAATTCTACTGACCGGACTAAGCTTCGTTGCTGGACACACGCAGTAACAGGCCACGTTTCATACACAGAAACAGAACGGGATATCCAAAAACATCGGACCGGATGGCCCACTTCGCCGCTGCCGGACGCAAGCAAATTCTCCACTCACGAGGACGGGATGTCCAAAAACTTCGGACCGGATGGCCCACTTCGTTGCTGCCGGACGCACGCAATTACTCCGCTCACGAGGACAGGATGTCCAAAAACTTCGGACCGGATGGTCCCCTTGTTGCCGGACGCACGCAAATACTCAACTCACGAGGACCGGATGGCCTCCTTCGTTGCTGCCGGACGCACGCAAATACTCCACTCACGAGGACGGGATGTCCAAAAACTTCAGACCGGATGGCCTTCTTCGTTGCTGCAGGACGCACGCAAATTTTCGCTGAACACAGGACGAGATGTCCACAGTTTATTCTCAAATCAGGACGGGATGTCCAAGACTTCAATTTAATGGGAACGATCACAGTGCATGCCACCATTAATAGGTAGCTGTAACGTCGTGATAAAAGAAATAGCCTTTTTTAAAGAATTAAAGAAAAATTTATTTACAATTTTGTAGCGACATCACCGTTACAACTACCTCTCATCATACGTTTTAAACATAACGGCTGAAACACATGCCATTCGAACACCGCACTCAGTCCACACTTCAACGAAGCATCCAATCGACTAAAAAATAGAGATGGGCGATCCGCTCAGGAGCTGACTCAAAGAGTCGACTCTCTTGACGGAGTGAGCGAGCGCTGATTCGTCAAAAAAGAGCTATAGCTCTTTTTTAACCAATCAGGGCTGAAGAGCGGTAACTCTTTTTTAACGAATCAGCGCTTCCACTCTCGAAGAGTCATTTCCGCATGCTCAGTGATTCTTTTGGGAGTTGATTCTTTGGGAGTTGATTCTTTTGAGAGTTGATTCTTTTCGGAGTTGATTCTTTACGAGAGTTGGCTCTTTCGAAGAATCATTTCCGCATTCGATCGTTTGCGCTCACTGATTCTTTTGGGAGTTGATTCTTTTGAGATTTAACTCTTTGGCTCTTTTCGATAACTATCGCTCGCGAAGAGTCAATTCCGCATTCGTTCTTTTGCGCTCCCTAGCTTTTTGTTACTTTTTTGAAGTTTCAAATTTTTAAATATCTATGTATTATCATAAATGTTATTTTTTTAAATTTAATTCAATTTTAGATTGAAAGGGTGTTTTTACGGCTTAAGTCATATCACGCCTTTTAGCACTAATTAAAACTAGTCTTAAGGTTGTTATTAAAACATATTCTAACAGTTATTATGTTATTCACTTAACATTAATATAATAATAACCTTGATTTCTCGGGAGTGATATCATTTTAATAAAGCTACACAAAATTAAATTAAACGTAACTCGTTTTTATTGCATTGCCTTCACAAAACAAGGATTTTGAAAATATTTTATTAAAAGACAGGGAGGGGACTTGGATTTTGAAAATCTTTGGGACAACGAGTATTCGAGGATATTATATACCTATATCTTAAAATAAATAGTTAAAAATCTTAAGTACTTAAATAAATTATTAATATTTTTATTATTTGATTTTAAAATATCATTTAAATTATTAGGAAGTCTCATTTGGTAACTAAGTGGTTTTAGACCCGAACATTCTAGAAGGAGGTGTTTTACGGGAAAAGGGTATCGCTAAATTTTAAAACTGACAACGCGGAGAGAATTAAAGGTTTCCCCAAACAAATATTACCCGGGTCGACGGTCCGGGATCAATCCCTTAAGGGAAAGATCTGAGGACAACACCTCGTAATTTTTAACCATGGTCAGATGACGAGACAACACCTGAACTGGCACGCAGAGGCGGATTAAGCGGTACGCGGACTAAGCGGCCGCGTAAGGCCCCGGAATACGAAGGGGCCCCGAAATCTTTACAATGTGTTTCTTTAAGTGCAGTGAAAAGAGTTTCTAATACAAGATGATCAGCAAAGGCAGATGCTGTATTAGCTATTAAACTTGGTTTCACCAATAGAAAAGAGGCTTTAACTGGAAGTTGGATAAAAATATATAATTTACAAAAATGACATTGGTGTTTGTACTTTTGAAGATGATTTTGACAATTTTTAATGTTTCTAAAAGAAAACGAGAAAACCATAAAAACCACACCAGACATCTATCGAACCTTCAAAGAAATGTTTTGCACTTTTGCGAATGTTGAAACATTATTAAAAAATTTTTTTAACAATTCCCTTTTCTGATGCGTCATTAGAAAGATCATTTTTTGTTTTAAAGCGTGTAAAAAATTAATAAATGAGTACTATGGGAAAAGAAAGATTAATTAATATGGCCATTCTGTATTTTGTGCAAAAATTTAAAACCGAATTCATAATGCAAAAATAATTGACGAATTCACAAAAAATAAACCAAGACAGAAATTCATGTAAAAATATTTTTTTTAAAAATAAATTTACTTAATGTGTGGTTATGGTATGGAATTTTTTATTTTCTTTTTGCTAATAACTTAATAAGAGTTTTTTTGAAAAGTTTTTTAAACTTGAGTTTGGAGGCCTCCAAAAATTTTACCGCTTGGGGCCCCCACTTGACTTGATCCGCCACTGCTGGCACCCCACTCTCCAAACTTCCACACCAACCCAACGTGAGGACTTTCGGCCACGACAGATTTAAGGTGCACCAGCCGACTCTACACCAAATGCTTACAAACATCCATGCCCGGACCCGGATTCGAACCAGGAACCTTCCGATCTATATATATATATAAAGGATGTGTATATAATAGTATATTTTCTAATTTTCTATAGAAATGGATACGATGGTTCTTATTTTGGACGCATGTTTTTCTGTAAAGCCCAAACGAAAAACTCATCGAGATCTGGCCAACCAGTTTGTACATCTTTCGTTTTCAGAATTCTACATTCGAATTCCAGCACCCACTCGAATCTTAGATGGTCGTGTAACACTCTAAAGGCGGCTTCTTTGATCAAGCCAACATAATGTAGACATTCAAAAATAATCTATTTGAAGATCATAAAACTCTTTTCAAGTGATCAATTGTCCATAACTAACCCTAGAAGTACTTTTACATCACTCCATTTGACATTACATCGGTCATAAAGTTCTGGGCACTTATAACATAAACATGGGCAACATAAACCCTCTTCATTTGACGTTACACTGACATTACGATCCCCTAAATCTCAAGCCCCTTGAGAACACTCAAAATTCCATCGACAGGTGTTTTTCAGATGAAAGGGTCTTGAAAGACGCAAGAAATTGCCATAGACGATTGAGACCTGGGACAGATGATACTTTCGCTAGCCTCTGCCCAACCCTTCTCATGCCAAAATATCTGTTTATAACTCGGTAAGTCTTCCAGTTTATCAGTTTTTATTGTATTCCCTATAACAGATTTCATTGCTCAGTGAGAGCTTATTTTTTAAATAGCTCTTTACGGGGGATCATATTTATACTTTTTTACACCAGAATTAATGCTTTTTCTAGTATGATTTAGAATTCTGTGTTTGCGTATTTGGGTTGACAGCTTTTAAGTAAGGCGTGAAACTTCACATTTAAAAATTACCCGAATTTCGTTTATGTGCGTACTTAAGTGCTCCAGTATTTTAAATTTTGCAGATATATTATTTAGGAATCGAATTTTTATGAATTATTTATTTTCTGCATAGTATGTGTGTGTGTGAAGATTTTTTATAGTTCTACAGTCCTATTTCTTAAATAAATAGTAATAATTTAGAAACTTTTGAACTCAGCATAATTATTCTAGTTCATTCACTTGACAACATTATAAATAACAAACTCTCAAAAGTTTACTAGAATCCAGTTATAAGTTTTTGTATTATAACATTTGAAGTGAGGAAATAATGCAAAAATATTAATTTAGAGTTAAAGGTAGTTTCAAGTGCATCGCTTGCACCCTTGCGTTTGCTCTTTGTGTAAACAATTTTGTTCTTCCTTCTCTTTAAAAAAGTTCACTCCATTTCCAAAAGAGAAACCATTTAAATATTTGAAAAAACTTTCTAAAATTATGTTTGCAAAAAAAAGTAAGGTTTAAATTTAGATTTTGCCATGTTTTTGGCCTTTTAATGGCCATTTCCAGTGTTTTCCATTCTTACTTCTTGTTTTCCCGCCTTGATTAAAATCTTAATACTTCTTCAAGTAATTAACAGAGAAAAAATTAAATATGTTTTGGAAAGTCAAATAAATACTCTATCCAATAAAATCGAAAACTTTTTTAGAATTCTTGGTCAAAAATGAGATTTTTAACGTGTTTGGATATTTTAATTGCTACTTCTGTAATCTCAACGGGTTCATGACGGGAATTACAAAAGTAGAAGTGTCCTCAAAGTAATTTATTCTTTATGGACAATTTCAAAGTTTTTGAATTGACATGGTTTTGGGCCATCTTATGCCTTAGCAATTAAATTTTACAGCTTAGCAGCCCTATGCTGCAATGCCTATCGTCCTCGTGCCCCGTCTCCCTCCTTTTGTTGATTTTAGAGGTAAACTGCGCAATTGCTGGATGAGTGAGTGTTTCAAGTGTTGTGTGCGTGGGTGCTTCAAGCACGCTTGGCGCCTCTTCGTCTGGACACATGCTCTCACGTGACAACGAGGGATGTTCGATGTCCCAAACATATTGTATACATTTCGATGTGTTATATACATTATTATATATCTCAAAGGAGCGGTGAGTCATCAAAAAGAGCTAGCTCTTTTTAGTGAGTGAGCGGTTCCGATCCGATCCCTGAAAAGAGTCATTTTCCCCATCACTACTAAAAAAGCCGTTTCAAAAAAATATCTTTTCACCAACGTTATACATAAAAGAAAAAATGAACTTCCGGGAAAACCATTTAAGCTCACATAAATATGTCAAAAAAAAAGATATCCTTTCCAAGTATTAAGAAGTACAAATAAACACAGGAAGTATCACACAATATATCTTGTGTGTGGGGGGGGAATAAGGAAAAAGAAATACTATAGAAATACATTTAAAAGATATTCCGGAAGTGTACGTTACAACCTGCTCGCATTCAAATGGTGGAAATAAACATATAACATCGCGCGACTCTGGGTAGCCACGCCGGAAGGAGAATAAACAATTTTCTCCAACCGTGGCTTGCCGACCAACCAATATAGTGGTTAAGGTGTTAGCCTCTAGATCGTTCGAATCCGGGTACGGGCATGGATGTTTGTAAGCGTATGGTGTAGAGGCGGCTGGTGCACCTTAAATCTGTCGTGGCCGAAAGACCTCACGTTGGGTTGGCGTGGAAGTTTGGAGAGTGGGGTGCCAGCTCAGGTGTTGCTTCGTCATCTGACCGTGGTTCAAAATTACGAGGTGTTGTCCTCGGATCTTTCCCTCAAGGGACTGATCCCGGACCGTCGTCAATAGCCCGTTATGTTGCTCTAGTACGACGTTAACTAAAAATTACCATTACCAACCGTGGCTTTCGCATACCGTTACACCTTCTTAAGGTTTGCTGATGTTCTTTTCAATTGAATCCAGTGTTCTCTTTTGAGATGTATTTTTTTTTTGCAAAGAACAGCGCTGCATTTAGAAGTTCACCAAATCGGAAAATCTTTGAGTGGGAAATGTTGGATTTTTTTATTTGGGAATATTGCTTGCTCGCAAATATTTAGAAAGGTTTGGTAATTTAGATTTTCTGGATTTTGTTAATGACTTGATTTTTTTTGTTATTGACTTCTTCGGATATTAAGTCCCATCTGTATCTTAATCTGGTTTGGTAGTTAGTTTTTCCTATTGTAATGATGATCGGATAGTGATCACTGTCGAAGGTTTCTTCTGCTATTTCGTATTTAATTTGAGGAAAGATGTCGGGTGAACATATCGAAAGATCGATAAGAGAGGTGGATCCATTGGATGATATACGAGTGTGGTTATGATTATTGATGAGGCAAAAATCATTCATGATTATCCAGTTTGCTAGTTTTTATACGTCTTTTGTGTTGGTTTGACTGTTCCAGAAGTTTTGATGGGCGTTGAAATCACCGAGTATAAGGGTGGTATTTGATGTGCTAGTGCAAAATGAGTCTAGCTCATTAGTGGATAGTTTCCCTTTGGGAAAATAAATGTTGATAATATTTAGGCTTTGGTTTGAGTCGTGGACGCCAACTCCTACAATTTCTTCGTTAGTTGACAAGATCGGAAAATTTATAATATTTGTAGATAAATTTTTACTAATTGCGATGAGAAGACCTCCTCCTTTGCTGTTGGGTCTGTCTTTTCTGAAAACTGTTTTGTTTCTAAGATAGAATTTTTGGTCAGATTTTAAATGAGTTTCTTGAAATATGCAAATATCTGTTGAGTTGAAAAGTGAATTCAGTAGCCATAGATTCTTGTTGCGAACGCTTGCGTTCCACTGTATGTTTTTTAGATTGAAAATATTAAAAAGGTAAATAATTGAAAGGGCCTACCTTTGAAGAAGACAAGTCCATGACTACAGTTTTCTTTTATTATTTCTTTGAATTATTCTGCTTCTTTGTTTTATTGAATCGTATAGGTCAGAGTCGCTTTCCATTTCCAAGTCAGCTTCGATTTTGTCTTTATGTTGATCGACTTGGTTTTCGAATGGGATGTTTTGCGATTGGTTGTTTCTTTTCCTTTCTAGACTTGTGATGTTTTTAGAGGATTGAGAGTGATCTTTAGCTGATTGAGTATTTTCTTGAATGGTTTGTATTATTGCTTTTCCGAATTCGTTCAAGGTTTCGATGAATTGTTGAGCTTGTTCTTTCAATGCTTCAGTTAGGATTGTCTTGAAGTTTGTTACAGTTTCTTGGATTATTTTTTTATATTCTGTGTTAGTTTAGTCATTTGATTTTGTATAATTTGCGACATAGTTGATATGGGAGTTGTTGATCTGTAAGTTCTTCTTGCTTCGGTGAACGATAAATTATTGAGCGCTTTGAATTCAAGAAATTTACGTTCTTCTTGACGTTTCGGGCAGTTTGGATAGTTTGCTGGATGGTCTTGTTGGCAATTGCAGCATTGTATTGGGTTATCACAGTTCGGGTTCTTATGCTTATTATTTTGCTTCGTTTTTACAGTTTTTTTGTTGCATGATCAAATTTAAAATAAGTTTGGCATTGTCTTGGTTTATCGATGAAAATTGATATTTTTTTAATAGTGTACCATATTTTGATTTCAGGAGGTATTTTCGTTCCTATTTTGGTGGAGTGGTCGTTCACGGTAAGAAGGCGATTTGTCGCCAAATATGGTAACCTTCACCTTTTGCGGATTTTCTTCACATCTGCCGTTTTGTTATGGCAACCCTATCTGCTGTTACGGAATTCGGCCGCCATCTTGATTTGGCGACAAAAATTAGTTGGCGACGAACGTTTTACCGTGAACGACCACTCCACCCCTATTTTTGTTACAAGGACTGTGGGAGTAGGAAATCTGTCGTTTCCCTTTCTTTTTTGAAATCTTCTAATTTCTAATATTTTATGTCGTTTTCTGCTTCGAGTTCCATTATTTCTTCGGTTGGGGCGTCAATCGGAATATCAAAAAGAAGAAATCGTGTTGTTACATTTTCTACTTTTACTTCTGTTGTAATAGGAATGGTAAGAATTTCTTGTAGGCTGGCTATTTCAGAGGCACATTTTCCGTTTTTAGTTGTGAATATAATTTTGTTGTTTCGTGTGAATCGGAACTGTTTCAATTTGCTTGTGGGAGTGAATTTTTTGCGTTATTTCTTCTTTAAGTTTTCTTGGGTATTGTTGAGGAATTCCATTTCTATGATCTTTTGAGCTGAGGAACAAGCAATATTTTTCGGATCCGTATTCTGTAGCTAAGTCGATGAGTTCTGCTGTCATCAAATTTTTTTCCCACCATGAGTTATCTGTTTCCGTATTATGGTTTGAGTTAATTCCTATTCCATTTCTTGATTCTGTCAGTTCCGATATCTTCGAAGGTTGAGGCTTGGCCAATATGATAAGATGTGCAAAATAATAAAAATTAATATTTACTTACTTTAGTAAATAGAAAAAGAGGTTGTGAAATTATAGAAAATAGTAGTTAGTGAAATAGATAAGCTTCAAGCTTGATATCAACGTATTAGGTTAAGCCTTCACGTCTGCGAGTCACCTCAGTTGAAGTTAAGTCCAGTATTTGGTAATGATTTTTGAACAAGTGAGAGATCAAGATTGAATGTTGATACATACTCTAGCTGCAGCATTTACCGTACAATTCAATATGAAGGATATTTCTTGCTCCGAAATTTCCAATACTTTGTTACTGTTAGAAAATGAGATATTGACAAAAAAATATTCATTTAATGGAAAATACTCGTTTAAGTAAATAATTAAAAGGGATGTAAGCATAATTAGTGTATTTTTGTTTGAATTAATAAAATGCTTCACTTATTTACGTTGTACTTTTAGCTTACATTTTTTCGTCCTCCTTTTCATTGTAAAAAAATTGGTCACCTTAAAATTGTGCCAAATTGTAAACGTGGAAGTTGACCAAGTCTTGAAACTGGTTTGTACTCAATGTTGCTGCGGTTCATCTCAGTTCTTCCTCTCACGAAGCGCATCGAACCTTCGAAGGCAAAAGAGTCACTTTTATATTAACGGCAATTTTCACTGTGTGATAATTTGATTACAAACTTGACGCATTTCGATTAAATTAACTGGCTAAAAACCTTTGTTTACGAATCTTGTAATCACGACCGATACTTGTTACATATTTTCAAAAACACATCGCAGGTACAATTTTCGTCGTGTGACAATTTGTTTCAAGTTCTGAAAATTTCTTCAAAAGTGTTTCGTTGAAAATATGGCTGCTCTGTTTGCTTGTACGAAATGCAACAGCCGTCATCCTTTCGAGGAATTATCTCAAGGTCAACAACTTTGTAAAGTGAGTGTATGCATTTTTTTTTTAAATTTATAGTGACAATAACTAGAATGTTTTTCAGTCTGTTCAAAAAATGAGTCAGATTGATAATAAAAGGTGTTGAAATTTGAATTAGGAGGCAATTTCTGTTGAAAAGTTTCATTGATATCCTGCGGAAATGTCAAGACCGGCAATATAATTTTCATACATTTCATACAATTCCTATGAAACATTTGATAACCCATTGTATAATTGCAAACATTTTCTGTCATCTCTTCCAACTAGGCAGTGTAAAAACGATGCAAGGCCAACGCCATTTAAGCACGTGGTGCAAAAATTAGACCTCTAAACCGTAAAGCACTACCATATCTCAGTCTATCGGCGTTTAAAAGTGACAAATAAACTTCATAAAAAGATACATTTTCAATCAGCTGAGTGTTCTGTGATTTTACTCTTAGACTTTCACATGCAGTAGTGAAACATTCAATATTTAACCTGTAAGTTTAAAAAGGTATGAACCTTTCTGTGGTATTAAACCAATGCATGTTCTTTCATATGTAGTTTAGTAAAATCAGCCGGCACTGATCCATAGAAACATTTGATAACATTACATAGGATTTGGTGGAATCAAATTTGCTTCGAGCCAGTCTTATAAAAACTGACAAACTCATGAATACACTTAAACCCAGATTTAGCAAAATTTATTAACGGACTTGATTTTATTTGTTATTTGGAGGAAATCTTTTTTATTTGAGTGAATATGCTTAAATTCATATTGAAGCCTAAATAAGTAGAATGAATATAAAACAAGTGATATACTTTCTGTAAAGTGTGATTTTCCTCTTTACCCCATGCCATATATATGGTCCTTGTGCTGCAAAACTTCAAAACAACAAACCTCCTTTTCACCACAAAACAATTAAAAATTACAAAGTCGGAAAAATCGGTTTTTACTGTTCAATTTAGTTTTTTCGCACTGTTTTTGTGTGTTATGGATAAAAGTTCAGATACAAAGTGCATTCTGGAATGAATCTTGCACAAATTATGACCCACTATGAAAGCTACACAATAAGCTCAAGATCATATCGATGTAAATTATTTGTTAAATCCTGACAGTGTTAGATAATTTTTGTCAAGTGAATAACATCTGTGAAAGTGAGACCCATTACAAAATGACTGCATTCCAATATCATGATGTTACATGAACAAATTAATCCCATGATTTCTGAAAATATGTCTTCATTAAACTTATTTGGTAGAGTAAAACCAACTTATTAAAACTAGGGCAATGCCAATTCATGGTTATCGTCTATATGTGCTTACAAAAACCATTAGTGCAATGGTCAACAAACTCATTAGTCAAAAGAGCCTAAGATCAGCAGTACAAAGATTCAAGATTTCTTTTAAGAGCCAAATTTAAATTATTGCAAATTTTCATTACCAAATTTACACATAAATACATTAAAAGTTGTTTTATATAAATGCATCCAAAGAACCGTGTTTTTAGGAGTCGAGTTTAAACTAGCTACTGACATTAAATAAAACTAGAGATAATAATAATGACAGTAATAATCTTATTTATTGACATTTCAGTGGCAATAATCCAAAAACTTCTTTAGGACCCGAAGACGAAATAAATGTAACAAAAAGTGAATCTTGTGCTGTGTCATTTATGTCACAAGATTCGTGAAGCTATTGATAAAGCTGAAACGAACTTAAGATCTTCGATTTGCTGATTGGTTATATTCGAAGACATTTTGACTGTTCAGTCTTTTACTGTTTTACCAAACAGTGGTAACTCTTTTAAAGAATTTCTGCCTTGTTCTCAAAATCCAAGAATAGCTCTTTGGATGCATTTATAAAACAACTTTTAATGTATTCACCATCTGTGTATGGTTTGCCTCTCTTAGCAATCTCTGGACTAATAATAAAGCTTGCAATATTAATATTGTTGGAAGACTGCACCCAATAATTAAGTACAGAACTTGGTTTTTCTTGACTCTTCTGAAGTTCCTCAACTGCTTTCTTCCTCACATCACCAGTGGGATATTTACTGCCAGCATTTAGTTGAAATTGATTTGTGGTAGAGCCGCACTCAAGTGGCTAAAGAGCCGTAGTATGATGACCACTGCATTAATGTATGAGCACATTTTGCAGGCTTTAAATAGTTAACCTATCTATATATATATTTCTCTTACGTGGCACGCAAAAAAGACGTTATTTGTTACCGCGTTTTGGCAACATTGTGCGATTGTTTGTTTACTAGGAGCCGCGCGCCTCATTTGAATCTATAGCGTTATCGGATGAAATTTTATTGAAAAAATGAATTTTAGACGAGCTGTTGCGGTTTGTAATAGAAATCTAAGAAAGCGGAGGATTTTTTCAGGGCTATTTAAAAAACGGTCCTTTTCAAGGCTAACAATTATAGTAAAACAATACGCGTGCACTACAACTTTCGACAACAAACTCAGTCAAAAAGTGTATGGGTGGCTCGAGTACTGGGGAAATGTACACACAAACAACATGCTGGGTATTCAATTTCCAAAGCAGCGCTCACATTGCGAGTAAAAATTTGCTCAAAGTTTTCATTTAAATTCTGATTCTCGAGGTACTGTCTTTTATGTAATATCTTTTATGTAATACAACAAATTTAGATTTGAAAAATATTTTTTTTGGAATATCATATTTTGTAATCAATCCCTTCTGCTAGGACACGTGTCTTCATTGATGCGAGCGAAGCGAGCATAGGTTCGCTCAGCGAACCAATGAAGATTGCGAAGCAATCCTCCGGGGGTTGGCGAGCGTTAGCGAGCAGGGGGCGGACCCCCTAGTTTAAATTATTTTGTGTAGTGATTGTAACACCCAATGCAATCAGAAAATAATGAAATAATGTTAAAATCCTTAATCGCATGTCCAGGGTTCCCACGGTCCTTGAATTTGTTTTTCCGAACTAGGGGCCCTTGAAAGTTACGGAACTTGGTAAAAAGTCCTTGAAAGTTTTTTACTTGTGCAAAATTGTGTAATTTCTTCTTACGTTACAACTAGTTTCCTTTACGTCAGGTGCGCCATTTGAGCGTCATTCCGAATAAAGCTGGTGTTACAAGCTTTGACACCACATGATATATATGGGTCATTCTTGCAAAATAGGCAAAATTCATGTCCCTCCAAAATGTATAGAATTCTATCACTCTGAAGATTTTGTCAACTTTCAAGAATAGTTTAGGATCACTTTTATAATATACAGAACTAGAAAATTAATGACATATTTTTTTATTTTATACATTTTTAAAACTTTAAAATATCAAATATCATTGTCCTGGCATGTCCCTGAATGAAATTTTACAATTTCTTCATTCATTAGGGTTTTAATACTTATTTATATATTCTTGTAAATAATTTATTCTGCTTCTTTATACATTTGAAAGGTTATTAGTTACAATAATGGAAATAATATTGCAAAAATTTCCAAAAGTAACTTGAATAACTATTGTCCCAAGTAATATCATTTTCCTGGCATCTCAGATATCATTATGTGGGCAATTAATAGATGACAGCACTGAGTTAAAAGAATACTTTTCAAGTAACCTGGGGTTGAGGTTATTTAAATAAATAACTGCCATTTTGAAAAGTTATCAACTTTTTTTTTGGTCAGCACATACAAGTTCAGAGTTCAAGGTTTATGTAAATTGAAGATCATTTTCCTGGCTTTGATAAAAATTAAATGTTTGTAGAAAATTTTAAATTTTTTTTATTATCAAGTGTATAAAAGATATTTCTTAAATGTGTGTGAAATTCAAACTGAAATTTTTAAGGGTTCATCCATTAAGCCCTGAACAAGCCTATTTCATCATTATCCTGGCCATCATTGTCCTGCCTTTAACATACCAAGTCAATGATGTCAAGACAGGAAAATGATGTTTTATGTTCAGTATTTTATAAATATTTAAATTATTAACAAGATAAATATATTCTTTACTTTTAACTATTAACTTTGGATTATTTATTCTCCATTGTAATTTTTTTAATAGTAAAATACCTTATAATGGGCTTGAAAATTTTAAACTTATTTGTTTCTTTTATTTAAAACATAATGTTTTTGTCATTGCACCTAAAAATGTCTAGATATTACTAAATATCCTTTATCACATGCTCTTTTTTATAAGTTGTAAACAATATATGGACAGATATGAGTGGTAAAAAGAAACAATCATATGAGGAAAGGTTGTTAAAGAAAAGGTTAGCTGAGAAACGTCGTCAGGCGCATATTAAAAAAAATTCCATAACGTTTGATACAAGATAAATTGAAGAGGCATGTGAAATATATGTTAACCAAAAGAAGAAAGGAGTGGTAAAGCCTATAGCTAAAATGAGTTCGAGGCAGAAAAGGGGAATTATAAAAATAGGAAAGAAAATTCAAAACTCTATCACTTGAACAAGAAATTGTCATCCGATAGAATTGGCTACCCAAACCAAGTGAAAGGGGTATAGATATTCAACTTTCAGGTTCTTCAAACCCAGACACAAGAGATGATAATGTTAAGAAAAAAAAGTTAGAAGAGATAGAGCAGAGACCTATATTCGTATAAAGAAACTGGAAGAAAAATTTTTTAAATATACAAGGCAAATGGAAATATACAAAAAGAAATACTACAGATCAAAAATAGCTCAGAATTGATTGCAGTAATTTAACACCACACAGCAAAACACGTAATCTGTTAAAAAAGCATAAAAGTTGCAGTAATAGCTATCCACAATGTTCCTACTTTCTAATAATACTTAAATATTCAAGAATCCATAATTTCCTGAAGTGTCATGTTCCTAGTAATTTTATTTATGTACTTAATCAGCTGAATTAAAAATACATGGTCATATGAAATGTTCAACAAGAAATTTATGTTTTTTTCTATTTTCATCATTGTCCTGGCATGTTCGTCATTGTCCTGCCTTCCAATATTTTGAAATATTTTTTTCCTTAACAAAAAGTTAATAATTTAGATTGCTGATATTTTTAATTTACTTAATGAACATGGTAGAAAACTATTAGGCCAAAAAAATAAAGTTTTAAAAACCTTCAATTGAAAAAATTTTAAGAAGCAAATTTTTCCTATTTCACAAGAATGACCCATATCAGACTAACCACAGTTGAGATATGGGTAAAGGAAATTAAGTAAAAAAATTGTCATTAAAAAAAAATTTCTCTTTAATTGACAATTTTTGCATATACCTTGTTTTAGTTTGTAAAAAATTTCAGGTCCTTGATTTTTTTTTTTTTTTTTAAGTCCTTAAAAGTTTTTGAATTTTTTGCGGACAAAGGTGTGGGAACCATGATAGGAAGTCCAAATCTTTTACAATTTTAGGGTCGTGGCAAATATTTTAAATTCAATCTAGAAATTTTTAAAATGAATTTAATAGTTTTTTTGACTTTTGGAACTTTGTTTCGTCCCGTTCCGGCATTGGAAGAAACAACAGAATTCTTCTATTTTCCCCTCTGACGTTGTCATTATTGACGTCAGCCTATGAAACCATGCTAAATATTTTCATTCCGCTCTTAAATGGTAATGTGTAGTCTCCACTCAAACGATTCCACAGCGACATTTTGACTGGATTGGTTAGTTCTTTTTTTGTCAGACAATAAAGAAGAAAGTTTAAACTTTCGTTATGTAGTTCTTTTTTCTATCTCCTAGACCGTGAAAAGATAGGGTAAAAATATCAACGGATTTGAAATCTACAGAAACTAATCACATTATATCAATACCTAAATATATGATTTTCTTTAAAGAAATAATTTTTTTAATGAATATATCTTTTATATTTTTGCAAGAGAGATTGTGATGTCACGTCAACTTTCGCTTTCCAAAAATAAACAGATTTAAAAAAAAAAACGAAGTGCAGGAAATGCAGATTACATATTTAAAATCTGCTTTAAATTTTAAATAAGATTAATAACTTGCATCACGGCGCGATTTAACTTACATCACGGTTGATATATGATAACTTGCATTGCGTGTTTGCTTCGCAAACCAGCACCACAAGCAATGCCAGGCTAGCCATGCAGAGGCTAGTCTCTAATATTATAAAAGGAAGTGTTTGTTTCTTGAGGTCAAAGTCCTGATAAATCTATGGCACTTACAGTAATGCGATTTGACACACAGGTAGTCCAAATTTTTTGCAATTTTAGGGTCGGGGCAAATTTTAAAATTTAATCTACAACATTTTAAAAGGAATTTAATGAAATTTAATCTTTTTTAATGCAACAGTATAGAAACAACACCTGCTATAGGGGGTGTTGATAAAAGAGATATCAGATTCTAAATTTATTTTTTGTTTCCATTTTGATTTTGTGCAGAGGAATGAATTTCCAGCCAAACGATAAAAACAAATAATTTTTTAACTGGAGTCGCTTAGTTCTTTTTTCTATCTCTTAGACCATAAAAGGTTGAGTAAAAATTTCAACAGATTTTAAATTAGCGGAAAATTTCACTTTAGATCAATACCTGAATGTACACTGCTGGCCACCGTAAATGCAACACCCTGAAGGAAGCATGCAAATAATATGAAATTTACAACATGCATTAGCGGAGGTGAGATATACAAATGATTAGAATTTCAGTGCAGACGCACATCACGCGCGACTGGCGCCACTTCAGAGCGCTATTTACGGCTTGGAGATTTTGACGATTTCAAGTACGGCAATTGTGTTTTTTTCAAAAAAACGATCAATTATGCCTCGTAGAAAACAGCGATCATCTTTTGATCAAGTATCCAAGTTCGACAGAGGAAGGATAGTGGCCTACCGAGATTGTGGATTATCTTTCAGGGTAGTCGTGTTGGACGAAATCAAACAACTGTAATGCGGATATGTGATAGTTGGATGCAGGAGGGTACGACGGACCGACGTGTTCGATCGCATCCACCTCAGTGCACCACTTTACCTGATGACAGGCATATTGTGCGTATGGTAGTGACGGATCGCTCAGCCACATCACGAACCATAGCACAGCACATTCAGTCTATAACGCATCATCCAGTGTCTGCGCGTACCATTCGACGCCATTTACAGCAGAGTGGTCAGTCCACAAGACATCCATTGCTTCGTCTACCCTTGACGCAGAACTACAGACGTCTCCGCTGCCAATGGTGCGATGAAAGAAGGATGTGGACGGCAAAATAGAATGAAACTGTCTTTACTGACGAGTCACGCTTCTGTCTGCAACACCACGATGGTGGGATTCGAGTCTGGAGACACCGTAGAGAGAGGATGCTGAACAGCTACATTATGCACACCCACACTGGTCATACGCCGGGTATTATGGTATGGGGTGGTATTGGATATCAATTTCGCACTCCTCTAGTACGCCGGTACTTTAAACAGCCAGCGCTACATCTCCGAGGTGTTGGAGCCAGTTGTCCTTCCTTACCTTCATCGCTTGCCCACAGCCATATTTCAACAGGATAATGCGCGACCACACCTGGCACGCATTGTCCAAGGGTTCTTCGTCAATCGCCAGATTGAATTGCTTCCCTGGCCAGCTCGCTCTCCGGATCTTTCGCCGATAGAAAACACGTGGTCCATGGTTGCTTAACGATTGACCCAGATTACATCCCTAGCTGCCACACCAGATCAACTTTGGCAACGTGTGGAAGCTGCTTGGTCTGCTGTACCCCAAGAACACATCCAAAGTCTCTTTGAATCAATGCCGAGGCGATAGGCAGCGGTGATCAACAATGGCGGCTACTGATTTTGGCAGGAACCACACTTCACAGAAGTCTATAAATTTAATCATTTGATACTTGGTCAACATGTTATCTACAAAATAAATTTTGTTGTGATATCTTTTGTTTTTCTTGGTGTTGCAATTTGGTTGGCCAGCAGTGTATGATTTCATTTAAATAAATAATTTTTAAATTGAATAGATCTTTTATATTTTTGCAAGAGAGATTGTGATGTCATCGTGAACTTTCTCTTTCCAAAAATAAACAGGTTGCATCTTCTGCCCTTCGTGTTAAAGAAAATGTAACAGATTACATTTCCTGCAATATTCCGTTTGCGGGAATGAGAGCAAAAGAATAAAAAACATTTTGGCTGAAATTGTAAAGTTCCTTTTCGTAAAATTGGAATCATTAAAGATATATTGAAAATTTCAGCGGATTTGACACCTGCAGAAAATTTTACACCAGATTCATACCTTACGTCTCGGCGTTGCCCATGGCGCAAACCAATACCACGGGCAATGCCGGGCTAGTTGGTTATAATCATATACCGAAATCCAAGAATGAAATAAAAGTTAATATGTAAAACTAATAAACTTATTTTGGACAAAGGTTATGAACCACACCTTAAATTAACACCTTCATTATATAAATAACTAGCAGAATTACCTGATGTTGCTCAGGTTGAATAAATTAAATGTTGATTCAAAAGTTAGGTGAGACGAATCAATTCTCTTTTACAAAATAAATGCTAGCATCATTTAAGTATACAGAAGATAATTTTAATAGATTTTAACATTTCATCGCTTCTTCAATTTACTTTGAACGTAAATATGTATTGTTGTTATATCTATCTGTATACAATAATATATCTGCAATAGGTAATATAACAGAACACGTAAATACAAATGGAAACAAAATTTCAATCCGTGAAATAATGCAGAATTCTGCAAAAATATTGACATTTAGACTTCCTGAATATATTCTGAAATAGAACAACTCGACAAAAATCTTTTGCATAATATTGTTAAAGAGAATAATGATTTATCTACAAAAAGAACATTTATATAATGGGAATCCTGAAATATGACAGCAACATCTTGCTGTTAACTGTAATAGGCATACTCAGAATTCTAAATCAAATTAAATGTGTTATTGTGTTGCCAGATATCAAGTAGCAAAATTAAGCTTTTATGAACAATAATTTTTCTGTTTAGGCTTTTTGTGTTCCAGTACAAAACGTTTTCTAAAATTAAATATTTTAAATATTCTTTCTCCATCAATTAAGTATTTATAAATTATTTACATCACGGGAAGAATAAAAAAGTCAGTTTATACATAAGTATCATAATTTTATTTGTTTTGGAAAAAATTCTTTTTCGAACAATACTGTTAAAACAATTATTATTTGAAAATTTGGTTTTCATTCAACACTGGTAAAACAATCCGAGATGTGTACCACAGTCGTTTTATACTCAATGTTATTGATATGACGATTTTGAATTGTTTTTAGTCTCTTCTGCACACTTTGGACAATTAGAACAGGGATTAAGAGTTAGCCTATCGTTCCAGCAGGGCTCCAAAGTATTGTATAGAGATTTGTATAGAGAGCAGAAAGACAGACGCCAACTCTGCTTTATATATGTAGATCTTCTCCTATATGAGCAGTTGGGTAGATTGAACTTTCTGAGAATTATTCAGTTGATATAGTCTGAAATACAATCTCTATATTAAAAAATGTTACCGCAGCAACCGCAGGATTGAAAACTTGTGTTTTTCGGTCGATTCTTTAATCCTGACGGTTTCCTGAGAAAGTACAAATCAGAAAATTATGAAATTAGCATGGTTAGTTCAAAATTGTACAGTGAACATGATGAATAAGATTGTTTTCTGATGCGGCTATTAGTTTCAGGTTTATTAAGTGTAAAAGTTGAAGGAGCAAAATTTCTAATGAGAGTGAGCAAAAGGCGTACAAATTTTCAGTCTTCAGCCGTGATTTGTTTTTTATTAGAGTACCTCTAAATGCGAATTTTTGGAGGACGCTGAGTTTTTCAGAAATTTCAATTTAGTTCCTGATAATATATATATATTTTTTAATTCAGGAAAAATCGGGAAATTTTTGTTATTTTTTAAAATTTGTCATATTTATATCTTATTACTATTATTTTTTAAATTTAAAAACAGCAGGGAACCCTTGGAATATCCTCGTTCTAACAATAGAATTCTTTTTAAAATTGGTTTATAAATAAATTTGATGCTATCAAAAGTTGGTCATACAAATTTCGGAATATTGGTAAATTTTCGTTACTTTTTGTTGAAACTGTCATAAATATAGCTTAATACTAACTTTTTTTTTTTGAAAACATCAACGAAACCCTAAAAATGTTTTATTTAATGTGGTACAATTATTTTTTAAATTGGTTAATAAATAAAGTTGATGTAATTAAAAGTTGGTCATACAAATTTCAGAACTTTTAGATCCTAATTTCCGGTATAAAACAAAAAATTTTATATCTGTAGTTTATTATTTGTTTTAAAATTTGAAAGTACCATGTAAAAGCTTAAAACAGTCTTTTTTATGGTATAATTATTTTGAAAATAGGTTCATAAATAAATTTGATGCGAGGAAAAGTATAATTTAACGAAAGTACAAATTGCTGTTCGCGCTCAGAAGGATCGGTGAAACGAAATGTTGCATTTGTAACTAACGGGTTTGC
This sequence comes from Metellina segmentata, assembly GCA_947359465.1. Lineage (NCBI taxonomy): Eukaryota > Metazoa > Arthropoda > Arachnida > Araneae > Tetragnathidae > Metellina > Metellina segmentata. The sequence continues at coordinate 27,569,158 of OX375875.1, read as the reverse complement.
CAGATATCTAATTTGTCATAGCTACAATCACTATAGAAACGAATTTTTTTCTTTTTCCGTTGAAACTCACTCTTACGTCTGGCCTGGAGTCCAAAAGGCTGAACGTGCTTTTCCCCCTCAAATCTCATACGGTTTTGCGTAAAAGTACACATCCAACAAATTTGAGATTAACATGTTTTTTTTTTCAAAATTGTACAATGAACAAGATTGCAAAGGTTTTTTACTGATGCAACTATTAGTTTATAGTGCATTAACTTGCAAAACTAACAAAATCACTTGCAAAAGGAGTGTTTTTTTTTTGCACGCGTTAGTGAGCAGGGGGCGAAGCCCTCGCAGTGACGTCATGGACCGGAAAGTAAAATCAGGATTATACAAATAATTAAGATAGTTTCGCGGTCGCTGGAGATTTACTCTGCAAAAGTAGTTGTTTTCTGCAAAAGTGTTGTATCTGCAATAAAGGAGTGTTGGTTTGCGAAGCAAACCAAATGGGATTGCATAGCAATCCACGAAGGTTGGCAAGCAGTGGGCGGAGCCCTCTATTTTTAACTAAAAAGTACTTAATGAACTATTTTTATTGATACAATAGCAGGCACACAGCAGAACAGTAGAAATATACAGGTGTACAAATGAAGATAGTTCGCAATTTTCTGTCGTTAGCAGAAAAAAACTAATAGCACAACATCAAATTAGTAAACAAAAGTCTATCTAAAAGTAAAACTGAGTTAAGAAGTATTTTATAAAAATCAGAACTTTTCACCTCTTTCTATGAATTAATTTTGATTTTTTTTTAATCCATGTTTTGTGTCTTTTTTAAATTGAAAAGCGTACTGTTTTAAATAAATTGATATCAATCTTGTTGAGCCAAAAACTTCAACATTATATAAAGTAATATGTAAACATATGAAGAAACAATACCAATGCAAATGTGTTTTGATTGTATGCTTTTAACGAAAAGGAAACAAGGACTTGAAAAGGATAACACTCAAGAATTCTGTTTTGTTAAAATTTATTTTTTAAATATATATCTTCTGATACAGCAATTGCAAAGCATAAAAAGAATTATATATTATAAAAATAATTAACAACAGAAAAACATAAGAATACCCCAAAAATTCCAAATTAGGAAGTTGATTAAGAATACAAACGGTTGAAATAAAATCCAAAATAATGTAAATTGCAAAAGATTAACAATATAAAGGCATTGGTAGATTTGAAAGAAAAGCAAGCTTGTGTTGAAAATACTGTCTAAAATAATTTAGACTTGCGTTTGTCTGCATCTGACATTAGCAGCATTCAGAAAAATTTCAGATTTTTCAGTGACAATATATTTTGGTGATTATGGATTGGGGCTGGTTTTACACCCTGGAAAAACAAAAGCCTGTGAAATGTTCACTGTGCATAGCTCTTGCACCCTGTGAGATTCTTCCGTTTATGAGCTAAATTGAAATGAAAGGTCATTTCTTTTCTCATTTCTTTTATTTTTTTCACATTACTATGAGTCACATTTTATTTATTAAAAAAAAATTACAGGTTCTTGACTCGCATGTTTGTTGTGTGCGCCGACTCATATTGAGGAAAATGTAATTTTGGGGGTACCTAATGTATTCCTTTTGCTTCACTATGGACTAGGGGGGCTACTGCCCCCTAGTCTATTGTTTGTTTTTATTCCTCTCACTAATTTTGTGCATTTTTAAAGACTAAATTGAAATTAGTTTCTCTTCTAAACTGTAAATTTTATTTCAGTCTTCATTTTGCCATGAGTTCTTTTTTTCTTGTGTCTAGCACAAGGGCCATATCTGGACTAGCTGCAACCATAAGACCCAACCAACCATTTCTCCATTATTACATTGATGTATATATTTTTTGTTTTATGTCAACAGTATGCATCATATTTTGTTCCGTATTATTTTTAGGACTGCCGTGGAGCGTTTCCTCTTGTAAAGTGTACCTATTGCAGAACTGAATTTCAAGATGTGTAAGTAGTGTTGTCTTTGGTCTGTTGAAATGTAGCTTATTACTTTATAAAAAAGTATTATTTTGTTCCTTTGAATGGGAATAATGACCTAGATTTAATTTGCATGTTTGCAAAATTGAACTGCATTTATACTCAAATATTTAAGCTGTCTTTTTTGATTGAATGTAGCTCAAAAGGTAGCCCTGCTCTTGTCTGCAAGAAATGTGAAGTCAATGTTAAACTGTATGGAAAGGTATTGATTACTTTAAATATTAATTTTGACATTATTTTGAAATATACTGAGTATTGATATTTGTTTTTTACATTATGTACAGTTGCGGGGGAAAAAGCGCCAAGCTATTAATTCAAATTCATAAAATTTGAATAAGGGGCCATTTTTATATTAAATTGAGCACCAACTTCATAATTTCCAGCAGAACCCCTTATTTTGACACGCAATTTTGAATCTATTTAAAAATTTAACTTCAGATACCAAATTTCATGTCAGAACTTGCCGTTTTCAAAGTTATGAGGACAGAAAGAATTGAGCTCCTAACGTTAAATCAGTTTATTAGACTTTTATGGATATCTTCCTAAATAATATTTCTATAGTGCTGATATTTTTTACCATGTTTACCCAAACTCAATCGACCTAGTATTTCATTTAAAAAATAGTTCTTAGTATGCAATAATAATTATTGAATTAATGTTTGAAAAAATTATGATTTGGAACCTTATTATATTTTTATGGGAATTGATTCAGGACTTCTAGGATGCCCATGCAATATTTCAGCTCTTTCCGATGGTTAGTTTTTTAGCTACTTTAATATTCCCAATTTCAATTTTAGGGACAAACCAAAAGTTTATAAAATGTATGACAAACATGGAATAGTTCTGGTATTGTATTTCTTGCATAATAAATATAATAATTCTCTGATCACTGAAAAATGCATTTGAAATAGCGTTCAAATTTGAAATTCATGTAGCGGTAACTACAATTAATCTAGGTCTATGAATATGTATTTTATGTTGAGATGAATCCTTGAAATTGAAATTAACTTTAACATTGAATATCTTGGGATAAATTGATAGTAAAGTCATGAAATTTTAGATTTAGACTAATTTAATTGTGCAGAATCTGATTATGGCATCAAAACACTGTTTCCAAAAGAAATGTTGTTGTGTATGCGGATTTTGATATAAAGACGTCCACGTGGACAACAAATTTGAATTTGTAGAGGATGTTATTTCCTATTAAATGATACCTATGAATTTGCTCCAGTATGAATTGTTGCTCAAAATAAAGGAGGTGGTTAGTTATTTTCCTTGTGACTGTACATTACATTTTTACATTGTGTACAGTACATTTTTACATTATTATCCATCTGTTCAATGTGATAACAGTATTTCTAACAGACATTTTAACTGTACACAGTGATTCAGAATAGACATTAATGATTATTTTTATATTTAATAATTGTTCATCAAATAAATGAATATACAAATAGTAAAGCTTTTATAATTGTGTATAGATAAGTTTATGATATCATTTTGCAAGTGGTCATATCAGTATGAAAATATGAAATTTGATTTCATATAGGCCCTTAACAAGAAACTTTGAACCACTTTCCTTTTTGTGGTAATTATTTTTTAATTATGTCATGAGGACTAATTATACAAGTAATGCAAATTATAAAATCATAAAGGCTACTTAAAAGCAGTGGTTCATGATATGATTACATATATATTATGTATCCATGCTATCAGTTTGTTTGAGATCATTAGAATAGATCAATTTATGCAACAATTTTTTTGTCATTGTAAGCATACCTTCCAGTTGCATGATATCTGAATTTTCTGATGAATTCCAAAAAATGCATTTAGAAATAAACAAAAATCAAATGAAAATAAACCCCTTGTTATTTTACAGACAGGTATCATCTGTCTCTGATGCACTGATTTTTTGATAAATGATTATTAGAAAACATGACAAATTGAAGTATTTGAGTTACTTTGGTCTTATTTGTTTTTATTCTTATTAAATTGTGTTTTGCAGCCTAGTGCATGTGAGTACTGCAACATTATTGCTGCTTTTATTGGTGCAAAATGTCAAAGATGTACAAATTCTGAGAAACGTTATGGACCCCCTACTACATGTGAACAGTGCAAACAGAGATGTGCTTTTGATCGAAAGGATGACAGTCGGAAAAAAGTAAGAATTATTACTTATTAGGGAATTTATTTTATCATGGTTATTTTTTATTCCTGAAGCGTATTTTTAGCATTAGCATTTTGCTCTTCAAAATTTTTTTACTTAAATCTGGTTATTTGAGTGCCCTAGAGCAGGGGTGGCCAACCTTTTACATACCATGCGCCAATTTTTCTCATATACGAGTTCAGATGCGCCATACAATTCAAGCACCTTTTTTACCTTACGTTCATGGTCTTGCCATATCCTTAGTAACTTTTTCAATAAAAGTATGTTTATCGACATAATTAACATTTTAAGAATATTTAACTATATTGTATGTAAAACAATGTCTATTACAAAGAATTCTTCAAATTTGAATCAGTCATTCGCGACCTCGTTTTCAATACCTTTATAACCATGATGGCGTGCAAATATTTGGAAACAAGGCTTCTCCGTCAGAATAGTTTTTTTTTTCCGCCAATGCTAAAGCAATTTCATAGGACGCTTCTCTCATCGCCTCGTCTTCACAACTTACATTAGCAAAAATATTTTGTCTTCTGATTTCTTCCATTTTTTAGTCACATATTCTTTACGTAACTCCGACCTAGAACAAGTTTAATTTTTCATTCTATGTTAGCCTGATGCTGTGTTTTATAGTTTTTATTAAGATCATGTCTTCTATTGCGTGAAAGAGTAGTTTCACAAACAATACAAAAAACGATTTTTCTGATGGACTTGCTGTAAATAACTCATTTTCTGTTCGTTAAATTCACTTTTTCTCTCATACTTTTTGCGCTTTTTTTGCACATTTTCTTTTGCACAGTGATAAATAACAGTAATGTAAGAAAAAAAACATTAAATAGTACACAAAATCTTGAAAAAGAACAAACAGATTACAAGTACGTCGTATCACAGAGAATATAAATTGCAAACTCAAAAAATTGCGACGAAATGAGGAGTAAGAAAGCTATATGAATTGAACTGAGAGTACTATGGTGTTGAAAATATGAAGATATTTTCAGTTATCTACTTCAAAAGAATAAGGAGGCACGAGAATGCAATGCGCCACTTGTAATCATCCAATGCGCCAAGCTTGGCCACCTCTGCCCTAGAGTAATATTGTTATTGACATCTAATTTGTCATTTTAGGCTAACAATGTCCCCTCTTATTTACAGTTCTAAATAATAATAGTAAAGAATCTGAATTCATGTATTTATTTTCAGTTTTTTTTTTGTTATCAAACACAATCACAGATTATTAAAGCAATTCTGTTTTATGTTATTTTTTTCTGTAGTTAACATTTTTCGAAGATTTCATTTTCAAACGGTTTTTATTCAAATCTGTATTTAGCAATTCTTAATATGTACCTTTAAATTCACGAATATCTCCTTGGTCAATGAGGTGAAGTGCAATAATGTTTGGTAACAGAAGTTTTTCAATAAACTTCATATTTTCTTATGTGTTTGAGGACAGTTGTCATGCAAAATATCTACTACAAAATATTGTAAATTCCATCAGTGTTCTGAACTGAAGAGGGGTTTGTTGTACCCACTCATTCCTTTAAGTCAATCTCGTCCCTTGTCCTTTCCTGCTTCATTGAATGTCCTTTGATATCCCCAGACAGATTCTCCTTCCAATTTACTTAACAAGGTGGTATGAAACTGTGGTGTGGATATGTTACTTATTTTAATATTCTTTCTCTCATAGTATCCTCAACCTTATCAAGTGATGAAGTTACCTGGAACGGAATTTGAATTAACTGTTAGTAAATGTTCATTAACATTGTCTATGAGAACTAGATAGAACTGAAGAAAAATGAAACAGTATAGGTGATCACTTAACTTTGAAGTAATGGAAATGGTGCACATTATTTTGTTTACTTATTTTATTCTCTGTCTTAGGTGGATGGTAAACTTCTATGTTGGTTGTGCACATTGTCATTCAAAAGAGCTCTAGCAAAGACGAAGCAAAGTGCATCTAGGCGTTCCTCGCTGAGCAAATCCTCTAGCCATCATCATTCATCGCAAAATCATAAACGGTCATCAAGTCATTCTAATTCTAGTAAACCCAAGTGAGTTTCTGAACTTGTAGGCTTGTAATAACTTTAATTGTGAAGTATTAAAAAGTAGAGCACAATGGCAATTAATTTGATTAATGCATTACTTTTCCTGGTATTGTCTATAAATATTACTTTTTATAGTGCACTATTGTAAGTAAATTGCTTTGTATTTTTTTTTTAGGTAAACGACCCATAGTTTTCTGATTATTTGTTATATAAGATTTGATTAAGAGGTGTTTTGTGTAACTTTAAATAGTAGTGTTTTAATGTAATATCTTAATTCAAGACTATTATTATTTATTGCCCTTTAGTTTACTTATTTTTATTGAAAGGAAACTTTAAGTGGAATTGAAGTAAAACCTTTTAGCTGTAGATTTCCTTTTCCATATATATCTGTGCTCAGGGGAAAGGTAATTAACTTGTTCTTTCTCAAACAGTTTTTGGTGCTAAACATAATTTGTTTTGTCTGTGCTTTTGAAAACACCAGCAACAACATAACTATAAAATCCTTTAAAATGAATGAAGTCCAAATATTGATAAGCAGTTACAAAAGTAAATTGTGATAAAAAGTCCTGTTTATTTTTCCATCTCAATTGATGATTCTTTCAGGAAAAGTGAGCATTCCGCTAGTAAAAAACCACGCGTGGAGTTGTCCAAATCAGCAAATGGCAGTTTACCCACTAGGTATTTTTTTTTACCCTTAAATATAAATAGTTGTTTTCCAGTTTATTTTCATTTCTATTCACATATGTCAACATTAATGATTTGAACCTAATAATTAATTGTCATCTGTTTTAGTGAAAGCACGTTACTAGATACAGGAACGAGCGACCATGTTGTTGCCCTGCACCAGTTAAAAGATCAGATAGCATCTCTTCAGAAACAGCTCTTGGTTAAAGATCAACAAATGTTATTTAAAGAAAAACAGGTATGATTTTATAATGTGTAGAAATCATAGATATATTTATAACATGATTGATTACGTTTATATTTGCTTAACACACACAATTGTTTTAATAGACTATTGTTCTTGTTCAATCTTATTTGAGATTTATATATCCCTCTTTTATGGAATATTTTTTGTTTCCGATAGCTGATTAGGATAGTGTTTCGGAAATAGGTTGTAACACTGTTAATACACTGTTCTGAAAACTTGAAAGTAAATGTAAAACAAATGAAGCAGGTTTGATACATATTTCTGTGCAAGAGCATAATTCTGTTTTTGTATAGTCACACCCCATACTTTTTCATGTTTGAAAGTTATGTTTTTAAAAGGTTTGCCTTCTTGTCTTTTCTACACATTTGAAATGCTGCACTTAGCTTTACATTATCACATACTAGCCACTCATGGTTCCCACACCTTTATCCAAAAAAAATTCAAGGACTTTTCAAAACCAAAAAAATATTTTTCAAGGACCTAAAATTTTTTATAACGACCTAAAACAAGGCATACACAAAAGTTGTCAGTTAAAAAGAAAAATATAAAAAAAAAAATAATAATTTTTTTATACAACTGTTAGTCAAAAAAGGGAAAAGTTATTGTCAATTTTGGGAACAATTTGAATTTTCTTTTCTCACAGAACCTGATTTTTTTTTTGCAGAGTGGGCTTCTTGTTTCAATGCTAACTTTCAGGCTACTTGCACACATATCGATTTCTGTCGTGCGATAAAATATCGTACGATAAATTCTTTTGGTGGCACGAAGAAGAGTATGAGAAGCGGCCGTCTTAATGGAGACCAGAAGTGCCAACTTAGACGGATAGCCATACTGTGGAGATCTAGACCTAGTATTATAAGTATATCACATAGTGTCAAAGCGTGAAACGCCGGTTTCATTCAGAATGAGGCTCAAATGGCACACATGCTGTGGAGGAAACTAGTCTGGATAATTTCCAATGCAAGACGAAATTACACAATTATGTACTTGTTAAAAAAAAAATGAAGTACTTTCAAGGACTTTTCACCAAGTTCCGTAATTTTCAAGGACTTTCAAGGGCCCCTAGTTAGGAAAAAAAAATTCAAGGACTTTTCAAGGACCGTGGGAACCCTGCCACTGCATGGCTAGCCCGGCGTTGCCTGTGCCCATGGTGTTAGTTATTAATCTAGTGTAAAATTCTCCGCAGATTTCAAATCCGTTGAAATTTTTAATGTATCTTTAGCAATTCCGATTTTATGAAAAAGAATTAATAATCCCAGTCAAAATGTTTTTTATTTTTTGCTCTCATTTCCTGAAATGGAATAGGACAGGGAATGTAATCTGTTTTTAAACGCGAAGGGCAGAAGATGCAATCTGTTTCACGTAACGTCACAATCTCTTGCGAAATATAAAAGATATATTCAATTTAAAAATGGTTTATTTAAAGAAAATCAGATTTTTAGGTATCGATTTAAAGTGAAATTTTCTGCAGATTTCAAATCCGTTAAAATTTTTACTCCATCTTTAACGGTCTAGGAGATGAAAAAAAGCACTGTGACTCCAGTTGAAACATTTATTGTCTGGCTGAAAAATTATTCCTCCATGCAAAATCAAAGGGGAAACAAATTTTTTTTTTCTGAGCTTTCTCGGCGATGAAAATTTTTTTGCATGGTTCCAAGGCTGACGGCAAGGGTCACGTGGGTAAAAAAAAGTCAAGATTGGGATGTTTCTTCTTTTGTCCAGTGAAATGAGTTTGAAGAACCAGGTAGAGAATAGAACTATTAAATTCATTAAAAAAACTTCTAGATTGAATTTAAAAATTCACCTTGACCCAAAAAATTTGGACTACCTGTGTGCCAAATCTCATTGCTGTAAGTGCCATAGAATCAACAGGATTTTGCGGCCACCAAAAAAAACAGACAGTAACACTTCCTTTTATAATATTATAGATTTATTGGAATATTCACTTAAAAGCACATAATGAATTTTTTTGGAAAAGTTTTACTGTGTGTATGAAATTTATCTTTAGTTTATAATACCTCAAAACTCAGAAATCATATCCCTATTGTTTCCCCAGTTTATCACCAATATATCTTAACACTTTTTAGTCATAGCTTCATTATTACCTTTTTATCATTGCAGGCTGGAGAAATAAAAGCTCAACATGGTATTATAGAAAGAGAACTACGTCTCAAAATTCAGGCCATGCAGAAATCTCACAGTGATATTGTAGAAGATCTACAGGTAATTACAGATGTTTTACGTACAAAACATCTCGAAATAAATTATCTTTGTGTATCTTTTGAAATCTCGCTAGTCTTTCCTAATTCTTAAAATTAATTTGATTTTCAGTCACGGGTTCGAGTGTTGCAGAAGCAAGTTATAACAGTGGCTAAAGGTGCGAAAAAAAGTAAAGATACAGAAAGTCCTCTGCGTTCCTGAGAAGAAATTGTAGTGTGCTGACTTGCAAGTGCATCAGACTTATTTTGAGACAAACCATCTTTACCTCCAATCATGTAACTTTTATACCATTTACGAGTTAAAAGTCGGATTTTAAATCAATTATTCAGATACAAGCTATTCATATACATAATTGAACAAGTTTCAAAAGGCCGTGAAAAATTGAAAGAAATGTATTGCTTACTAACCCTTAGACCATGGACTTTTTAAAATATTTTATTCTGGTGGTGGATAGTGTTTTGATATCATATTCCAAAACAAGGAGTATTTATCTGGCTTATTTAAATCAACTAAATTTATTCAAAGTGCATTAGGACATGATATATAAATAGATTTTAAAATGTTTAATTAACTACCATTCCTCAATTTAAGATTTTAAATGGAAAAATATATAGAGATAGTTTTTAATATGAATCATATTTTCAGTCTTTACATGTTACTCAATTGACTTCTCCTTTTATTCAAGGCAAACTGTATGTTTGCCTTGTTTCTTTTAATGCATTTAGATTTTATATTTCATTTCCATTTCAAACATAAAAGTTTTTTAAAGTATCACTAGGAAGTCAATTGTGTATTGCCATTTGTTAAAAGCAATGAATGCTTTAGAACATGCAAGAGGCACCTAGTGCTATAAAGATCTACAAATTTCCTAAACAGGATTAATGGGTTCACATTGTTTGGATATTTCTAGTGGATGCGTTGTGTACATCTGTAATGGTCTAAGGGTTAAAAGTGAATTGTTATTTGTTGTAACTGTCTTCATATTACCCTAAGAGTGTTTTAGGCGAGGGCAAAGCTCAAGACATAAAAACTGATAAGTGAACTTCAAAGCACAGTTGTTGTATTTAAGTTATTATTTTCAACTATTTCTTTTCTTTTACACTTTGTGCCATTGCCTTATTCTCATGCTCATTTACATGAATTGTCAAGTAATCTTGAGCACACATGTATGGTTTCATGGAAGATATGTATCGTACTTCTTTTGGTGAAATCCCTTACATCTCATGCATCTATACAAGTTAGCACTGTTTTTAATTTGTAAGTAAAGAGACTAGATATGAATTTATGTATGTATATGTGATATTGTTCATCCTGTCACTTAGAATATTTGAAGTCTGTAATTTATGAATTAAAACTCATTTCCAAAATGGCATAAAACTTCTGTTTTATTTCTCAAAATTCCATTTGCATATATACTATTATATTTTGATAGGGTTTTTAATAAGGGATGCATGGACAAGAAATCAGAAAAGTCCGCAATTATCGGACTAAGTCACATAAAGGGAACTAAAAGCTATCTATTTAATTGTATTTAATAAGATAGTAGGCACCTTAAAATAAAGATTTGATTTCCAAAAAGGTCTCAGGAGTAGCTGTGGCTCTGGGTTTACCTCTGCCCTAGCAACCAGTGAGTTGAAGGTGATACTAGTTTGATCCCTTTCTTGTGTGTTATCAGTAAACACATACCTTGTGTGTATGTCCACTTGCTTGACATTTTTTGGCACACCTAGGTCACATAGGGCTCTTGTGCTATAAAACCAAACTTGTCCCAACGTTTCGTGACCATTGTACATCAAGGGTTACAAATCAATATTAAAAAAAAAAATTCATTATAAAACTCAAATGAGAAAAGAATCATCAAGTATACAAAGCTTTTAAAATTATGATAGGGACTGAAAATTATTTCCAAAGTTTGTGGATCAGATTCTTGACCTTTCACATCAATTCTTTCAGTTTTATGAGACCCCTCTGAGTCGTACATCATCTACAAGTTACAAAACTCTGATCCAAATGTTCAGTTTTATAATCAAAGAATGAAACTAAAACATTCTCTTTTATTAAATAACACTGGCTTAAAAATATCTGGGCTATGAAAAGTACCAAAAAATAGTAATTTTGTACTCTTGAAAACGCATGTCCATCGAATATTGGTTTTTGGACAAATGTTCTCTACCACGTTCAAATTATGAGACACAGCCCCTTCTTATCAAGTACCTATTTACGATTTGCAGTCAAAGGTATTTGTGCTGCTGAATAGTTGATATATATATAAAGCTAAGATACAATTTATAGTATTTTAACTTGAACTTTATTATGATGGGTACTAGAAACTTCAGATTGACTCACAAAGGTCACACTAATCCTTTACTGCTAATTGAGGCATTTGGATCTTTTTTTCAGAATAATGAAACTTAGTTAAGTGGGAAGTGTGTTGATGCTAAATTTTTTCTGCTTATATACACAGAAAAACATTAGATTGTAGAAACAAACTATAGGCTACATATTGAATGTAGGTTATTTAGAATACCTAGAAAATATTTCAAATTCGACATACTAATCTTGACATTTTAGAAAAATATCAGCAATATTTAGAGGAAATGATATTCAAGTCTGATCAATCTAAAAGTTGCATAGGGTGTTTTCCTTTTTCAGTTGACAGATTCTCTTAGAAGCTTTATTCAATTAAATTGCTTACCAATTGATAGAAGTTATTTGCATTAGGAAAATATTTACTAAGTAAAAATTTTATAGGCTGCTGCCCATATAATAGTGTGATAAACAGGAGGGTCTCAGTGCTATAAAACCTACATCTTTCTAGTATAACTCATTCACAAACTGTATTTTCTATAAAATTTGTGGGTCAAGAATTTTCACTGATAAAAATAATTGTAAATTCAATAAGTATAAAAGAAACAGCAAAAATTATGGTCATATTTAATGTTCTCCATTCTCCTTGGTAAATGGAATGACCTTTCATCCTTGCTGCTACAGTGGTTGCAACTTGGTCAGGTTTTTCACTTTTTCGCGTGCAGAATATCTTGGTGACATAACCTGCTAAAATTTTGTCAGATTAATTTGAGCAAATTTTATGCTATTATTGATCAACAGAGGGTGGAATAATACAGCATCTGTTGTGTGGTTACCCAGAACAATTAGCCTAAGTATTTTTAAATTGTGGTTTCAGTGAAAACAATTTGTTTTGAAAATGTTCTAAGATTTTTACTGGAATGTTTTCTCAAGAAATTATTAATCCATTATTTTGGTAATTACTTGACCCCACACATTATATTGAACGAAGTTAGTTTTCACTCCAGGAAACAATAATTCTGTATATATGCATCTGATGTTTTGAAATACTTCAGAGTACAATTTTGAAAATGAAATATCAACAAATGATTAATATATTTTATTTATTTATATAATGTTTAAGGAACCCAATGTAGTTAGCTTGATTACTTTGTATTTTGTCATTTACTGTATTTTTTTAGGTGTATGAATAATGAAGTTATTTGTTTTATGGGCTAACTTAACCATTCTTCTCATGCAAATGTTGGATTTATTTATTAAGTAGTTATTGTTTAGTCTGGGGCATTTCCCTTTATGTTGTCTACTTATGCTTATTACAGTAAATACTTTTTTTTTTAATTTGGTGTCATGTAGAATTTAATGTGTTTAGTTTTTGTACTGTTTTTTTTTTGTAATGATCTTATTTTTTCTTAATTATTGGTACTGTTTGTGTACATGATATTTTGCTTAATGCCTTGCAGTGTAAAAGTAGTGAGAGTTTTATATTTTTAATATGTATATAAAAAGAACTAGTTCATATCCATTGTAGAAAATTTACAAATATGTGATGTATATTTCCACGTTATTTATTATCATGTAAACCAGATTCACACCTGTTATGACCTGACTTTGGTTCCATGTTTTGAATCTAGGTATTTAAAAAAAGACTTCATTCCTTGTTATACACATCTTTATTCATATAAGTTAACATTTTCTTCTAGTTTGACTGAAATTACAGATATCATGTATTTTATTTTTTATTAAATTTTTACACATTCTGCTCCTGTTTGACTTCATTTGATGCTTTGGTGTCTGCAGATGTATAATCAATTACTGTTTTACCCCTTGCATGACCACTAATGAGTTTTTCATATGCTTGGGGAATGTCTTCAAACCTATAAACTTTCTCAACCACTGGGTTGATCTAAAAATAAAAGGTCAATTACTGATAAAATATCGTAGCATAAAATGTCAAATACACACAATCAAATAACTCAAAACTTGTAATTTTACCCTAAAAATTTTCAGTTAAATTTGAAAGTGATTATTTTTCATACCTGCTTTTTGTCAACCATTTTAGCTATGGATTTTAAGCCACACATACTTGGCATGAAGTATGCCCACCTGAAGGATCTTCCATCTTTAAAAGACTAAAATGTAAAGAAAATTATAAAACAATTAGTGGAATTTAATCATCTAAAGGGTACAAATGTAATAGGATACAACACCCACATGTGTCAAAGTCATGCTCCTGTCCTGGGAGTTGGCAGTCAAGTCATGGTTTTAAACAAGTTAAATGAAGTAACTGATGGTAACAAACATTTTTGCCACAGTTGGTATCGTTAGTGCTGATATTGGCTCTAAGCCTATTGTTTAGTACCAAAAGCGACAGCACTGATAGTGCGTTGGGCTTAACCTACCTTGGCGATTGCCATTCATGCTCTTGTGTATAGAAGCTTTCTAAGGTTTCACACCTTTTCAAAATTCAACTGCCCTTTCATCGTAGTTGCACTGTACAAAAATCGAGTATTACGAGAAACATTGTTCAAGTTCAATAGGTGATTATTTTCAGAAAGTTGTACATATAAAAAGATAGTTGCAAGTGAAGTATAAAAATTTGTTAGATTGTACTTAATATTAAAAAAAAAGCCCACTTTGCAGTAAGAAAAAGATCAAAGGTTCTGTGAGAAAGAAAATCCAAATTATTACCAAAATTGATTATAACCTTTCTTTTTTTGACTGAATAGTTTTAAAAAAATAAGAGAAAAAAATTTGTCTTTTTTTCCCCCACTTTTTTTGTTTTTAACGGATAACTTTTTTGAATCCCTTGCTTTAGGTCGTTAAAAAAATTTTAGGTCCTTGGAAAAATATTTTTTTGGTTTTGAAAAGTCCTGGAATTTTTTTTTGAATAAAGGTGTGGGAACCATGAATAAGGAAGAAATCTAAAGCTCCCAATGATATATTGGTTTAGTTTTAATACTTGAAGCTCTATTTCGAAGGACACACAGGATTTGTAAATTGGAAAAACAAACATGCCATTGTTGACTATAGCTCAAAATCAGTAAAAGAAATGTTATTACCATTGCCGTATCAAAACCTGCTTGTAGGGCTGTTGTAAAAGTTCCAATCAAAATTCCCCGATCATCTGCATTTTTTAGAAGAGGAGAAACGACTGTAATGTATTTACCATTTCCCCACTTCTTCAACAAATTAATTGTAAGATCTGGATACTCTCCACCAATTGTGTCAAAAATAACATCTAATCTAGAAGAGGAAAGGTAGGAATCAAGTTTTACTTCAGTAATATTGATACATTAAGAGGTAATATTGTATATTATTTAGGTAATCCCATTAAGGGGACTAAACTTTCAAAATAGATCAAAATTTTGATTTTTAGTTTAAAATTTGATATCTCAAACTAATTAACAAGAATTTTTAGTTTCGTAATTTTTGATGGGAGTTATATATATATAACATTAGAAAGCAAGAGAACGTACAGTATATAAGTATGGTAGGTCTACAAGTGTGTTCTATCCAGATTTTTTGACATTTTAATTTTAAATTGTTGCCTGTGCAGTTTATTGTAGATTTCCTTGAAATTTTTTTTGAATGATCCTTAGAATATATTGTATATATCGAGGTGCAAATAAGACATTAATTATTCTTCCTAGTTTTGAAATTTTGGTTTAAAGTGTTACTTAACAGTAACACATGCTTTTAGCAAAAAGTTTAGATGATTTAGAATAAATATTTTTAGATACACAATAGAGTGATACACTTGCCAAATAAAGTTAATTTAACTAAATTTATATGTAAAGAAACTATTATGTGAATTAAAACAATGACAATACAAGGAAAATTACAGTGCATGGGACCTATCAATTTTTTGCTTATTTTACAAAATTTTTGACCTAATATTATGTAATAACTTCAACACAATTTTAGACTTTTGAACCAAACTTCAATATAAATACGATATATTAGAAGGAAAAATGATACCAACTTTATGTAGTACTTGGAACTTAACTTCAAAATTTTGTTTTGAAAGTCCACTGTCCCCCAGATTTTCAATTGCATAACATCGTTCTTTCATAATGAAAATGGAACTTAGTAATTATTCATCTTAAGCTACCTCATTTGCTAGAGTTTCAGAAATGTTACAATAGATTGTTTGAAACAATAAGGTTTAAAACATTTCATAGCAAAATCTTCAGTTGGTAAATAAGCATAGTTACCTATTTAGTTGTTTTAAATTATTTTTAAAATCTGGGTCTTCATAATCCAGAACAGTATCTGCACCAAGATTTAAAACCATTTCTAATTATTCATCTTAAGCTACCTCATTTGCTAGACTTTCAGAAATGTTACAAAATATTGTTTGAAACAATAAGGTTTAAAACATTTCATAGCAAAATCTTCAGTTGGTAAATAAGCATAGTTACCTATTTAGCTGTTTTAAATTATTTTTAAAATCTGGGTCTTCATAATCCAGAACAGTATCTGCACCAAGATTTAAAACCATTTCTACAGCATCAGATCGACACGTAGCTGTCACTTCAGCACCCCAGGATTTTAACAACTATTGGATCAAAAATGAAATGCAAACATTTTCTATGCATGAAAAAGGCTTGAGTTTTTAGATCATAAAGCATTTTTTATTGCATTCACAAAACTGAAATATTCTCATGACGTATTTGTAACTTCTCAAGATCATGCATAAAGGTACCTGTGACTTTCTTAATCAATAATTATCCACGATGCATCTACAAACTTTATTTCAGTAAAAATAGAGAATATATAAAACCCTAATTTTTCAATGTCGCTCTTTTACTTTTCAATGAACTCGGATTCCATTTACGTTCATGCTGTTTTAAGCAGTCTAAAAAAGCTTTGGTTGAGTTAGAGCCAAGCATTGCTTTTTTAAATTCGGGATCCGTGGTGAATGATTAATTTAACACTTCATCAACATCAGTGGCGTAACAGAACCATGTTTAAAACCAAGATTTATAAACTTTTGATCTTTTCAATCCTTAGCAATGCATGTGAAAACAAGTGCTACCAACAGAAACATAAATACAACTGTTGTAGATAGTTAGTGGCTCATTCTTGTATGTTCTGCAGAAACAATAATACCATGCATAATAAATGGATTTTAAAATCCTTTATAATACAAGAAAAATCTTTACATATGAGCTCAGAGTTGATGTATGACAAAACCAAACTTCAATAATTTACAGTACAACAAAAAATTCTTTTAATATTTTGCATACATTAAGATACATTTTATTTAGTTTTGGATAAATCACATTTCAAAAACAAGACAAATTTACCTGCACAGCAAAAGTTCCAACTCCTCCTGAGGATCCTATTATAAGGACTCTGGAAAAATTACAATTTAGTAAAATATCATTTATTCGATAATTATATCAGAAAATTCAGAACAATTATTTTGAGCAAATATTATTTATTTAAACATAACTACAAATTATATTGAATTAAGAGTAAAAAATTAGGAGCATTATATTTAAATAACAAAAATGTATTTAAAACTAATATTTCAATTACCAGAAAAATGCACCAGTGTCAAAAAAAAATAAAATTAATTAAAATTAATTTATACAACATACTTCTTTAATTGAACTTACACTTTTCAAACAACAAGTAAATTAAAGAACATGAAAACACTTTAGTGGGCCATAGTCTAAAATGTAATATAAATGAATATGAAGTCTGCCATCTTTTTTGAGACCCTATTTTAATTCATCTTGAATCACGCAACGTAATATTAACTTTCATAAGCGCTTGTATACTTATAATAAAAATTCTTATTTTCGAAATATTTTCTGTGCAAATCCATTTGATAATACAGTTGGCTCTCCTTTCGCAAGATAGGGAAAAATACTTAAAATAGAAAGTTAGTAACAAGCAAATTAAAATTGATTTTATGTTATTTGTATGGGTCTTTTATAAAATCTTACATTTTTCTAATCAAAATGCTATAAAGTTATTATATTTCAGTCTTGTTCACTCAAATTTAGAATACTGCAGTCCTATTTGGGATTAATAGTATAACAATAAAATTAAAATTATTGAACATGTCCAATCCAAATTTACACATGATTTGTTTTACAAAACTTTTCGTATTAGTTCTCTGTATTTATCTTCCTCTCATCTGCGCAATATTTGTGATTTTCCTTGTTTAAAATCTAGACGCGAATTATCATGTGTTTTATTTCTTTCTAAAGTTTGTAATAATTTTATTGATTGTAATGAAATGCTTAGTAGCTTACATTTTTCAGTGCCCAACAGAGTTCTTAGAAAACAGTACTTATTTAGAAATGCTTTTACTAAATTGAATTATATTGATAATTTTTGTCTCTATAAATTTTATAAAATCTATAGTAGTATTGGTTTTTATCTAGATAATTTTAGCATGTCTTTGGACATTTTTAGAACTACATGTTCTGTACTTCTACATTGTTAGTGTATATTTCTATTTTGATACTTCTGCATTGTGTGTTGTTCTGTTTTAGTTTTGCTTCACTGTAATTGGATCAATGATCTGTTGTTCATGCTTTCAAATAAAATAAAATGTCAGCAAGAATTGATGGTGGAAATAATAGGAATACGAAACTATAATAGAAAAATTGAAGATTGGTTAGTTGGTTGTTTTGGGGGTTTTAGGACACAGGGGCCATTTTTGGTCATGCTGCGCCAGACACAATGTCAATTAATAGACGCACAATGAAGGTTTTAATGACACAGAAAAGATAAATACACCCAGGGAGGAATAAAACCTGTGCCACCTACAACACTCGAAGGTTGCTAGTGAAAAATCTAAGGAAAAGTACTTTCAAATATCCAAATCATTAAATACCTTTTTCCGTGCATATTTTTTTCCGAGAGTCCTCCAAATCGACACAGAGCACACCAGGCAGTCAAAGCTGCATAGGGAAGTGAGGCAGATTCAACATGACTTAAGGAGGTAGGCTTTTTAGAAATCTGAATATGAGGGAAAACATAACCAATGTAAGCTGAGCTATAATGCAAAATAAAAGAGAAATGTCACTTATAAGCACTTTATTTCTGAAGTGATGTCGCATAAACCTAATAAAATATCAAATACAGTTCCAAGCGCAGTGCAAAGTCCCAAATCAGGACGCTTTGCTAACTGGCATTTTTGTTTTTCTTAATTTTTTACATATTTCCGACAATTTTTAAAGAAGAAGTTAAACTTGGTCATAATTGAAGAAACAACACAAATTAACGGACATGTTCAGAGTAAATACCACACAGAAAAATGTGAAGATTTGCAAGTAAAATTTGTTGCATCGTATTAAAAAGGTTTTTTCTTTTATAAAAATTATTCCTATTTATATATCTGTTATTATACTATTGGAAACGCAAAATTCACATAGGGTGGGTTGAATTAAGTTTTTTTTAATGCAAATAATCCAAAATCCGGAATGGTCGAGGCCAGGAGGATTCCGGATTTTGGACTTTGTACTATAATACGCTTTTGATAGTCATGGGATTGTGATCTTTGAAACAAAAATCAGGTTTGCAGAAAGATTGGTTACGCAGTTTGAAGGGTTAAAACCACATAAACATAATTATCAAATGATAACTCACTTTATTATATAAAATAACACTTAAATCAGATTTGTATGTGCTTTGCAGTTTCATCTTAGGGAGCAGAAGAATGTAACCAGGACTTCCTCAACCTTAGGGAAGAATCAATTCCATCTGTTAGTATACAAGTCATAGCAGTTGGGTCTAGGTAGATATTGTAAGTATCAAGAGTAAATAAATTTTAATTCTTTAAATAGTAGAGGAGACCAGGGCTTGTTTGCATAAGTGGTAAATTGGCATTCACTTTGTATTTTTTATCAGTGATTTCAGAGCTGTGATCAACACTATGCGTGTATGATGCATCATCTACTCTAATTTCAGCGTGACAAAATCTTCCAGAGAGAGAAAAAAAAAAACGGATTTTTGTTTTACTGCCAAGTAATTTTTTTAAATTCGAGGTTTTGGTGTTTTATGAAGCACTAGAATATGTTGAGGAGTTTTCAATGGTTGTGTTATATAGAAAGAGCAATAACAGTTGTATTCATGTGCTGTAATTACTTGTAAAACATGTGGAAGAGTGTGGCAGTCATCTTGTCTCAAAAGTCCTAGTGGGGCAAGTTGGCATTTAAGTCATGGCATTTTGCCATAGGAAAGATAGTGGACATCGATGAATTCTATACTTCCACAATGGTGAAAACAATGGGAAAAACTAAGAATACTCACTGTGCATGCATGCACCAAGAGATATTCAGCATGAGATCCATTTTCCCATGGACTTAGTGCTCCCCAAACCTAAAAGTGAAACAAATTTTAAATTGTTATTTTAAAGTTCATGTAGCATATATAAATTGAAGCAAGGATTTGGAGATAGTATAGAAACTCTTCTTTCATTGTTTCATACCTTAAAAACATAAAAAGTTCGAATATAAACATTTTCAATGATGGATTGTTAAAATATGTTTGTAAAAATTTGAAAATCTTAAAAACAACGATTAACAAAGATTACAAAATTAGAAAAGATCGGCAATGACCATTTCAGTGGAGCAAGACATTCACCATCAAGGCAGAGCTTGTGCCATGGGGTATTAAGTTAAGTGAATTCCATAGTTCATAGTATTATGTAAGCAAAATTGGTCTTGGAAATTGTGAAACATTCAGTCTCTGCAAAAACTTGATAAATTGAGACATGAAGATGTTCTTTAAGCCAGACCACTTCAGGGTTCTTGTAATTCTTCAGGGTAATTACTTGGATTGTAAGCAAATTGGTGGTTATTTGTGAGGGAGAAAACAGTGGGCAGTCCTTGTTACTCCTAACGGGGACAATCACCAACATCTTACAAAACAGGATTTGAACCTGGGACCTACTGGGTGGCCAACAAATGTTATTACCAGGTAGACACCTAAAAAGATGTTGATGACAACAGGAAGATGTTGAAAAACATTTTTCTAAAAAAATTGCATGAAATAAAGCAACAGCTTTCAACCTTGTTTGGTTTCATTCATTACTTGGAATTCACATAGATAAAATATAATTTTATTTATATGAATACAATTTACATGAATTTTATTGTGCAATGAATTCCAATAACCCTACTCAGAATAGTAAATTACAGTGTCTACTCAGAATAATGAATTTCAGTGACTACTCAGAATAGTGAATTTCAGTGACTACTCAGCATAGTGAATTTCAATGACTACTCAGCATAGTGAATTTAAGTGACTACTCAGCATAGTGAATTTCAGTGACTACTCAGAATAGTGAATTTCAGTGACTACTCAGAATAGTGAATTTCAGTGACTACTCAGAATAGTGAATTTCAATGACTACTCAGCATAGTGAATTTAAGTGACTACTCAGCATAGTGAATTTCAGTGACTACTCAGAATAGTGAATTTCAGTGACTACTCAGAATAGTGAATTTCAATGACTACTCAGCATAGTGAATTTAAGTGACTACTCAGCATAGTAAATTACAGTGTCTACTCAGAATAATGAATTTCAGTGACTACTCAGAATAGTGAATTTCAGTGACTACTCAGAATAGTGAATTTCAATGACTACTCAGCATAGTGAATTTAAGTGACTACTCAGAATAGTGAATTTCAGTGACTACTCAGAATAGTGAATTTCAGTGACTACTCAGAATAGTGAATTTCAATGACTACTCAGCATAGTGAATTTAAGTGACTACTCAGAATAGTGAATTTCAATGACTACTCAGAATAGTGAATTTCAGTGACTACTCAGAATAGTGAATTCCAGTAACTCTACTAAGAATGAATTCCAATAAACCTACTCCAAACAGTGGATTCGATAAACTCTATTCTAGACTAGAATGAAACCCAGTAATCTTAGTACATATGCTTGGTGAAACCACATTTTAAACTTGAAATGCACTTATTCATTATTTTCAGCACACTGCAATGTCATATACAGAAGAGCATCTGGATGTAATAGCACTTAACTTTTTCTATGCATTTGTAGCATACATTATTCAAGTCCTCTGGGAAATGTTGCAAAAAATTAATAAATGTTTTCCCTTCAATTTGATTATTATTATTTTTTAATGCTTCAGGGACTTAATGTTAGTGAGGCTTTAAATTGCACCATATTTCAAGCTCTAATAGTTGACTTAAAGTCTAAAGTAAAAATATTGTATTTGAATTAACATATTTGGTATTATGAACCTATTCATTAAGGATAAATATCTACTCAAGTATAAAACACATTTCAAAAGAACAATGACAGTAATGATAGTAAATATATCTCAAACAAAATTTAAATTCAAATCTTGTACACACTTATGCATAAAATCACTATTCACAGGAATAACACACTCCAATATTTTATATCTGTAGTTATTTTTACTGATGAATTAACTTTATTGTTTATTAAAGTATTAGATAGTTCCGATTGCCAGAAAATAAAACTATGAGGAACTCATCTTTAAACAACAAATATTCATTTCTTTACCCCACAGTAGTATATTTTCCTAAAAAGATTACTTTGTATAAAACATCAAATAATACAATGACATACCACATAAAACGCACAAGCATTTATCTTCTACAACAAATTGAGAACATGATAGCTACTTTTACATGACTGATCTTTTGCAAATATTCGAATGATGTACACTTATCACTCAACGTCATACACTAGAATAAACAATGATTATCAAAATTAGACCATCAATTAATTTAATAACAATTATTTTCCTGCAATTCTTGAATACTTATAGGTTTAAAAATCTTACTAATTTCTTTAAATTACAATTTCAAAACCAGTAGTGCCAAACTTCAGCAAATTATTTGGGCAGCCAAGACCACAATTGCTTAGAAAAAAAGTATTTTTGGAATAGTCGATTTTGCTTTCAAACATCACTATTCACATTATTTGTATACTACTAATATTTATCCCTCAATTTTATAGGAACAGGCCTCAGCTAAGAAACTATTGAGAAGGGAACAAGAAGTTTGGGTCTAAGTGATGGTACCCGTCTCAGGTTGCATAGCCACTAACTACATCATCAGGTACCTCTATTTAATGATATAGTTAGTGGCTATGCAACCTATTAAGCCAAACTGAGTTACCCTCTACATTTTGCTACTCATATTAATTGTATATAATTGAAATATTCTTCCCTTATGTTAACCATTAAAGTATCAAAGGATCCAAGGTGGTTAGTTGCTTTTAGGTTTTATGGTGCAAAAGCCATATTGAGCCAAGCTACACCAAACAGAAGACAAGGTCAAGTAAAAAATGTCATGAAAGAGAAAGAGAGCTACTGGAGAATAGAGGAGTGAGATGAAAGTAGAAAAAGATTGCTTGGGTATGCTGAGAGCATGACCCCCATAACAACTCCTATGTCAAATACTTTTATCATACCTCATCTCCACATTTCAGATCAACGCTTTTAACATTTTTTCCAACATGGACTACAGTTCCTGAGAAGTCACGTCCAAGTATTAAGGGGAAATCTTGTGGAGAAAGGGAACAATTGCTCACTTGGCGCACAGCATTGAAGGCAGTAGAGCCATATCCTTCTGCAAATAAATTTAATTAATAAATAACACACATTTGAAACAAAATTAAAATAAACAACCAGACTTTACCAGCATTTTAACATTCAATTTATATTTATTTGATATACAGTACAAAGACCCAAATCCAGACGTTGTCCGGAGTTGTCCAAAATCCTGACGTTTTGCTAACTGGTTTTCTTTTGTGTTTTTCTCACTTTTTTACATCTTTCTGACAATTTTTAAAGAGCAAGGAGTGAAACCTGGACCTAATTGATGAAACAAGGTTTTTATTCCTTTTTAAAAAATTATTCCTATTTATACATCTGCTATTTTACTATTGCAATATCAAAATTTGCACGATGAGGGGTTTGATTAAGGTTTTTTTTTGACAAAAAATGCAAATAATCTGAAATTCAGAATGGCCAAGATATTTGGGATAAATTATCATTTTGGACTTAGTACTGTACATTCATTCTAATACAATTAGTAAGTGGAACAATTATTTAAAATTTACATACTCTTCTGACAACCAATAAGCAAAATCAAAAACCCAAACCACAGAGGTGAAGTTTGACAACTGTCGTAGCCATAAACCTCAAAGCCCCAACAATCCTATCCTAAATTTTACATTAATAGGGAACACCAACAAATGTAGATCACTGAAGTGACATGTGCTGTCATTAAATAAAAATATAGTAAAAATAAATTTCTATATGAATTCTATTTGTATTCAATACATGTAATGTGCTGTGATAGTAATGGCTTCCTTCAGCTCAATGTTGTTTGTGCTTTCTGTAAAATTTGTGTTTTTACAGTCCATTATTTAGTTAAAAAACAACCCCATATGTACATCAATATCATTTTGTCTATTTTTATCCCTCTTTTTACAGAAATTCAAATAATGTTTCAGAAATTATTTTCATTTGAAAATCTAAATAAAAAAAAATTTTAAATTTAAAATAAAAAAATATTTTGTGTGAATTTTAGTTTTAGAACCTATAACAAAAAAAACTTAAAATCATAATATGGTAAAGTGCAAGAACTATAGTAAAAATGTACTTCATTGGTATTGAAAATGATGCTAACATACATAACCTGCCATCAATGTGAGGAGTAGAAGCAATTTTAAGATGGTATTTTAATTAACATCCCACTGGAGCAACACAATGAGCTATTGGAACAGGTCCTGGATCAATCACCAAGGGAAAGATCAGAGGACAAAACATCTTAATATTGAACCACTGTCAGATGACGAGGCAATTTTATGAACAAGAAACTGCTGAAAAAGTGTCAGTAGTGTTAAGAATGAATTTATATTATAATCAGTTAAAAATAATTCATTCCAATAAGTAGTGTTCATGTAGCTTATAGATATGTAGTTTTCTGTTGGCTTAAAAAAAAAAAAAAAAAAAAAAAAACGATTTAGCAACTGTGCATATTGTATTGCATACTTGAGCAAAAATTTAATCTAAAATAAAAATTTAAAGCATTAGGTATGTTAATGAAATATGATATTTAGATTTCATTTTTACTAGTCAGGTATTTAGAGGCTCAAAAGTAAATTTTAAACTGAATCTATTAGTCAATTCTAGTACTTCGACAGCATTTCTTTCTTCATTTAATCAAGAGCTTTAAGCTCCACAGAGACAAAGACAATTATATGCAACTTGCTGCAATTAAATAAATATAATTTTCAGGAATTTTATTTAAAATTTAGTACAACCAGTACAGTAGCCAAAATTTAATTTAAAGGGGCACAAAGTTAGGTATGTTGTTAAATAACATTGCACTGGAGCAACAAAACAGGTGACAGTACAGGATCGATCCCAAAAGGAAGGATCCAAGGATAATGCCTCGTAATTTGAGAAATGGTCATATGACAAAAACACCTGAGCTAGCACCCCACTCTCCAAACATCCACATTAAGCCAACATGAGTACATTTGAAGCAATGACAGATTTAATATGCCAAACCCTGTGGAAACAACGGTTATTGGATGAACTGAGTTTCTCTTCCCTCATAACCCTCTGGTTACTAATCCCTTGTCCTTCCAGGCACAAACAACTTTTTCAATACAGAATAAAGATCTGAACCTAATTAAATCACTAAGTCTTTTACTTTATATTTATTATAGCTCACTAGAGAAAGTTTTAAGATAAGGATATATTGTTTGCATAAGAATGGATTTCATCTTAGTAATTCTATGATTTCACCATCAAATATTTGTAATGACATAAAAAGCATTAAGCACAAATTCTAATTCTGTTTCTTAAATGTTCTTTTTTAAACTTTTCTTACTTTTGAAATGTTGATGCAATATATAGATTGCAAATATGTAAAATGAATAAAGGAAAAATCAAAGTCTGTCCACATAATTTCTTTTGTAGATTATGTTATTAAGCATTCATTGATTCAATAACTGTTATTTCAAAGCTATTAAAAAAGTGTTCCATGGGTACAGCTACACTCTACGTTTATGACTGATGGCAACAGCTTGGCGATTTTTTTGGCACACTTCTAAAGTCGCCAATGAAATAATTATTTCTTAACTCATTTCCTGTCACAATTTTTTTTTTCTTTTCACAACACACTTTTAAAGCACATTTCAGAACGTTTTAAAAAGTATATTTAAAAAAAACTTTCACAAAAAGTAGTAAGCTTAATCACATATCCAAACACATTTGTGAACCAGCAGAGAAACTAAGCTGCGAATGGTAAGAATACCCTGAAACTTATCAATTACACTAAATACATTGAGCATGTTGAAAAAGAAAAATATTTACAAAAGAAAAAAAGCAAGAAATAATACCTGATAACGTCAGAATTCTCTCGTAAAAAAATAATGAAAACGAACAAAACTCTTAATCCTGTCGTGAAAACTATTATAACAAACTAAAAATTCCACAACTGTCAAAATACAAATAAATGGACCAATGGTATCACAGAAAACGATTTAAAAGGACCAATGCAATAAAAGGATATTTTTAAAACAAAATAACCAATGGGAGAAAAGAAAAAATTTCAAACAAATCAATGAAATCAAACAATTTTAATGGATTTTGGAAGAAATTTCTAGAATATTCAAAATGAAAATTGAAAGTTTCTGATTGACGAGGTTGCCATAAAAACCACAACAACAGCTACGAAAGATGGGTTGCCTTAATTTATCGTACCTCGCTACTAGAAGTGCGCCAAAAAAAATCGCCAAGCCGTTGCCATCACTCATAAACGTAGAGTGTAGCTGTACCGTTCCATGCATTTGTAGGATTTAATTTTAAAGGTACAAAAATAAAAAAGCAAGTTTTAGGAGGGTGTGGACACTCCCTGCAGTATCACTGAGATGTTATCATTATTTTTAATTTTAATAAAATCTTGGGATCAATTTGGTTTATCAAAGATAATTTAATAATTTAAAAAATAACTACCTAACATTTGAATGTCTAAAGGATTCACACTAGCAGCGTGCACTTTAACCAAAACATCCATACACCCTTTAATCACTGGTATTGGAGCAGCTGTGTTTAGCTGTAAATTTTCTGGACCTCCATATTCATAAGCCTGCCATGCTTGCATAGTCTGTAAGCCACGTCTCTGAGAAGAATGCAGACAGCGACATGTCACCTGTACTCCACTTTTCAAGAGCTGTGCAAGATACATTTCTGAAAAACATTAAAGGATAGGTTGTGTGAATAACATTTTTACTAAGAAAATTCATATTTGAACTTAAGTTAGCGCTTTGATAAATTCACTGTAAATATATAAAAAAAATAAAAGGTTAAATCCTGGTGTGTTGTGTAGTTAGTCAAACTTAACCAAATTTGGGAACAGCTACACTCTACGTTTATGAGCAATGGCAACGGCCTTGGCGATTTTTTTGGCGAACTTCTAAAGTTGCCAAGGAAATAATTATTTCCTAACTCTTTTTCTGTCACAAATTTTTTTCTTTTTACAACACACTTTTTAAACACATTTCAGAACGTTTTAAAAAGTATATATTTTTAAAAACTTTCACAAAAAGTAGTAAGTTTAAGCACATATCAAAACACATTTGTGAACCAGCAGAGAAACTAAGCTACAAATGTTGGGTAAGAATACCCTGAAACTTATGAATTACACTGAATACAGTGGGCATGTTGAAAAAGAAAAATATTTACAAAAGAAAAAAAGCAAGAAATAATACAACCTGATAACGTTAGAATTCTTTCGTAAAAAAATAATGAAAACGAAAGTGGTCAAAAAAACAAAACTCTTAATCCTATCGTGAAACCTATTATAGTAAAATAAAAATTCCACAACTATCAAAATACAAATAAATGGGCCAATGGTATCATAGAAAACAATTTAAAAGAACCAATGCAATCAAAGGATATTTTAAAAACAAAATAACTAATGGCAGCAAAGAAAAAATGTCAAACGAATCAATGAAATCAAACGACTTTAACGGATTTTTGAAGAACTTTCTAGAATATTCAAAATGAAAATTGAAAGTTTCCGTTTGCCGAGGTTGCCATGAAAACCATAGCATCAGTAACGAAAGATGGGTTGCCTTAAGTTATTGTAACTCGCTACTAGAAGTGCGGCAAAAGAAATCGCCATGCCGTTGCCATCACTCATAAACGTAGAGTGTAGCTGTACCCAAATTTGTGCCAAACCATTAATATTTGAGTGACTAAAAATTTAAATCTTACAGACTGCACCATTTCTATTAAAGGAGAATTAATCAATATTGATATATTTATAATGTAATGCAAAAGTAAATGTTTTTCTTTTTACATGGATGTCTTATAATGTATTTTCTAAGAACATTGCTTACATTAAGAAACATAAAATGTATGAATATAACATGGACAATTAGATAATCACAGCAAACAATTACTGAGAAACTACTAACTTGGAAAGATATTAGTGGTTCCCTGAAATATTTCATAAAATGGGCAGAACTGTGGAAGAATGTTATGATAATAGCACAAAGGGACTCATTTCAAAGAGAATACCGTCTGAAAATTTCTTTTTCCACAAACCGAAATATCATCAAGAAACAGATAGAGAAAGAGCAATCTAACTAAATGTATATGATAAGATGCAATGTAACGAAGGGTTGTGAGCAAATTTTTAACAAATTACTCTTTAAAGACAATTAGACATTAATAAATTTACATTAAACTATTAAAAACTTTCGTCATTTATAGATGTACAGTAAATATTATTGAAACTAGTTCGTGGAAATGTGAAGTTGTTCCGAAAGGTCAATACTGTCTTTTAAGCATTTAAATTCTACAAAACATTTAAAAAGAAAACATTTTTTATTTAAGTTTTAAAAATTTGAGAAATTGGGCCAAATAAATATCAAATAGACAAAACCAATTTCAACTATTCCAAAAGGACAATTTAATTTTCTGAAGTATAAGCGACACACTGTGAAGGTTAATTATGTATTAAGTGATTATATAACCAATTTTTTTTTAATTGGAGGAAGCCTTTCTTTTGTACTTTAGAACATGAAACTAGAAACAACAGACAAAAGCAAATGAAAAAAAGCTATTCAAACAAGGAAGCAACACGTAAGTAAATACAAACATGATTCGGTGTGGTGAAAATCTAGCAGACGGGAATTTTAAATCAAAACAACGAATAAGTGATGGAATATTGTTTTGTTGCCATCTTAAGGAAACAACTATTGCAGAAAAAAAGACTAATTTACGAGGCTTGACCATAAATGTTATCAAAATATTAATTTATTTTATTTGTACTAGTAGTGTTTGTGCATGCGGAATCGCAACTTCAGGTATTTTAATTAAGCTTCGGCCACGGTCAGATGACAAGCCAACACCTGAGATGATACCCCATTCTTCAAACTTGCACACCACAACAACGTTGGAATAGCAACAAGCTCGAAATTAAACAAAAAGTTTTTTTTTTGTTTGTGTTTAGATAGAACATTGAAATGATTTGTAAGTTTAACCAGGAGGCATACTGGGAATTTCCATTCACTAGCATGGCTAAGATAGTCCAGGAGGTACAGTCGCTGATTAGCAAACTGATGGTACGTAGTTGAATAATTAATTAACGTCGCACTGGAGTAACACAAAGACCTATTGGTGACAGTCCAACATCGATCCCGATGGGAAATATCCCAGGACAACGCCTCGTAATTTTGAACTACGGTCAGATGTCGAGTACAACATCTGAGCTGGCGCACCACACTCTCAAACTTCCACACCACGCTAACACGTGGGAATATTTTAGCCAACTACAGATTTAATGTGAACCAGCCCCGGTGTACACGATGGCATTTGGTGAACCGAGTTTTGAACTCGCAATCCTCCGGTTACTAATCCGCTGCTTTTCCAACTATGATACCGTAACCAGCAAGCTGAGGGTTGAGAATTCGAAATTCCATCCAATCAAAGACCGTCGTTTACATGGTTGGTGCACGTTAAATCTGGTGTGACCTATAATATCGTGAAGTTGGCATGGTGTGCAAACTTGGAGAGCAGGTTGCCAGCTCAGGTCTTGACTTCTTCATCTGAGCGTAGTTCATAATAACAAGGTGTTGTCCCAAAGACGTTAAAAAAAGGAGATTTTGCAGTTCTATCGAGGGGCAGGTAGGTAGAAAATTAACATTGCATTGGAGCAACACAACGTGATATTGGTGACGGTAGGAGAGATTTCTAGTCGCTTTAGAACTGTTGTAAGATTCATCATTTTAGTTGCAATTTTCTTTCTCGGATTAACAGACCTGACCTAAACACACCATTCTGGAGAAAATAAATAATTTTCCGGTGGGCGCTTTTGAATAAGTACAGCAAAACGAGATCACGTTACTTTTTATATCGATTACTCACCTTTATATGAAGCAGTCTGTCTCTATATATCTGTCTGTTCTCTATACAAATTTACAGCGCTTTACCAATGTATACATTTATTCTTCAGAACCCAGCGGGTAACATATTAACCCTCGTTTTATTTGACCTAGGTGTGTAGTCTGAAATCACCATGAGTGCAGAAAGTTCAAAGCTTTTAACAAATTCTGTGATTTTTCTAGGGTGTATTTGCTTAGTTATAAAAATGTAAGATTGGTTGTGATTTAAATCAATGATTTTTAAAAAAAATCATTTGATTAAAATCAAAATTTTAATCATTGATTTAAATCAAGTGATTTAAGTCTTGACACCCTGGTTTTAATAGCCTTAGGTTTCTACAAAAGAAATGGAACAATAATTTAAAATATGCATTTAATAAAATAAATTAAAATATTAGCTGCTATATCAGCAGCTTAGCTAACATTTTTGACTGGAATATTTTTCTAAAACAATTTTCTGAATTGAAATCACAAAAATGGTACCTGTACGTGTTTTATGTTTTGCAATTTTTTTTCAAGCTACCAAGGAGTAAATTTAAAGGGGAAAATGGA
The DNA here is from genome assembly GCA_947359465.1 of Metellina segmentata. NCBI lineage: Eukaryota > Metazoa > Arthropoda > Arachnida > Araneae > Tetragnathidae > Metellina > Metellina segmentata. The sequence goes on along the minus strand of OX375875.1, from coordinate 27,538,498 downwards.
TTTTAGAATGTCTGATTTGATAATGGATGCCTGTTTAGGTTTTAAAAAGCCAAGTTGCCCACAATTTTCTTTTATGTACTATACAATACAACAGTTACACAAATTGTAATAAAAACATATTTTTAACAATTTAAAATTATATGTTCTCTTTAATATTCTAAAATATTGTATTATATAAATATTTTTTTAATGATTAATATTTTTTAAATTTTACAAAATTTAAGATGGTTGTAATCTTGTGTACCCTCTAAATAAACAATCACATGCCATAAGAAGAAAATTTAATTAAAATATAACAATATTATGTAGCAGATATTGAATAATGTTGAAAAAGGACATCGATCAGTATCTTAAAGCTAATATTGAGCAAGGATAAAAAACGAACATTGAATGTCAAGAAAACAATATCTATCAATGTCGTAAAGCGACATTGGGGCGATGTCGTCAGAGGGGGGTCATTTTTACGTTGGCCAATGTCGTAAAACGATATTGGGTGACGTCGGAAAACAATATCTATCAATGTCGGAAAACGATATTGGGGCGATGGCATTTTTACGTTGGCCAATGTCGTAAAACGATATTGGGGCGATGGCACTTTTACGTTGGGCAATGTCGGAAAACGATATTGGGGCGACGTCGCCAGGGTGGGGGTGGGGGTGGGGGTACATTTTTACGTTGGCCAATATCGACGGCAATATTGGCCAATATTTTTTCTCGATATTGGCCGACATATATGTGCTACCTGGGGAGGGGGTTAAAAATATTACAAAATCCCCACAGGAATAGAACTGAGCATAATTACAACACCTACAGTACTGCAACTCACATTATTATACCAGTCTTGTTGGAAAAACAATTGTTTTTCCCAAAACATTACATTTAAAGAATTTAAATTAAATTCTAATACTCATTTTTTATTTCTTTCCAAAAAATATCAATAATTTATAAATATTTTACTCATGAAATGGAATTATTAAAAATATTTAATTTTGCATAAATTTCATTTTGTACGGAAACGAATCTATTTAGTGCGATGGTAGGTATTTTAAAAAACGTCGCACTGAAGCAACACAACGGCTATTGGTGACGGTCCAGGATTTGAGAACAACATCACGTAATTTTGAACTATGGTCAGATGACGAGGTCATACCTGAGTTGGCAAAAGTGATTATATAGTGAGCCACGCAAAAGTGATTATATTTGAGGCCACAACAGATTTAACGTGCACCAGTCCCCTTTGTATGCGACAGTCATTGGTTACATTCGAACTCGCAACCGGCAGGTTGTAAAACCGTTGCTTTTCCAATTTGGCAGCCGCAGCCCTCAAGAGTAAGCACAACAACCCACTGATAATAAAAGAATAATTTTGCCACTTGATATCTGACATATTCAAAATTAATGATTCATTTTCCAATTTTATAAAGAACTAGCAAAATACCCGACCTTACTCGGTTTGAATTGGTTTACTCTAGATTTAAGACATAATCAAAATATATAATAACTTACGTTTTTTGTAGAATAAAAATTTATTTTAACACCTTTCGCCATCTTTATATTTTCTACAACTTACTTTGGACACAAATCCAACCCATGCATATCCATTCATGTAATACATTTCACATACATCGCACAATTGCTGTATGACAAAGCTACAAAATGACGAAAGGTGATACTAAGGTTACTACTATAAAAGACGATTTTGAGGGAGATTTGGAATTCCCTTTCTTAAGTTCTTTTCATGTTCAACTCAATTAATTAAAATTACGATTTACGGCGAGTGCTCTCACACTCATAGTCAACAAAACAATATTTTTTTTACTTGTGGCACTCTTGCCTCCGGTATGCGACATTGTGAAATTTTGCAATCTTCTCCTGTCATTATTACAACGAATTTTTTAATGTTGGAAAAAGTTCTAGTTTGGATTTTTAAACATTATTATTCTTTAAATAACGGCATTATTCTTTAAATAACGGCATTATTCTTTAAATAACTGCATTATTCTTTAAATAAAGGCATTATTCTTTAAATAACGGCATTATTCTTTCAATAATGGCATAACTACACTTAAAATTTACTGAAAATTTATACTGACTTACCCAACCTTATTAAGTCTAATACTTTGTGGTGCTGTTGCGTGTGATGAGAAGGAAAACACATTTATTAAAATAATAAATATTTAAAACAGGAAACAGCGAAATAAAACAAAATAAAAGATGTCGCAAAAAATTGTTCTAAAGATATTAATTTGTGATTCAATTTTATCTCTTGATCTCGCACAGTTGCCACAATTTACAACTAAAAGTGTACAAAATTTAGAAATGTGAAACTAATTCAGAGCGAAAGAACCAGAAAAAATATCACTGCTCGCGCGATCTTGTTCATTCTCGTTTCGTTGAAAAATATCGTCTGTCCCAAATATAAGGAAATCGTTTTCATTGCGCAAAGAATAAAAATGAGACTCGAAATAAATGAAGTATCAGAGATGAAATTCCATAAAAAAAATATAATTTTTTGAAGAATAAGTACTTTTTCAGCAGTACTGGTAAAGCAATCGAAGTAATCGTAATATTCAATAGACATTCCAATTTTTCCAAAACTACCAAATTATGGTTGATTTAAGTATACTTACTCAGGTGTTTTAGCATGAAACTCAACTAAATATAACAATAAAGAAATGTTTAATATTGCATTTACTAAACTAATAGATAATGTATCACATAAAATACAATGCAATCAAATACCTGGAATACAATTCATGTGATGTCTACACAAACACACAAACACAAAATCGAGCATAGAACAGAAAGACGGACAGACAGACTTTCGCAACCAATGCCACTCACTAAATAAAGATAAGTACTCACTGTATGCAAATTTTCAGGAAAATATCTTAAACCGCGTGGACGTGTATAGGGCACAACATACAGACAGACAGACAGACACCAAACGAGAAAAAGGCGGATTCGGCATCAGAAGGGTCCAAAACGGATAGAAAACTTGAAATGGGTCGAAAATATTGAATGTACAAACAAACACTCCATTCTTATTTATATAGATAGGTTAAATTTAATAGGTCTGTTTGTAAAAAATGCAACACCGTGAAGGAGTCATCAGAATTAAATGAAATTTAATGCACAGACGGCTTGTATTAGTACACTAGCAAAATACCCGACCTTACTCGGTTTGAATTGGTTTACTCTTGATTGAAGAGATAATCAAAATATATAATGACTTAAGTTTTTTGTAGAATAAAAATTTATTTTAACATCTTTCACCATCTTTATATTTTCTACAACTTACTTTGGACACAAATCCTACACATGCATATCCATTCATGTAATACATTTCACATACATCGCACAATTGCTGTATGACAAAGCTACAAAATGACGAAAGGTGATACTAAGGTTACTACTATAAAAGACGATTTATAGGAAGATTATTTAATTCCCTTTCTTAAGTTCTTTTCATGTTCAACTCAATTAATTAAAATTACGATTTACGGCGAGTGCTCTCGCACTCATAGTCAACAAAACAATATTTTTTTACTTGTGGCACTCTTGCCTCCGGTATGCGACATTGTGAAATTTTGCAATCTTCTCCTGTCATTATTACAACGAATTTTTTAATGTTGGAAAAAGTTCCAGTTTGGATTAATAAACATTATTATTCTTTCAATAACGGCATTATTCTTTAAATAACATCATTATTCTTTAAATAACGGCATTATTCTCTAAATAACGGCATTATTCTTTAAATAACGGCATTATTCTTTAAATAACGGCATTATTCTTTAAATAACGGCATTATTCTTTAAATAACGGCATTATTCTTTCAATAATGGCATAACTACACTTAAAATTTACTGAAAATTTATACTGACTTACCTAACATTTTTAAGTCTAATACTTTGTGGTGCTGTTGCGTGTGATGAGAAGGAAAACACATTTATTAAAATAATAAATATTTAAAACAGGAAACAGCGAAGTAAAACAAAATAAAAGATGCCGCAAAAAATTGTTCTAAAGATATTAATTTGAGATTCAATTTTATCTCTTGATCTCGCACAGTTGCCACAACTTACAACTAAAAGTGTACAAAATTTAGAATTGTGAAATTAATTCAGAGCGAAAGAACCAGAAAAAATATCACTGCTCGCGCGATCTTGTTCATTCTCGTTTCATTGAAAAATATCGTCTGTCCCAAATATTCGGAAATCGTTTTCATTGCGCAAATAATAAAAATAAGACTCGAAATAAATGAAGTATCAGAGATGAAATTCCATAAAAAAAATAAAATAATTTTCTGAAGAATAATTACTTTTTCAGCAGTAATGGTAAAGCAATCGAAGTAATCGTAATATTCAATAGACATTCCAATTTTTCCAAAACTACCAAATTATGGTTGATTTAAGTATACTTACTCAGGTGTTTTAGCATGAAACTCATCTAAATATAACAATAAAGAAATGTTTAATATTGCATTCACTAAACTAATAGATAATGTATAAAATAAAATACAATGCAATCAAATATCTGGAATACAATTCATGTGATGTCTACACAAACACACAAAATCGAGCATAGAACAGAAAGACGGACAGACAGACTTTCGCAACCAATGCCACTCACTAAATCAAGATGAGTACTCACTGTATGCAAATTTTCATGAAAATATCTTAAACCGCGTGGACGTGTATAGGGCACAACATACAGACAGACAGACAGACGGACTGACAGACAGACAGACACCAAACGAGAAAAAGGCGGATTCGGCATCAGAAGGGTCCAAAACGGATAGAAAACTTGAAATGGGTCGAAAATATTGAATGTACAAACAAACACTCCATTCTTATTTATATAGATTATTTACTTTGTACGAAATATACCACGACATCGATTTATTTCTTAGTGGTATGTGCGTATTTCGGCTTTCCTTCCATCAAAGTCATTGATTCGATACATAATGGTTTGCAGAATTCCGTTTCATAAAATTATATCACGAGTACAAAAAAAAAACCCTTTTAAAATAAGACGGTAATGTCTTACTTTAAAAAGAGGACAACGCTAAAATGTTATTATTTAAAAATAAGACAGCTAAAGTTAAAATAAAACAAGTAACCATACGCTTCAATTCAGATTTTTAAATTTTGATGTATGTTTCTATTACGAAGCAGTAAATATCAGTAAAACTTAAGTTTGATTTTTGAGTTTCAGATTTTTTATTGGATAGTATTGGAAACTACTCAATAGTCAAGAAACAAATCTAATAGAACATTGAGATACCAGATCTTTAAATCGACAAAAAAAAAGTGCCACGTAGAATTTAATTGGAGCCATTGGCGCTAAGTGAATTGTATATGAAGGTTTGCATATATCACTGTCACGATTCTATCACTTTCGAATGGTTGAAAGTTTTTATCGACAGTGAGATAGAAGGTCGAGGTCGAATACGTTAAGAGTTGAAGTTATTCTTATTGAACTTTACTATCCTGGAAAGCATGGATTTTCTTTTTTAAAAACTCCCTAAAATGGGAATCTTCTGTTTTTTGAAATATTGTAAAAAATTAACCTTTATTCACTTAATGACAATTTTAATAGACGCTTTTATTTCACACGAGAAGACTGGTAATTTGTTAATTTTTTTTAGTTAACGTCGTACTAGAGCAACACAACGGGCTATTGACGACGGTCCGGGATCAGTCCCTTAAGGAAAAGATCCGATACACACGAAGACTGAAGTTTTCAAGTAAAAAAATGTGTTTGAAAAGAGATGAATCATGATTTTGCATCAACATGATCAGTCATCTTTTCACAATGAAAATCGCAAGTATTGCAACTTTGGCGCAATAGTGTACAAGGCAAAAATTATTGCAATACTAAGCTGTAAGCTCGTCATTTTTACATGAAGTGATCTTAAGTGGCATTCATAACACTGGTCAACAGTGAAATTGCTTCTTAGACGAAAGAACCCATTCCTGAATGATTTCACGTGCTGAACACGAATATCACCTTAAAAAAAAGTTGATTGGCTCTCGTAGCAGAGATATGGACGTTTTGTCAGTTAAATTGGTGCTATATCATAATGTAGTGCAATTTAGTAAGATAAATACATTTAGACGAAACTGTTAAGAAAGAGTATCATTTGTATTTCGGTTGCAAGATAGGCAACCAGGACAAAGACTGGGTCCCACACATATGTTGCTGCACTTGTGCAGTAAATATTTCACAGTGGTTTAATGGCAAAAGAAAAGCAATGCCATTTGCTGTCATGATTTGGAGGGAGACGAAAAATCACGTTGATGACTGTTATTTCTGCAAGGTGCCACCAGTTTCTGGAGTCATCACCATGAAAAAGTGGACAATTTAATATCCTAACATGCAATCTGCTCTGCATCCTGTCTCGCATGACGAAGGACTTCCCAATTCCAGAGCATCCTACATATTTTGCTATCAGTTCAGACGAGGAGAATTGCCACGCCCTCCACGAAATCTCCTAAACGGTCAACGTCTGCATGTGTACACTATGGATGATGACTTTTTCGTGTTTTGATGGAACATCTGCTCCACATAAACTTAGCTCGGATGAACTGAACGATCTTGTTCGAGAATTGGATCTGGCCAAAAGAAAACGGAATTACGGGCCACAAGGCTTCGATAGTGGAATCTTCTTGAACAAATGTCCAAGTGTCTTCATTTCGACATCGTCATCAGTCCTTCGAATCTTTCTTTGAAGAAGAAAGTCTTGTGTTCTGCTGCGATAGTGATGGCTGACTACAAGAACTCGTCATTGCACATGAGCCCCATGAATGGCAGCTGTTTATAGAAGCGTCAAAACTGAATCTCAAGGTGGTTTTGCTGTATAACAGGAACCAGCTTTCGTCCATACCTATCGGACATGCTGTCTACATGAAGGATACTACAGCAAGTATGGCTGCTAGGTCTGAAGGTAGTGGCTTTGTTGATGGGTTTGCAACAGGGATATACAAAGTACTGTCGTTTTCTTTGTTTATTGGATAGCAGAGCAATCGATATGCACTCCATCAAAAAAGAATGGTTTTCGAGAGCATGTTTTAAGCATGGAGAAATTAATGTATAGCACCCACCATTGGTAGAACTGCACAAAATCATCTTTCATCCTTTACACATAAAGCTCGGCCTTATCAAAATGATACTAGCCAAAACTTGCTAAGAGCCACAGATAAGAATGGACTAGCATTCATGTACCTGTATGAAATATTTCCTCGTCTCAGCGAAGGAAAGAAGGTGTTTTTGTGGGGCCTCAGATTAAACAGCTCCTCGGAGATCTTAAGTTTGAGAAAGTTCTTCAAAGTAAAGAAAAACAGGTTTGGGAAGCGTTCTGTCATGGCTTTGCTTCATGATTTCAGCTGCAGTATGTCGTTAAAGATGCACTTTATTGACTACCTCTTGAATTTCTTCCGTAATAACTGCGGGGAGGACAGCCATAAGCACGGCGAACGTTTTCATCAGGACATTTCCAAGTTGGAGCAACGGTACCTGGGCAAATGGTCTAGGTCAAACTATAGTTCGACGCTCATCAGAGATACTCTCCTCGTTCATCACAAACGGCAAGCCGAAAGAAAGCGAAAGTACGAAGAAGATGAAGGACAGTCTTATCAAGACACTACCCTACAATAATGGACCGGACAGAAAAATGTTAAGGTATATGGGAAAGAATACATGCTTCAATAGGGGAATTACCCCCCCCCCACACACACACACGTGCTGCAATTACACTAGCAGTCCTTCTGGGCATACTTTCAACAAGGTTTGGATACACAGCCATGGGTATTTGGGTTCATTCCTGCTGCAAGAATGTCGCTAGCTCAGCTGTATATTTCGAACGTGGTTCCCAGGTCCGTAAGCGTCGCTCTAACTCGTCCCACAAATGTTCTATAGGGCAGGACTCTGAAAAGGCCAGGGAAGACGTTTTACATCCATACCCTGATACCACTGCTTGACAGAGGCTGCAACATGACATGGAGAGTTGTCGTCCTGGAAGTTACATTCTTCCATTCCATAAAATTACCAGAGCGTAGGAAGAACCTGACTGTCCAAAATGTTCATGCAGGCGTCGGCGTTCAATTGACCAGGAACAACATGCAAAGGTCCCAGGCCATACTACGAAAAACACCCCCAAACAAGTAGTCGCATTTTAAGCAAATCCGCTGACGCCCGGTCCATTATTGTAGGGTACTGTAACCACACACACACACACACACACACACACACACACACACACACACACACACACACACACACACACACACACACACACACACACACACACACACACACACACACACACACACACACACACACACACACACACACACACACACACACACACACACACACACACACATATTCTCAATAATGCGTTCACATTACAAAAAAAAACGTAGGCAATTCTGCTTTTTCTTTGTCATATTCGTATTCAGCACATTGAATTCATTAGGAAATGATTATTTTCATCTCCGAAGCAGAAAAGTTTTGAAATTTTGTTGCCCAATGAATCATTTCACAACTCAAAATCGACATCCATAACAGTCACCTTTCGTAACATTATTCCAACATTAAAGTGCGATGTATATGAAGTGGATTATAGGGATGGACAAAGCAATCATACGTTATTTCGTTCAAAGTAAATTGTAGCTGTACAAATGTCAAAAAGAGTTTTAAAAATAATTCCCCGCTCACTTAAATTACATGAAAGTTTTTTTTTTTTTTACTTTTATGGCTCAAAGACCGTATTTGGTCAAGCTTTGCAAAACACAAAATAACATCAAGCATTAAATGTCGCGAATGGAAAAGAAAGGGAACATAGTAGTGGGATAAAAGTAGAAAAAAAAACCGATTATGTATCCCGGGAGCCGACTCCTGTGTTTACTAAAGACAGTAAACCAATTGGAGAATAAAAGATCTCTATAATACCTCGGGTCTGTAAACCCCGTGCATACGTAAAGGAGATATTACCCTGAGAGCTTCATGATAGAGAAAAAGGATGTGATCACTTTCATCAACGTTTAAATAATTCAACCCAAGCAACGCCGTATAAACCAACCAATAGTCTAATAAAGTATTTAAAAAACGAATAGTGATATGTGAGTATTCAATATTTCTCATTCAGCTGAACTTAAAAATCGTGAGTGTATAGAGCAAACTAAACAGAAAACGGTTTATGTACATGCAGAGTTTATTCTTAAAAGTACATATACTAGCAATATAAATATAAAATTTGCTTGTTATGAAGGTGATTACATTATAAATTATCCGAAGTGTATTTTAGTTTTTACTGCATCTATTGTTTAGATTTTGTCCCGCAAAAAAAAACTCTTTTCACTATGCCAATGAGAAAACTATGAAAGAAGTAATAAAATCTTCCGGATTTGAAAGAGTAACAAAGTGAAAACTTGAAAATTGATTTTTAAAATTTTGTTTAAAATAAAACAATAAATAATAGAATTTTTTCCCATTTCTGAATAAATATTCAAATACGTGAAACTTTTAGAAGGGTAACCGGATTTTTTTGCACCTTAAGAGTTTTTGAAAACGGAAGGGTTTGCCAATTCTTTTGTATATTATATTTGGGTGCTAGAACATGAAATTTAAAATTCAAAGGACATCCTACCTTATTTGATTCAGAAACAGCTTCACAAGGATTGTTTCGCGAATATTGACTATAGATCACTAAGCAAGTATAATCTTATTTTTCTTAAAAATCTCTTTACGTATCGCACCCCGGCAAGAAAAGCGTTGAAATTGCAGAATTTGAAAAACATCAACTTAAAGTATACTGTAAAACTTATATTAAACTAGTATAAGCTTCTTTTAAATTATATGTAAGTATATATGGTGTTAACTTAATTTATATTCTATAGAATAGTCATATAACACGCTGGGGCACCTCATTCATATTTTTCAATGACATAACATCAAAATATTTATTTTTTGACTTGTGTCACTTTTCTAGCCGGGGTTTGTGTGTATGTGCTACTCACTATTGAAGCCAAATGTGGGTAAATGAGATAATTGCGTCAAAGTGCAGAAAAGCACAATACAAATTCCATATTCATTAATTTAATATTCATTATGAATGTTTAATTCTTACGAAATATGAAAAGATACACGCTATAAATCGTTTATGTATTTTAACAATAAAATAATTGCTTAATTTAAAATTTTTTTTCATGTATACGTTTACAGCATTATACTACTGAGATCAAAATGTACCCGAAATGCTGTCATGAAACAAACTATATTAATTTATTGGTAAAAATTTATTATGTCTCCTTCAAAGTAATCTCCTCCGACTTCAATTCATTTCTGTGAACGTTTTTCCAATCCTCAAAACATGCCTTAAAATCGGTTTTGTGAAACCCCTTTAGGGTTCATATCGAATTTTATTTTATTGCATCAATGGACTCAAAACGGTGACCACGAAGAGGAAGTTTCACCCGTGAAAATAAGAAAAAGTCACACGGGGCCATATCAGGTGAATACGGAGTTTGTGGAGCCGCATTTGTTGAATGCTTTGTTAAAAATTCACGAATAATAATGGTATTGTGAGAAGGCTCATTATCGTGATGCAAAACCCATGAGTTATCTCGCCACAATTCAGGTCGTTTTCTACGAATAATATACGAACGTGTTCAATTATGTCTCTTATTGTTAAACGACGATCACTAAGCACCAATTCTCTGACCTGATTGACATGTTGATCATTAGTCGTAGTGGATAGTCTACGAGATCGCGAATCATCTACGACGGTTTCTTTACCTTTTTAAACTTTTTATACCAATCAAATACTGTTGTTTTTGATAGACAGTCGTCTGTAAAAGCTTTCTGCAACATTTAAAATGGGTTTGTAGCAGAAATACTAATGCGGAAACAAATAATGCATGTTCTTCTCTCAATTACATTCGACATTTTGGACAATCAACGAAGATGAAATTCTTCTCTTATTAAAAACAAATTTATTTTCAGACGATGAAATTAAATAAATTCCTGATTGTTGCCACATGTTTATATAAGTCGTAAAAATATTTTCTTAAGACGATAGCTTGCAGACGATATCTACTATATAAATGTATTTTAAAGGAAGCCTTCCGGATGTATACTTTTTAATCACAGTAGTATGTATAAATTTTTAAAACTTTTCAGCTGTGAGAAGGATTTGCGATTTGAAACATCAACATTTGCAGGGGATTCACTCCTTCACAAAATAATACCGGGCTGAGAGCATTTCTTTGTTAGAAAAATGACTTGACTTCCAAATTCATAAGTGATGTCGCCTGAGAATTTATTTATTCTTTATGAAAATTAAAGCGTAAAACTGTGCTACTCTTAACAAGTTGATTAATTTTACTTCCCACGTGAAACGAAAAAAATAAATTACCTCAGAGTAATTATTTTTCTTATTTTTATCGGAATATTAAATAGCCGAGTATAAGCTCATTACCAGATGAAACTATTATAAACGGGAAGCACGGAAAATTAACTGCATTCACGGGAACAGAAACTTCCAGAGGAGAAGACCTCTGGGAGGAGAGGGGGGGGGGCCTGGGAAACCTGTGGAAGAGTAGCGACAGAAGCTTCCCTGCTGCCACCCTCCAGTCCCGCCCTAATCGGAGTGGGAATGAATTGCTGGTCCGCTACAGGCCAGATAGATTCACTACTGCACGTACTAGACACGTGTTTACCACATCTTCGCTGACAGACATAGTTCACTAGTTGAGCTTTTCGTCTCATTCGCGTTGTAAACAGTGCAAATAGGATCGGTTCGTTTGTTTTGGGTTTTATGGCGCAAATCCCTATTTGACCAAGCTGCGCCAAACACAAGACAGAGATTCAAGCAACTGTGAAGGATTGGACATCCTGGGGTTTCGACTCCCATGTTTCCCAGGGACAGTAAGCCTAGGGTACAGAATACCTTAGAGTACAGAATACCCTAGGGTACAGAATACCCTAGGGTACAGAATACCCAAGGGTACAGAATACCAAAGGGTACAGAATACCGTAGGGTACATAATACCCAAGGGTACAGAATACCCTTGGGTACAGAATACCCTAGGGTACATAATACCCATGGGTACAGAATACCTTAGGGTACAGAATACCCTAGGGTACATAATACCCAAGGGTACAGAATACCTTAGGGTACAGAATACCCTAGGGTACAGAATACCCAAGGGTACAGAATACCTTAGGGTACAGAATACCCAAGGGTACAGAATACCAAAGGGTACAGAATACCGTAGGGTACATAATACCCAAGGTTACAGAATACCCTTGGGTACAGAATACCCTTGGGTACAGAATATCTTAGGGTACAGAATACCCTAGGGTACATAATACCCAAGGGTACATAATACCCAAGGGTACAGAATACCTTAGGGTACAGAATACCTTAGGGTACAGAATACCCTAGGGAAAAGAATAGATCACTTGGGTACCTCAGCAGGTTCGTGAAGCCCGTAGATATGTTAAGGAGAAATAATGGATGAATAATGGCCTTAGAGCCTAGGTCGAAGGCCTTCTTTCTTCTTCTGAAACTGGAACTGAGCGAAAAAATGAGTTCACGTGGCTTTTTACAGTATTGCAGTGCAGTAGGTTATAGGTCCAATAGGAATGGGTGGATGGATCAGGTAGGAGGAGTCGCAGAGTGAGTCGAATTTTAGCTGTACTGGTGATGCATAAGGACAGAGTTAAAGTAGACAAGAAAAAATCAAAAAGGAGGGATTAAAAACCAAAATATATCTAATTAATTAAAAATGATCTAGGCCTTTTACTGAATTGTTGTTGACGATAGTCATATCTGGGATACGCTGAATTGGGGTTATCTACTATATCATGCTTAGGGCGCCTTCACACGAAGGAGATCGATCTCTCAGACTGGTCGCTTGATATTGTCACCAGGAAATGTTTACAGATTCATTTCCTGCCCATAAACTATTCGAGCGAAGAGAAGCAAAACAAAATTTTTGACTGGAATTGTTTAGTATTTTTTTTGTAAAATCAGCATCGTTAAAGACAGATTTAAAATTTCAGCGGATTTGAAATCTGCGGAAAATTTTACTGTAGATCGATACCTTAAATGTGATTTCCTTTAAATAAATAAATTTCAATTCCAACTTTTATATTTTGCAATACGAATTTAGCCGCATTTGACGTAAATATAAAAGTTACAATAGAAATATTATTTATTTAAAGAAAATCATATTTAATGTATCGATCTGGTGTAAAATTTTCCGCAGATTTCAAATCCGTTGAAATTTTTACTCTATCTTTATATAAACTTGAAAAGCTCTTTTTTTTTCTTCCGTCTTTTTTGTTTTGTTTCTGGAATAAAATAAATTACGACATAACAAAGTCGCCGGCGCCTGAACTTCCTCGGTGACTGTTTTTTAGTCTCTCATAACGGTCTCTTGCGAGTCTTCGCATGTGAAGTGCTCCTATGGTTTCTATGTAAGTTCCGTCGCCCTCAGACCGGTCTGAGCGATCGATCTCCTTCACTAGGCGCCCTTAGTGTAGAATTTTATAGCAAGTTTACTGAAGAATTGAGTTTATATGTTAAGAAGAAATAGATAGTTTATACCATTGACGTCTGATGGTCTTATTCACGATACCTATGCAATGTCTATGCGATAATCATTATTATATCTTAAACTAGCAAAATACCCGACCTTACTCGGTTTGAATTGGTTTACTCTAGATTGAAGAGATAATCAAAATATATAATGACTTACGTTTTTTGTAGAATAAAAATTTATTTTAACATCTTTCGCCATCTTTATATTTTCTACAACTTACTTTGGACACAAATCCTACACATGCATATCCATTCATGTAATACATTTCACATACATCGCACGATTGCTGTATGACAAAGCTACAAAATGACGAAAGGTGATACTAAGGTTACTACTATAAAAGACGATTTATAGGAAGATTTGGAATTCCCTTTCTTAAGTTCTTTTCATGTTCAACTCAATTAATTAAAATTACGATTTACGGCGAGTGCTCTCGCACTCATAGTCAACAAAACAATATTTTTTTACTTGTGGCACTCTTGCCTCCGGTATGCGACATTGTGAATTTTTGCAATCTTCTCCTGTCATTATTACAACGAATTTTTTAATGTTGGAAAAAGTTCCAGTTTGGATTAATAAACATTATTATTCTTTTAATAACGGCATTATTCTTTAAATAACGGCATTATTCTTTAAATAACGGCATTATTCTTTAAATAACGGCATTATTCTTTAAATAACGGCATTATTATTTAAATAACGGCATTATTCTTTAAATAACGGCATTATTCTTTAAATAACGGCATTATTTTTCAATAATGGCATAACTACACTTAAAATTTACTGAAAATTTATACAGACTTACCTAACATTTTTAAGTCTAATACTTTGTGGTGCTGTTGCGTGTGATGAGAAGGAAAACACATTTATTAAAATAATAAATATTTAAAACTGGAAACAGCGAAGTAAAACAAAATAAAAGAAGTCGCAAAAAATTGTTCTAAAGATATTAATTTGTGATTCAATTTTATCTCTTGATCTCGCACAGTTGCCACAACTTACAACTAAAAGTGTACAAAATTTAGAAATGTGAAATTAATTCAGAGCGAAAGAACCAGAAAAAATATCACTGCTCGCGCGATCTTGTTCATTCTCGTTTCATTGAAAAATATCGTCTCTCCCAAATATTCGGAAATCGTTTTCATTGCGCAAAGAATAAAAATAAGACTCGAAGTAAATGAAGTATCAGAGATGAAATTCCATAAAAAAAAATAATTTTTTGAAGAATAATTACTTTTTCAGCAGTACTGGTAAAGCAATCGAAGTAATCGTAATATTCAATAGACATTCCAATTTTTCCAAACCTACCAAATTATGGTTGATTTAAGTATACTTACTCAGGTGTTTTAGCATGAAACTCAACTAAATATAACAATAAAGAAATGTTTAATATTGCGTTCACTAAACTAATAGATAATGTATAAAATAAAATACAATGCAATCAAATATCTGGAATACAATTAATGTGATGTCTACACAAACACACAAACACAAAATTGAGCATAGAACAGAAAGACGGACAGACAGACTTCCGCAACCAATACTACTCACTAAATGAAGATAAGTACTCACTGTATGCAAATTTTCATGAAAATATCTTAAACCGTGTGGACTTGTATAGGGCACAACATACATACAGACAGACAGACAGACAGACAGACAGACAGACAGACAGACAGACAGACAGACAGACACCAAAAGAAAAAAAGGCGGATTCGGCATCAGAAGGGTCCAAAACGGATAGAAAACTTGAAATGGGTCGAAAATATTGAATGTACAAACAAACACTCCATTCTTATTTATATAGATACATAGCTGTGCTACTTGGGTAACTCGTATTGGTCAGGCCAGATAATATTTTGACTTATAGATCCATCTTTCTCCTCGCCCATTTCGGAATTGATAGAAATGACAATATGCCTCTTCTCGCCACTACTGCTCGCAAATGGAAAGACACACAGTGATAGTGCATATAACGTTGGGAAGAGAAGAAACAACGCTTTAAAGAAATTTGACAGCTGCTGTCCGTTGTATCTAAACAAACAGGTAACTCTCAGAAAATGTTCCGCATTCGCTGAGGAAAATCTAAATTCAGACTGAGGTAAAAGGCTGGGAAAGCGGATCATATAACCAAAATTTTCAAAGATGCGCAAGAAACAGGACCCGAAGTAGTATTGTGATTCTGGGAATAGAAGGATACCAGACAAGATATCGAATGAGCGAAAGCGTGAGCAGTTAGTTCCCTAGAGAATAAGCGATATAAACTAAAGCTGCTTCTGAGCCGAAACCATTTTATCGCGCACTCGACATCACACTGCAACACGAAACCATGTATGTGGTATGAAGCAGTAATTGACCTGATACCTGGGTTAAGTGAATCGGGCCAGCAGGGCGCCGAGATCAGTACTTTTATCGAGTATAATGCTTAATACATGAGCGCTGGAAAGTTAAAACAACAAAGTTAATGTTGGGTTGGCTATTGAATAGTGTTGAACTGGAGCAATACAACAAGCTTTTGGTGACGGTCCGGAATCAATCCTGAAGGGAAAGATCCAAGGGCCACTAATCGTGATCAGATGAGGAGAACAACATTTGAGATGGCACCCCGCTCTCCAAGATTCTACACCACGTCAATGTGACATTTGAGACCATCACAGATTTAACATGCACCAGCCCCTGAGTACACGATGGTTTTGGCTGTCCTAGTTTTGAAATTGTTACCCTCCAGTTGCTAAGCCATTGCTTCTCCAGCTGGGTATACCGCGGCCCTCATGAAGTTAAAAAATAATGTTTTAAAGAATCACCGAAAGTTTAGTCATAAAGAAAACAAATTATCCTGAAGATAAATTTTTGCTTTGTAAACTGTCCAATAACTAAATTCTGTAGTACAATACCCACAAACTCAGTTATTTCTTGAAGATCACAATACGTTAGAATAAATGTTATAAATGTTTTTTTAAGTAGGGAAGTTGTTGATTTAGGGTTAGGTGTTCCGAATATCGCCCTTGCGCCTAATCGCCTACTCCTGTTTGCAAGCTACTATGAGCGACATCTATGAGTTTATACAGTTACCTTGTCAGACTAGGGTTTTGACACACGTAGCACCACCAGCAAATTTCTTATCAGTTATATCAACAACAATATTGCATCGGAAGTATTTAAGGTTGTGATCAACGTATTTTTTGTCTCCAATCCATTCAGGGAATATCCAGGTAAGTGTTTCCAAATCTTTATTTAGTTTATATGACCTGAAAGTACATTAAATATTAAAGGCAGGTATGTATGCTCTACTAGCAACTCATTTTTAATAGTAGCTCCTAATTTCGCCTGGTGAGTGATAATAGCAACAGGGGTAGGTGATATTAGGAACACACTCTTAAAAATTCTCTTGGGAAACCTTTTGCAGTTTTACTAGTTAACTTAAACTGACATAACTAAAGAAGGTATATGATCTCTGGAAATAGTACTGTAGGCCATATTTGGAACACCTATTCTATATTCTTTCCTACGGAAAGAATTCCTTAGTTATATTTTAACGCACTTATTACCTAATACATACACTTTTAAACAAAAACAATTTAATATTTTTAATTTAACTGTCGGATATGTTTTAAAGAGGATCTTATTTATTTTTGTACGTTAAATCGCAAGAGTTCGTTTAGAGAAAATGCATACTACGTGAAAAAGAGCGATATTTTTAAAATGTGACGTCGCTTGTACTGTTGCCATATATACACTCAATAATAAACTAATTATTTACTCGAAAATCTTGTAGAGTTTAGAACTAGAGTATGAAAATTGACACATAATACTACGTAAAGATATTTTTCAATCCCGAAATATGAGATGTTTTCTCCATTGTGTTGTGCAACTTTTCACAATTAAGACTTACCCCTTGTGTCTAGACCTTTTATATGTATTGCGTCTAGACGTGTTTACAGAGAAACTCTAGAGTTCCAAAGCAAAACAGAAATAATGAAAGTAACTTTTCAATAACGTATGCAAAATTACGATATAACTTACGATAAGATCTGTTCATTTCGTAATATATATGTAAAAACGACTTATATTACAAACTGAACAGAAAAAAAATCCTGCAGTAATGGAACATTAACCCCGGAGTTAAAATTTCTCTTAGGACTTATTCAAGTATTGTCCTTACCTCATGAAAGTCTGTCTTTGTGGTTGTCGTATTGTTGCTGAACATCGATGTTTCAATATTCCATACCTGATTTCGTCGGATGAATACTTGTGACACCGGTACTTTTTATGATTGAATTATTTGATTTATGGAAGTATTTGAGGTGTAGAATTGTATTTTCTATTTTGTTTAAGTAGTTTTAGCATACATACGTTAAACCTATCTTACAGTTCTTTAAAACTTCAAAATTGTTTCTAAAATATAGCTGTGTGTGTGGTTGAAAAGGTCTTCAGTCAATTAAAAATCTTTTTCGTTTTAATTTCTGCATTTAATAACTTGATTTTTATACTCATAAGCATATTTTAAATTTATTGGTAGTGATTTTGGACTATCAATAACTCTGGTATTAAAAAAAAAAGCGGTAACAATTGCAGTTGCAGTTCTTGAAAATTCTCTCTATATAGACATCTACAATATATATCTCTAATATTATAAAAATAAGTGTTTGTTTGTTGTTCGCCTGACGTATCTATGGTACTTACAATAGTGGGATTTGGCACACAGGTAGTTCAAAGTTTTTGCAATTTTAGGGTCTCGGCGAATTTTAAAATTTTTCTAGAACATTTTAAATCGAATTTAACAGTTTTCCCACCGTCATTTCTGCTTTTAGAATGAAGAAGCATAAAAAAATTTAGACTTTTCACCCTCACGTCACTATTGACGAGAGCCTTTGGAACCATGCCAATTATTATTTTCACATACCATCTCGAATTGGAGCGAACAGATTCGAATGACCTTCGTTTGATTCGAGATTCATTCATTTTGATTTCCTGAGAAACGGACTTGAGAGTGAAACAAAAGAAATTATTAAAGTTATCACTGGCGTTCTTCAGTGCTGTTTTCTATCTCAGCGATCGTAAAAGATAGAATAAAAATTTTAACGGATTTGAAATCTGCGGAAAATTTAAACTAAATAGATATCTTATACGTTTGATTTCTTACAATAAATAATTTATCAATTAAATATTTATAATTTTCGGTTTGCGAAGCAAACAAACGCCACGGTCAATGTGACCCCACGAAAAGAACTGTCACGGGCAACTCCGTTATGGCTGTTATCCGATAGGCTACTAATTCGAAAAACAAATGGGAATCCGTGATGGCTGTTATCCAATAGGCTACGAATTCCCATTTGGTTTGCGAAGCAAACCAATAATCCCACAAAAGCAACTGGCACGGGCAACGTCGAGCTAGTATACACTATTCCAAAAAAAAGTTGCATCTAGAAGGAAATTGTCAGAATGCAATGAAATTTAAAAGGTTGGTAAAGTGTACGCATATGAATGAATAAATGATTAAAATTTAAGACTGAAAATGCAAACTTTACTGTGAAAAATTCCAAAAAGTGATATCATTCACTAAGGCGTATGACCGCCATCATTCCTAATGCCTCATACCAAGCCCCTTGGTAGTCATACAGGCTTTTTATGAAGTCCTGCGACAGTTCATCTCATGCTGCTTGAACACTGTCACCTAGTTCCAGCAGATTACGCGGTACGGGTGGAGTGGTGACGTATCGTCAAATGGTATCCCATACATTCTCAATCGGGATAGGACCGGTGAGTATGCCGGCTATGGTAAGATATCGTTGTGTTGTAGACAAGCTCTAGAGACGGCAACAAAATGGGGTCGAGCATTGTCTTGTTGAAAAAGCGAGTGAACCTGGGAGTTCAGGAATGGGAGCGTAATTGGCTGTAAAATTTCTTGTACGTAACGTTGGCCTGTCAAAAAGCCTGTAACGCAGTGATTCTCAACCTGTGGGGCGCGCCCCCCTAGGGGGCAGCGAGCTCACTAGAGGGGGTGCGCAAGAATATCCAAGAGAAAATATTATTTTAAAAAATTGATTAACTGACACATAAATTAAAGGAAATCACACATACACATAGAAAACAAAATACATTTCGGCATATTTAATAATTAACTTATTAAAGTAAAACAACTTCTAAATCAAAACATACCAAATTAAAAACAAATTTAATAATTATTAGTGACTTCCTTGGGCCTGTCTTGCCGAGCAAAGTTTTTCGAAGGAGGCTTAATATTAGAAATAGCCACTCTCTGTTCTGTTTCTATATTTAGCCGAGATCTATATTTTGTCTTCAAAGAAGCCACAGCAGAAAATCCAGTTTCACAAAGGTAGGATGTTGAAAATGGTAATAGAATGCGAAATGCCCTTGTTTTTAGTGCAGGAAAAAAATATATATATATATATATATATAATTCTCTACTCCTGACCAAAATTCAAATAGTGATTTATTACTAAATTGTCTTTTGGTTTCGCCACTTGTCTTGAAGTCTGTGAATTTTTCTTCCTCATCAATTGAGAGTCCTTCGGGAGTCTTATGAAATGGATCCCTAACCCAATCGTAACTTGCTATCAGTTTGTCGTCATCAAGAAAATACTTTTTAAAATTCTTTGGCATGATTTTGATTCTTTAAAAGCATGGCTAAATGATTTTCAATGGTTACAAAAACAACTTTTACATGTTCTTCTTCAGCCTTGTAAATTTTAGTACAATCATTCACATTTGCAAACATTGTTAGGTTTTTTTGCTTTAAATTTCTGCTCCACAATTCCAATTTTCTACAAAAAGCGTTAACTTTATCACTCGTATCCAACGTATGTATATTTGCTCCTTGGAGGTGAAGATTCAAGTTATTTAATTTCTTCACAAATAAACCATCGCGAAAATTCTTGGCTTCCGGTCTGTTTTCTTCATCCAGAAAAATGGCTATTTCTTCTCTTAATTCATAAACACGTTGCAAGAATTTCGCACGTGATAACCATCTTGCCTCGCAATAAAATAGTAAGCTGAATGCATTGCACCCATGTTTTTACAAAGTGCGGAAAAGATTCTTGATTTCAGGGGTCTCATTTTGATATAATTTACTACGGTTACAACTGTAGTTAACACAATATTTAGACCAGGACTCATTTCTTCGGAAGCCAAAGCTTCTCTGTGGATAATGCAATGTGCCCACACACAATGAGGAGATTTTTGTTTTACAAGTGCTTGTATACTTTGGAATCTTCCGGACATTGAACGAGCATCATTGGTTCATATTACGACGCAAATTTTCCATTCTATGTTTGCCTCGTTCATAAAATCATTTAAAATAGCAAATAATGCGAGCGCTGTTGCTTTGAGTTCTATCGGTTTGCAGAAAAGTAGTTCTACTACTACTGACATATTATAACAAAATCGAACATAGACAATGAAATGAGCATCTTTATTATTATCTGTTGCTTCATCAAGCTGTATTGAAAACAATTTGTCACGCAACTTCGAGAAAAACTGACACTGTACATCTTCAGCTATATCACCTATTCGACGAGCAACAGTATCATTTGAAAGAGGTATGGACTGCAATTGTTTTGAAAAATTACCTCCAATCACAGTTTCTACAATCTCAATTGCTGCTGGAAAAATAAGCTCTTCACCAACGGTGTGAGGTTTTTTACATCTGGCTATTTTATATGAAACTTTGTAGGATGCAATTAAAGCTTTTTTATTCACAAACAAAGTGTCTTTAAAAAATTATTTTTGCTTTTCATATGATCTAAATTTTAATTCGAAGAATTCTCTGGGTTTGTTGACGTACTCACTATGAAGCGTTTCCAAATGTCGTTTAAGTTTATTAGGTTTCATGCTGTCTGCGGCCAACATTTTTGAGCAAATGATACACAGGGGCCTTTCTTCTTCATTTACTTCAGTACTGGTGAACCCCAAATTTAAGTATTCTTGAGAATATTTTCGGAATCACGCTCGTCTGTGTACTTGTTGATGCTTGACTATCGTCTAATGCTCGTTTACGCCCGCTTAAAAAATTATCCATGGGTCTGCATAAATCTGCTGCCGTGAATATTTAATATGGTGATTGCAATTAACACGAAAACCTATATAACATACGATATATATTGATAGCGATCGACTCAAATGAGAATTGAAACTTGCGTTATCGAACACTTTCCTTCTTCCTATGAGAAAGCATTTGCTCTGCGCATGCGCGAGACGGCTTCCACAAACCATATTACTTATATTTTCTCTTTTCTTAAGTCATGCTTCTGTTTTATTTCTTTTATTATTCCAAAAAAAAAAAGTATTCCCAGTTTCTAAATTTAGCTCACCACCGTCTAGGTTAACTTTCATTAACAAATTTTTGTACTTTCATATTCTCTTAACGTTATCTCCCTGTTTGTCTTTCATTTCAAATATAATATTTAAATTCTCCCCGCTTCCATTCGCTTCATCTGTTTACCGCCCGCTTGGCAAAATGCCAGATGTGGTTTCTCGCAAACGTTGGCTCGCTTTTACTCTTGTTTTGGCAGTGAGTTAAAAATATATTTAAAAACAGAAATCAAAATACTCAATATATATTATTGT
This sequence comes from Metellina segmentata, assembly GCA_947359465.1. Classification (NCBI taxonomy): domain Eukaryota; kingdom Metazoa; phylum Arthropoda; class Arachnida; order Araneae; family Tetragnathidae; genus Metellina; species Metellina segmentata. The sequence continues at coordinate 27,516,299 of OX375875.1, read as the reverse complement.
TGTATACATTTTATTGTATGCGGGGGGGGGGAGGTGGGTGTAGCGATGAAAATTATGATTGAAAACTGGGCCGCGAATAATGAAAGGTTGAGAAACGCTGCTGTAACGAATACCAAAGGTGATTTGGCATCCCACGCAATTGTACCCCACATCATGACACCAGGTCTTCTGGACGTGTAACACTGCACAAAAAACCTTGAATCTTGAAGCTGACCACGTTGTTTCCACACACGGATTCTATTGTCGTCTCTACACAGGCAGAAGTGGGAATCGTCTCTGAAGACCACTCGATGCCATTCGACGCCCCATGACCGTCAGTCATGGCACCATTCCAGTCTTCGACTTCGATGCAATTCTGTTAAGCTTCGGTTTCCTAAGAAACGGTAGCCGTGATCTAGCGGCCGTGATGTATCGGTGGGTGACGTCACTAAAACGTTGCTTATACTGACACATGGTGTTGGTTTCCTAGAGAGCGTTGTTTGTGAGCGTAACAAAAATGATCGGAGCCGCCATTTCCATGACTGGCGTCATAGCGGTCTCAAACAGATGGGGAACGTTTTTTCTCTTGTAGCGGCCAGATTTCATTTCCTGCTCCAAACGATTCGAACGGAGAGGAGCGAAATAAATAAACATTTTTGACTGCCATTGATCAATTCGGTTTTGTAAAATCGGGATCGTTAAACACAGAATGAAAATTTCAACGGATTTGAAAGCTGCGGAAAATTTGACCCCAAATCGATACCTTAAATGTGATTTTCTTTAAATAAATAAATAATTATTTAAAAAATAATTAAATAATCAAATGGTAAATAATTGAATAATGAAACTGTTTTTGATATCGATCTGGCGTAGAAATTGACGCTGATTTGAAATCTGTTGAAATTTTCACTCTACCTTCAACGATCCCGAAGTTAGAATCTTTAAACTAGAGAATAAAAAAAACACTTTGTTTTGTTTCTCGAATAAAACAAACCACGACAGCCGTCTGTGTTGCCCATTCTCCAACGTATTCTGTCCGTCTAAGTTGACACGTCGGGATTTTTGTTTAGACGGCCGTCTAGTTATGCCCGCGGAATCATGACGTATCACGGCTGTTAGATAACGGCTCCACTTTCTTAGGAAACCAAAGCTTTAAAGGCAGTCGTCGTAGCGGTCAACGTAAGTTTAGTCCCACGTCGTGAAGCCGTCGACAAATGGTGCGATCACTTATTGGATGATCAAGAGAGGTTCCCACTGCCCGTTGGATGTCTGCAACAGTGGATCAATACGCTCATGTCTTACAAAACGTCGATCCTCTATCGGTCCTGTTGCTCTAGGCCTTCCTGAGCCTGGTTGACGCTGGCATGTGCTTTGTTATATCCACCGCTGCCAACAGCGTTCAACAGTAACATCACTTCAACTAATATATTGCGCAATCCGTCGATTAGACCATCCACCTTCTCGGAGGTCAATTACTCGGCCTTTGTCAAACTCTCCCAATTGCTTAAATTGCTTCAGAACTCTTTCCCGAGGCGTAACTCAACGAGAATCGATGTAACCAACACAACAGTATAAGTCGAAATGAATTTGTTGTACTACTGGATGTCTTTTTATGCCCCCCCCCCCCCGGTATGCAGCGTGTTTGAGAGCTGCCCTGCGTGTGGCGCATGCTCAAACGATTCTGAAAATTTGATCATTTGCATCTCCAATGCAAATGCACCACTCCTCCAAATTTCATCCATACCAGTCTACTCCTTCCAGGTGAAACTTTATTTTTTGTCTTAGAGTGTATATAAAAGGATGTGTGTATGTATTACAAATCTACACCATTTGAACAATCCACACCAAATGTTGTACACTTTTACTTTAGAACCTTGCGGGTCGCGAAGGCTACATACATATTAACCCTCGTTCTATTTGTTCTAGGTATGCAGAAGGGGCTAAAAACAATTCGAAAGAAATCGCCATAGAAATAACAATGATCATATAACGATTGTGCTACGCAACTTAGTTTTGTTCGACTAGTATTGATCGAAAATGAAATTTCCAACAAAATTGTTTTATAACAGTATTACTCTAAAAACAATTTTTTCCAATACAAATTAAATTGTAATATTTATGTTTGAATTGACTTTTTATTTCTTTTATAATACAAATAATTGATTGATGAACAAAGAATATTTCAAATTACATAACTTACATTCTGTGATAGAACACGAAAAGCCCAAACGAAAAACTCATAAAAGCGTGCTACTTGGTAACTGGCAACACCATAATTGATGTTACATTTTTTAGTTTGATTTAAAATTCTGTGTTTGCTTATTTCGATGGATAGCTAGACTTTGGGGTCATGATTGAGTATTCCAAATTAATATAAATATGTGTTATTTTTGTAAATAAATTATCATTGTCTTAGTCAATATTGTTCAAATGTCTTCTGTCTAGTTGTTCTTTTCAGAACATATTCAGGAAGTCGAAATTCAATATGATAACACAGATATTTATTCAGAATTCTGCCTTTGGTACAGCTATAGTCTACGTTTATAGCGGTGGCAACGGCCTTGGCGGTATTTTTGGCGCATTATTAAAGTAGCCAAGGAAAGTATTAAATTTAAAGTTTCCGTTTACCGAGGTTGCCATGAAAACCACAATAACCTTAAAGACAGATGGGTTGCCTTTACCTACCGTAACTCGCTACTAGAAATGCGCCAAAAAATATATATCGCCAATGCCGTTGCCATCGCTCATAAACGTAGAGTGTAGCTGTACCCTGCATTTTTTCCAATTATCGGAATTTCTTTTCTCTTTGTATTTATGTGTTCCGTATATTAGGTACCTATTGCAGATATATCATTTGGAGATAGATTTTAATGATTTATTTATTTCCTGCAAAACATCTCTCAGACATGGTTTATTTCTTGGGGGTATATGTAATACATTTCGACCAACTTTCCTTTGGTACTTTATTGAACACGAAATGATTTGTAGAATTATGTTTCATAAAAATTAGAAAAGTACACAAAACAAGATTTTCAGGAAGGCGTGACACTTCTTATTTTAAAAAGACCGTAATTTAGTTTCTGTTTGCATTTATGTGTTCCAGTATTTTTAATATTGCATATATATTATTTAGGAGTTACATTTTAATGAATTATTTATTTCCTTCAAAATATCCCTAGACGTGGATAATTTCTTGGTGGTATATGTATATTTCGACTAACTTTCTAAACAACTAAAGTTTGGTTGAATACATAATGATTTAAAGATGACTGTTTCATTAAAAAAGAATATGCAAATCAAAACATTTTTAAGTAAGGCGTGTAATATCTTATTTTAAAATGTCCAGTAAGGTTAAAAAATTACTTTAAAAAAAGATGGAGTACGTTAAATTAAAAAGGTCAGTCATGCGTTGTAGTTCAAAAAATTTCAAAATTTTGCAGAAGCTTTTCATTCAGGGATGATTAAAATCAATAAAATTTCATTTGTTTTTCGTGTTTCATTGGGTGTTATTGAAAGCTGCACTTCATACTCAAGTAACTACATCTATCATTCTAAATAGGTACGTGTTTTCGATTTGCAAACCAAATCACTGCATTTAAAAAGTACCATAAGGAATAGATTTAAAACTGAACGTGTGTTGGAGTAAAGGAAATTTTAAACAAGACTTTGTTGATCTTAGAATAATATTACAGTTAGTAATTTTGAAATTTTTTTAATGTTTTGTCTTAAGGTATCCGACTACGTTCGGATTATTTTTTCTCTCAAGTGATTCAATAGTACTTTTTTTTTATAAGTTGAATAAACATAAAAAAACACATATTAACCCAGCAAAACTCTGAATTTTTTTTTTTTTAAATAAATGCCAAAGATTGTTTTATTTTGGTTAAAATATGATGTTTACGATAAACACTCCAGTTTACTTACTTATCAAAATATTAACATAAAACTTCGTACTAAGACTCTTAAATATATAAGCTAGTGACTGAATCTGGATATAAGCTAAATTTTATTCTAATCTGGAAATATAATCGATGACGTAAAATTTATATGAATTTCTGAAATGTTTCTCTACAACATAGCAACGAAGTGACTGAAAATTTTTTCTATTAAAGATACACAAAAAATACAGCTTCAGTTACTAAAATCTATATAAATAAGAATGGAGTGTTTGTTTGTACATTCAATATTTTCGACCCATTTCAAGTTTTCTATCCGTTTTGGACCCTTCTGATGCCGAATCCGCCTTTTTCTCGTTTGGTGTCTGTCTGTCCGTCTGTCTGTCTGTATGTATGTTGTGCCCTATACACGTCCACGCGGTTTAAGATATTTTCATAGAAATTTGCATACAGTTAGTACTTATCTTCATTTAGTGAGTGGCATTGGTTGCGAAAGTCTGTTTGTCCGTCTTTCTGTTCTATGCTCGATTTTGTGTTTGTGTGTTTGTGTAAACATCACATGAATTGTATTCCAGATATTTGATTGCAGTGTATTTTATTTTATACATTATCTATTAGTTTAGTGAATGCAATATTAAACATTTCTTTATTGTTATATTTAGTTGAGTTTCATGCTAAAACACCTGAGTAAGTATACTTAAATCAACCATAATTTGGTAGTTTTGGAAAAATTGGAATGTCTATTGAATATTACGATTCTTCGATAGCTTTACCAGTACTGCTAAAAAAGTAATTATTCTTCAAAATTTTTTTTTTGTATGGAATTTCATCTCTGATACTTTATTTATTTCGAGTCTTATTTTTATTCTTTGCGCAATGAAAACGATTTCCGAATATTTGGGACAGACGATATTTTTTAACGAAACGAGAATGAACAAGATCGCGCGAGCAGTGATATTTTTTCTGGTTCGTTCGCTCCGAAGTAATTTCACATTTCTAAATTTTGTACACTTTTAGTTGTAAGTTGTGGCAACTGTGCGAGATCAAGAGATAAAATTGAATCACAAATTAATATCTTTAGAACAATTTTTTGCGAAATCTTTTATACTCTGTTTCACCTTAACTTGTCAGTATTGGGAAAGGCAGAAATGATGTTCATCCGCATGAAAAATAATTCCAACTTGATTTGGAATTTAAAATAAAGAAAATGCATATAAACGTGTAAAAATTGTCCTACAATGAAGGAGTGATTTTTGAACCTTTATAATCGGTTATTTATTTGTAAAAAGCATTTTTTTTTGACCGAAGCGAATGAATATATCCGAAACGGAATTCTAAACCGGTTTCCATGGTAACATTTCTGGCGAGCTAAATACGCTTTCCGGCCAAGTCTGCGCCATTTCGCTCTGCGTCTTTGCTAGCGTGTGTATTTACGTTCATATCTCTCTTGTGCTATTTTATTGGAGTGTGTTTGATACTCTGAACATGGCTGAAAAAGGAACGTCACCATCCAAGCTGTATACGCCATCAAAGCAAGGAAAATCAATTGGTAGTGGAGCTCGCAGGAACATATTGAATGTTTATTCTAGACTTCGAGAAGAAAACCATAGTGATTCCATTAACCAAATCGTCGGAAAGGTGTCTCAACTAACTGGTGTTTCCAAAAGAACTGTTTTTCGTTTGAAAAAAGAAAAGAAGACGACAAGTCCTTTGAGTACTCCAGGAAAAAAACGACCTTATGCCGTTGGAAAAAGAACAAGAATGATGAAATATGACAACTTTACTTTATCGTGCATCCGACGAAAAATTCATGATTGTTTTCGTCGAAATGAAATTCCTACATTGGACAAAGTTCTAAATGAAATTAACAATGATAAGGATATTTTTTCGACAAACATTAGCCGAAGTACACTGTACAGGATACTGAAAGATTTGGGATTTTCCTTTGAAAAGCGAAAAAGGCAGGCTATGCTTTTAGAAAGACACGACATAATTTTATGGCGAAGAAATTATTTACGAAAAATTAGAGAACTGAAGAATGAAAATGCTTCAATCTATTATTTAGATGAAACATGGGTGAATGAAGGACACTCACAAAGTCGAGTATGGCAAGACAAAAACATCAAAAGCACCAATGAAGCTTCCTCTTCAAGTTTGACAACAGGCTTGGCTGCACCAAAAGGAAAAGGAAGAAGACTCATCATTACCCATATCGGAAGTGATGAAGGATTTGTACCTGATGCGGCTGACATTTTTGTAGGAAAAAAATCCGGTGACTACCACGAAGAAATGGATGGTAACCATTTTGAGAAGTGGTTTGAAGATATCATGCCTAAATTGAAACGAAACAGCTTTGTAGTGATGGACAATGCCCCCTATCACTCGGTGAAGAAAGAAAAAATTCCGACGACATCTTGGAAAAAAAGTGCAATTCAAGAATGGCTATCGTTGAAAAACATTACGTGGAACCAGGACATGATCAAGATTGAACTGTTGAAAAAAGTTAGCGAAATCAAACATATGTTTGATAAATACAGAGTTGAAGAAATTGCCGAAAAATTTGGACATAAGGTTTTGAGACTTCCCCCGTATCACTGTGAGCTTAATCCCATTGAAATGATATGGAGTCAAGTAAAAGGACACGTTGCCAGGGAAAACAAGACTTTTAAACTGAACGATGTGAAGGATTTAGTCATCCAAGGGATTGAAAAGGTCTCTGTACAAAATTGGAAAAACTGCATAAACCATGTTACTGAAAAAGAGAAATACATGTGGGAAGTAGATGGACTTGTGGATGATATTTGGGAAAGTAAGAACTTGGTAATTTCTTTTAATAGTGAGTCTGATAGCGATTCGGAAATGTTAAGTGATGATGATGTGTAAATTCATGTGATGAATAAGTATATTATAATGTAAATAGATTTGTTATGATGTTTGCTATGTTTTACATATATTGATGATGTATAAATGCATGTGATGAATAAGTAAAACGTAAATATAGTTTTCTCATTGTAACTACTATTCATGAAAGAGATTGGTTTCTTCTGTACACTTTCTTGTAAACTATTTTAAATTATTCATAAAATTAATAATTTACTACTAATCAACCCGACACCGTTCCGCGAGTTTCAGAATATGTTTCACACATATAAGGTTTATTTTTTTTTAACTCTAATTTTTAAAATGGTTTCATTTTTTTTATTATTGTATGTGTATTCACTATATTTGTATTTTTTATATTCTATTTATTTATTGTGAATGTATTTTATATCCTCTATGTTATATGTATTTTTATTTGTTATTTACTTTCTTTAATATCAGAATAAATTTGATTTAATTTGGAGACTATATTTTGCTGTTAAGAAAAACACATATTTTAGCAGACGACGCACTCTCCCCTACCTTGTCCAACCAAATGCAAGACCAAAGGAGTAATTAAATTGGATTAATTTCCTTTAATAAAATTATTAAAATTGAAAAAAGAAGTATTAATCAAGGTGTTTAGCTTTCAGGTAAGTAAATTCAAAAAATGAATTTTATGGTTCATCACATCTTTAAATAGACTGTTTTTTTAAACAACATTTATTGTAAAAAAATTTTAAATATATATATTTTTAAATAACTAAAAATAATACTCATTTAGAAAAATCAAAACGCATTTATATTAACATAGAGTAGCTTTTTGTTTAATTAACAAATGTAATGCAAGAGCCATTAGAAATTAAAGATCTGTGAAACGTATAGAATTTCCACGTGCATTTTATCTCTCCTTGCCAAAAAGGGCGAATTTCCTCGCTTATAGCTGACTTCTTCTGACATTGTAACCCTAGTTTCTACGACAACGGCTGTGATGCGGTCAACGTAGCCTTTACTCTACTGACAAGTTAAGGTGAAACAGAGTATAGTTTGTTTTATTTCGCTGTTCCTGTTTTAAATATTTATTATTTTAATAAATGTGTTTTCCTTCTCATCACACGCAACAGCACCACAAAGTATTAGACTTAAAAATGTTAGGTAAGTCAGTATAAATTTTCAGTAAATTTAAGTGTAGTTATGCCATTATTGAAAGAATAATGCCGTTATTTAAAGAATAATGTCGTTATTGAAGAAATAATAATGTTTAAAAATCCAAACTAGAACTTTTTTCAACGTTAAAAAATTCGTTGTAATAATGACAGGAGAAGATTGCAAAATTTCACAATGTCTCATACCGGAGGCAAGAGTGCCACAAGTAAAAAAATATTGTTTTGTTGACTATGAGTGTTAGAGCACTCGACGTAAATTGTAATTTTTATTAATTGAGTTGAACATGAAAATAACTTAAGAAAGGGAATTCCAAATCTCGATCAAAATCGTCTTTAGTACTAGTGACCTTAGTGTCACCTATCGTCATTTTGTAGCTTTGTCATACAGCAAGGGTGCGATGTATGTGAAATGTATTACATGAATGGATATGCATGGGTAGGATTTGTGTCCAAAGTAAGTTGTAGAAATTATAAAGATATGGCGAAAGGTATTCAAATAAATTTTTGTTCTACAAAAAACGTAAGTCATTATATTTATTTTGATTATCTCTTCAATTTAGAGTAAACCAATTCAAACCGAGTAAGGTCGGGTATTTTGCTAGTCAATTATATATTTCATGGTTATAAGAAGTACTTTTCTTTTTTAAAGATTTTAAAGCGTTCACTTTTCTTTCACTCTAAGTTATTAGTGTTCAAGCAAATTTGATAGCGGTATTTAGAATGATAGGTATCTTTAGGTAATAAAGAAGGAATTAATATATGGAATTCCCCTTGTGTAATATATTCATGGTCCTATGTCAACGCTACTGATAATAAAGCAGTACCAATAATAATATTTTTAAAGAAGAAATCGGCGAATTCAATGTCCCGATCTCGAAAATATTATGTATGTATTTTTGTGAGGAACATTCCAGTTCCATTTTCTAGATACAAAGACGTATTTTCTGATGACAACTTCAAACCTCAAAGTCAACAAGCGCTCACCAATAGAAATACAACCATTTTTCGGAATTCAAACTTCAATGTAACTTCATGTTTTTACGAAGCATTTACATAGTATCGAATGGATTCAAAAGTAAAGGTATTCAGATATTGAGTTAGTGAAAAAATATGAGAGTCTAATTAAAATAGGCACACACGATTACATAGAATCAAGCCTTACTTATTCCGTGACAAAACATTTGCTGATTTATGACATTTTATATTATAGTAGCATAATATCACCTGACAGTTGTTTGAAGATACAAAACGGACGTCTTTATCATTCCAGAATATTTATGTTGCTCCTTTCAGATAGAAGCACAATTGTTTAACACCACCCTCAACAACTAGAAAGAATTCTTATGGTAACGGGTTTTCACTACATACTTTATGGGTGTAATAATTTAAGGAACGTTTTTATTTATTTTCTTTTACAGAAATTTTTTTTTTATATATAAAGAGAGTATCAGAAAAATACAAGAATTGCCAAACACTAACTTAGTAGTTTTTTTTCTATTAGTGAAGGGGAAGGTAACTACATACACTGGTCTTCTTTGTGACTGATAGCATTGTTAGTACACATGAGCCTTTTCTGCTTTAAATTCTCTGGAAATTCATTGATAACAAAATTATAATTTTCTGTTATTTGCTACGCTTTTTGGAGTAATGGTTTTGGAAAATCCGAGCTAGAACTTTTCAAACATTAAAAATTCTTTGTCATAATGACAGGAGAAGATTGCGACATTCCACAATGTCGCATGCCGGATGCAAGAGTTCCACAAATAAAAAAAAATATTGTTTTGTAGACTATTAGTGCGAGAGCACTCGCCATAAATCGAAATTTACTTAATTGAGTTGAACATGAAAATAACTTAATAAAGGGAATTGCAAATCTCCCTCAAAATCGTCTTTTATAGTAGTAACCTTAGTATCACCTTTCAGCATTTTGTAGCTTTGTCATACAGCAACTGTTGATGTATGTGAAATGCATTACATGAATGGATATGCATGTGTAGGATTTGTGTCCAAAGTAAGTTGTAGAAAATATAAAGATGGCGAAAGGTGTTAAAATAAATTTTTATTCTACAAAAAACGTAAGTCATGATATATTTTGATTATCTCCTCAATCTAGAGTAAACCAATTCAAACCGAGTAAGGTCGGGTATTTTGCTAGTATACATATAAGAACCATAAAACCAAATTTCAAAAAACTATATTAATTACTTTTTTAGTTATCATTGTTACCGTGCAATGATTTGGTTGAAAACAGCATTCAGAGAAAAAAGCATTTAAAGATTGAAAAGCAATTTTTTGAATGCTAATCTTTATCTATTTGCTATAAAAATAGGTGCTGGCTGGAACATAGCATAACTAAAAATCAAAAACGGCAATTTAAATTTTTAAAATTCTGCGGGAAATGATTTTTGAACCAAGCTCCGGCGTGCAAACACCACTTCCGGTTTGAAAAGTTTGCATTAAGGTTTTTTCAAATT